>CM069903.1:81536718-82071412 GCA_036172215.1 Camellia granthamiana
TGCTCTGGACTCTACATCCTTAAGGAAAGCCACTATCCACAAGAACAACCTCAAACGGCAATTTGTGGTAGTTCTTTTTCGGTCTCGTGTCAAAATAACGATAGAGCAATTATGTTGTGGCACTATCGCTTAGGTCATCCTAATGTTATGTATCTCAAGCATTTATTTCCTTTATTATTTAATAAAAATCCAAAACCTTTTGATTGTGAAATCTGTCAATTTTCTAAGCACGTACGGTCCCATTTTCCCATTCAATCCTATAAAGCGTCTCGTCCATTCTCACTAATTCATAGTGATATCTGGGGTCCATCCAGAATAAAAAATGTAACTGGTACTAGGTGGTTTGTCTCATTCATAGATGATCACACTAGATTAACTTGGGTCTTCCTCATGAAAGACAAATCTGAAACGAGCCAAATCTTCAAAAATTTTCAAATTATGATTCAGACACAATTCCAGTCAAAAATCCAAATTCTAAAGTCTGATAACGCTCGGGACTATTTCAACTCCATTCTAGGCGATTTTTTAGCAGACAAAGGGATAGTTCACTTAAGTTCATGTGTTGACACCCCACAACAAAACGGCATCGCTGAACGGAAAAATCGGCATTTGTTAGATGTTGCTAGATCGCTCATGTTTTCCACAAATGTTCCACAATTCTTCTGGGGGGAAGCTGTTCTTACAGCTGCCTATCTTATCAATAGGATGCCATCTAAGGTACTACAATTCCAAACTCCTTGTCAACTTCTCCTAAAATCCTTTCCCACTACTCGCCTCATCTCTACCATCCCACCCAAAATTTTCGGGTGCTCTGTCTTTGTTCATGTCCATCAACAGTATCGAGGTAAACTTGATCCCCGGTCGCTCAAGTGTGTCTTCATTGGGTATTCGTCACATCAAAAAGGGTATAAGTGTTACTCTCCGGTCACTAGGAAATTCTACACTTCCATGGATGTCACATTTTTTGAAACCCAGTCTTACTACCCTAAAATTGATATTCAGGGGGAGACTCCAACCCAGGAATATCAATTTTGGACCCCTGCGTCATTTAGTGAGCCATCCATCACCACCAAAAATCCCATACCTCCTGAGTCATTGAATCAATCTTTACCTGCCGAAAATTCCGAGTTCATTGTTGCCTTGCGGGATAATGAGCACATCCAAGAGGAAATGGAGGAAGGAGCACTTTCTCAACAATCCCATGAGGCTGAACCGGGTTCTAATCCAAGCAACATTCCAGGTAACAATATTCTTACCACAGATAGTACTGTTGATTCTGAGTTAGAAAACAGTATTCTTAATATGCCCATAGCTTGGAGAAAAGGAGTTAGATCATGTACTCAGCATCCCATTGGGAACTTTATTTCTTATGATAATCTATCACCTTCGTTCCGTGCCTTCACTTCTAGCATCACGGAGATACACATTCCTCGGAATATTCAGGAAGCCTTCAAGTCTCCTCAGTGGAAGGCGGCAGTCAATGAGGAAGTTCGGGCTCTGGAAAAGAATGGTACTTGGGAAATTACTGATCTTCCAAGAGGTAAGAAACCAGTTGGATGTAAATGGATTTTCACAGTAAAGCACAAGGCAGATGGTAATGTGGAACGTTATAAAGCTCGGCTGGTTGCCAAAGGATTCTCCCAATCCTATGGCATTGACTATCAAGAAACCTTTGCTCCAGTTGCCAAGCTCAACACTGTTCGTGTACTTTTATCCTTGGCAGCTAATCTCGATTGGTCACTTCACCAACTTGATGTAAAAAATGCCTTCCTCAATGGTGACTTAGCGGAAGAAGTTTACATGGACATTCCGGCTGGACTTGAGACGACATCAAATTTCAACAAAGTTTGCAGACTCCGAAAATCCTTGTATGGTCTCAAACAATCTCCCAGGGCCTGGTTTGAACGGTTCACTAAGGCAGTAAAAGGGTACGGTTTTGTTCAATGTCAATCCGATCATACATTATTTGTGAAGCACTCCCTAGGAGGGAAATTGGCAATTATCATTGTTTATGTGGATGACATAATTCTAACAGGTGATCATGAAGAGGAAATTGGCTTACTTAAAACATTCCTAACAAAGGAATTTGAGATTAAAGATCTTGGAAATCTTAAGTACTTTCTTGGAATGGAAATTGCTAGGTCAAAGAAAGGTATAGTCGTCTCACAACGTAAATACGTTCTAGACTTACTGAATGAAACAGGGATGCTAGGATGCAAGCCGGCAGAAACTCCTATGGACACAACTATCAAACTGGAAGAAAGTGACGGTAGTGCACCAAGTGATAAAGGGAGATATCAACGTCTTGTGGGAAAACTCATTTATCTTTCTCATACAAGGCCAGACATCGGCTTCTCTGTTAGTGTGGTCAGTCAATTCATGAACAATCCTACCGACAAACACATGACTGCTGTGACCAGAATATTGAGGTACCTAAAAAAGACACCGGGAAAGGGTCTCTTCTTCCAAAGAACAACAAATAGAAAAATTGAGATTTTTTCAGACGCAGATTGGGCAGGTTCAGTAACTGATCGAAGATCAACCTCTGGCTATTGTTCGTTTGTTTGGGGGAACGCGGTTACATGGCGAAGCAAGAAACAGTCAGTGGTAGCCCGTAGTAGTGCTGAGGCAGAATTTCGTGCTATGGCCCTAGGTATCTGTGAGGGAATCTGGTTGAACAGACTGTTAGAAGAATTACGAGTTCCATCTGAGCATCCCATGGTTTTATACTGCGACAACCAAGCCGCCATCAGTATCGCTAAGAATCCGGTTCATCATGATCGCACTAAACACGTGGAGATAGATCGACACTTTATCAAGGAAAAGATTGAAGAAGGAGTTTTTCAAGTCAGCTACACTCCAACAAACTGTCAAAAAGCTGACATTCTCACCAAAGCTCTTGCTCGAGTTAACTTTGAAGATCTGACGGACAAATTGGGAATGATTAACATCTACAACGTCGCTTGAGGGGGAGTGTTGAAAATCAAGCCACGTTTATTGTTAATAATATATTCATCAGATGCCATATGCATCAAGCCCTTTTTCTTTGTTTATTTCATATGCTTTCGGCTCCTTTTTTCTTTGTTTAAGTTGTATGCTTTCGGTGGTTATTTCTTTTATTTGTTTATAGTGTATGCTTTCATAATGTTGTCTAGACACTCCATCATTAGGCTGTATAAACCTCCTATATAATGGAGTAGCATTGTAAGGCTTAAGACATTGAAATACAGAGCCTATGTTTAGTCTTTCAATCACTCTCTCTCTCTCTCAATATTAATATTTTTTCAATCGGTAAATCTAAAACCTACAGACATTGCTGAAACAAAGCCTCATGAATCTGGAAAAACTGAAACTCCAGTTGAGCAGATGGCCAAAGCAGAGAAAGCAGTTGAGGTTGCACCAACTACTGGAACCTTGGCCGAGAAAGCAATTGAGTCTCCAGCGGTTTTAGAGATGAAAAAACCAGAGGAAAAGAAAATAGTGGAAGTGAAACCAGATGCAGAGACTCAAAATCCTGAAACACCGATGGAAAAGATAGTAGTAGAAGAAAAACCAGCTACAGTGACTGAAAAACCTGAAATCACCGAGGAGAAAGAGACAAAGGCAGATAACTGAATTGTTACTGAGAGCATCATGAATGTGATAGAGGAGGATTTGGTGATATACAACAGGAAGAACTAGCATTTATGTGTCTTGTAGTGGAAGCATGCAGGCGAGTAGTGTTTGCAGAAGACAAGTGGTCTGAGTGTGTTGGTATATGGTTATTGGATGTCAGAAAAGACTGGTTGTTATTGTTCAGTAAATTTTATTTCTATTTTTCATTGAGTTTTCATATTCCCACCCTTCTATTTTTGCTTTTGGACCTATCCATTTGTTAGTCTAAATAAATTGATGTCTGTAGATTGTATTGCCTGTTTTACATGCAAAATGTGTTTTTGAGTTTGACTTGTATTTGAGTTGAGACTGTAGCATCAATTCCTATTGGGTTGAAGCAAGAAAGATGTAAAATAGTCTTACATCCCAACGGGTGAAATTTGTGCTACATCGAATCCGAGATATTTTATGAAAGTGCGAAATTTGAGGTTAATGAAATTGTCATTTTGGCAGAAAATATAGGTTTTGAAATAGAATGGAAGTCATTCTGCTTGTGTCCTATCAGCTGGATACCAGTATTTGGGTTGTATGTTTCACTTCCAAGTTTAAGTCATGAGTTCTTCTCGTGTCCTATCAGCTGGATACCAGTATTTATTTCACTTGCAAGTTTAAGTCATGAGTTCTATGTGTGTGTGTGTGTGTGTGTGTGTGTGTTGTTTTGCACATGAATGAAGGATTGAACCCAAACAGGGCATGTACTTTTGATAGGCACCACCAGGGCATGTATGATCTTCAGTTCAGCTCACTTATCCAAAATTGTACACCATGAAAGCTAAGCAACCCACTCATGCTGATCATGACTAGGTTGCAAATGGGTATGATATATATATATATCTATCCCAAGATTTCTACTTTACTAACTTGTAAGAGAAGTGAAAAAAGAAACATTCCCCCACCTCTACTATGTGTACCCATGATTTGAAGGCACATCATGATCTTTCATTCTTAATTTTTTAATTCATTGTCCTATGTTTTTTTCTCACCGCATGATCTGTTAAAACAACTTTCGTTGAAAATTAATACATCTTTTGGTGGATATAAGGTTTGGGGTAAGAAAACAAACATTTTTAAGGACAGGAGATTCTCACTACGCTTTTGAGTGACATTATTGTGCCAACTGCCAGCATTTGAATGCAAACGCATAAGTCATACAAAAACAATTGTTGGGCTTTTGGTAGGTTCTGCTTCATTTGAGCATCCTTTCTCGGCGTCATTGGTTAAACAAATCTCATCAGCCATCATCTTCTGCTCTATACTCTTTCCCCACAAAACACTGTAAAGCCCTCCAATGAGCAAAATCGATCCCAAAACACTGCAACCATATATAAACAAGGAAACAATCAAAATAAATAAGTGTAACAAGAAATTGAATAGCGGATCAGAGCACTAAATTAAAGGTTGAGTTTGTGTGGTAGCAGATAAAGTAGATCACCTTCCCAAAGTAACTATCTCGCCTAGGAGGATTGCAGAACAAAGGATTGTAAAGACTAAAGCCAATGGTGTAGACATGGCTAGGAACACCGGTCCCTTCTTCTCAATGACCCATGTTTGTAAGTAGTATGTAACTCCAGTCACCACGATTCCCTATAACGAATTTCAGTTAGTTTTGAGACCATGGCACTTCATTCACATCTTTTGCTTCATATGCATATATTTAAGTAAAACATAATCGTGATCTTGAATTTTAAAAGGAATTTACGAATGAAAATACAAAAATAGTAAAAAGTAAATAAAATATAAGCTATCTTTCGTCTTCAATTTCCTTTTCTTTCATCTAATTCCTTGATATATTCAAATTAAGCCACAAATATATATATATAAGCAGATGAAAGATAAATACTATAAAGTACAGCATTTTCTTCTTACACAATATGCAACGGCTACAAGTCTGACATTCCATTGCAACTTCCATTGACGAGGGTCTCTTTCCAAAGCAATGGCAATGATAAGTGATTGGATTGAACTAAAAAAACATTGGAGAGTTGTGAAGAGAAGCTTTGAGGGATAACTTTTCATAACTCGAGCCTGCTTCAATCAATCATAATCAAATCATTACGACTTTTTGAGAGTTGAAAATGTAACTTTGGGGATTTTTTTATTTTTAAAAAAAAAAAAAACTCAATTAAGTACTTAAAACTGAAACATAAATTACACAAAAGGTCCTTAAAGTATAGCACTTATTTCATTTCGGTCCTTAATCTTTAATTTGTATCAAATGCATCCTTAAACCTCACACATTAGCCCCTCCACTTAATTGTTGTTTAAAAACATAAGAAAAATGATTACCCAAACCTCACATCAAATATTGAAAGGCCATTAAGGACACTCTAACACGTCTATTAATGTAAAACTAATAATAAAAAAAACTAAATTTGCTATGGTGCCGTTTGGTATCACTTACGTTTTCAGTTTTCTGTTTATATTTACAAAAATTTAAAAAACTCAAATAAAAACTTGTTTGGTAAAATTTTTGATTTATAAATCAGTGGTCTCAGTTTATAAATTTGGCCAAAAAATGAAAACACAAAAAATGTGTTTTCATTTTGAGTTTTCAGTTTTTAGTTTTTTTTTTTTTTACCACCCAACACTAGCCACCACCCGCCACCATTTTCCACCACCGTCTTCCACCACCACCACCCACTACCACCTGCCACCACCACTCACCACCCACCTGCCACCACCAGCCACCACCCATCACCCACCTGCTACCCACTCGCCACCACCACCCACCACCCACCTGTCATCCACCCACGACCCGCCACTACCATCCACCGCTCGCCACCACCACCCGCCACCTACTTGCCACCACCACTTACCACCCACCTGCCACCGCCATCCACTACCAGCCACCAACCACCACCACCCCCATCACCACCATCACCATCACCATCACCCACCACCCACCCGACACCCACCTGCCACCACCACCCACGACCCACTACCACAACCACCACCAATACCACCACCACCCACTCGCTACCACCTACCACCCGCCACCATCATCCACCCACCGGCCACCGCCACCACCACCACCACCACCACCACCACCCGCCACCACCACCACCACCCGCCGCCACCACCACCACCACCCACTCGCTACCACCCACCACCCGCCACCGCCACCGTCACCCACCCACCCACCATCACCACCCACCCGCCATCCTCCACCCACCTGCCACCACCACTCACCACCCGCCACTACCACCCACTCGCTACCACCCGCCACTGTCACCTACCCACCCATCACCACCACCCGCCACCACCACCTGCCAATCGCCATCCGCCACCACCTGCCACCACCACCCACCACCTGCCACCACCACCACCATCACCACCCACCACCCGTCACTGTCACCCACCCACCCACCCACCACCACCCACCTGCCACCACCCATCACCACCAGCTACCCACCACCCACCGTTACCACTTTTCACTACCGTCTTCCGCCGCCACTTGCCACAACTTGCTATTTCTCACTCTTTTTTATATTTTTAAATTTTTTTAAACATTTTGTCAATTATCAAACGCGTTTGTAGTTTATATTTTTCTAAAAATAAACAAAAAATAAACAAAAACCAGTTTATAAAATTTTTGAAAATATAAACCGAAAACGTAAACGTTACCAAACATATTTGGTTCTCAGCAATGGAATGAAAGGCTTACATGTGCATTTCACTTGTCGCGCTATTCATTTAGGCAGGAAATGAGATAAACTTCTCCTAATGCCCTTCAACTATCTAATGCTTTTGATTTGCTTGTTGGGTATGCCAATTTTGTTGGCATGTCCTTTTTAAACAATCATGCTTTTATCCTAAGCCATTCTTATTGATGCTATTTAGTTGTACTGTTTGTACTTTTCTTTTCATCAATATATCTTTTATTTTCCGATCAAAAAAATAAAAAGAAAAATAAAATATGAGGCTAACGTAAAAAAATTTCTTATGTTTTTATATGAAAGTTAACATAGGGTTTGAAAGATGTAATTGATACAAATTAAAGATTATGAACCAAAATGAAGTAAGTATTATACTTTAGGGACCATTTTATGTAATTAATCCAAAATTAACAGTATACAATGAAAATAAATCGTGTGTTTTGATAACACAATTTATATCACACTTAAAAATTGAGATAAATTACAGTCACTTCTCCTGAAATTTGGAGAAAATACAGTTAGTCCTACAATTTTGACATAATTACACCAATCTCCCTTGAGGCTTTAATTCACATAATAATTAAGTTATTTTTCATCCGTAATTCGTTAGTTGTATAAATTAAAAAAAAAAATATTATCAATTTTTTTTTTTTAAGTAAAACGTATATTTATCTTTACTTATTTCAAAATCTATCTATTATCTGCATTAGTTTCGATTAATTTAGTCTTACTAAAAAAAGAGGTCAGTGTAATTATATCAAATGTGTAGGTGTAGACATCTCATTTTTTACCGACTTTAAGACTTGGACTCCTTTAATGTTCCTCGATGATGAAAGAAGAAATCAATGATTATGGCTTTTTAAAGCAACTCTGAAGTGGTTACATCCCGAACTCCAAACCAAACCCCTCTTTCTAGCCAAAACGTTTTCAAGACCCAAAAACTTCTTTTTTTTTTTTCAAAAGAGTTATTGAAAACCATATCTTCACATGTTCGATTAATCCAAACTTTTCTTTTCAAAAAGACAAAAATCAAGTTTCTTTCAAAACAATTATGAAAAAAAGAGAAATATTGGTTGAGCAAATATACAAACAACCTAGCAGAACCCACGACGCAGGTTTGCACTCATGACTACAAGTACAGACTCGTGACCACAAGTTCCAAGTCTCCCAGGAACATGAGACTGCAAGAAGTTGCCTACGGCCACGGGTTATTATTTGCAGCCGCAGTTAATTTTCAGCTAACAGCTGTTTCTCACAGTGATTTCCTTTAGAGGCTGGAATATTCCAGATGTGTATATCGTATATATACACGTATTGCTAGCTCTATATCACTTCCTTAGCCTATATATAACCCCAAATCCTTGAGAACAAAGTGGGGACTCTCGTAGAGCCAAAACTCTGTCAAAATATACTCAAGAGCTCTCATCTTCTTCGACAAGCCATATTCTCTACCACTGGGAGCTGGATCTTGAAGATTGAAGACTTCCATTGAAGCACACTTGAGAGATGCATTGAAGCTTTGTCTACCTTCTTGTATCATCTCCTCTTGCTATTGCATTGCAACCTCCAAACCAAGAGGTATATCCTCACTTTTTCTTTTCTTAGTTTCCAAATATGTTCCATTCCATCTCATTGACAATGGTTAGATCTATTGTTTCTTGTTGATTATCTTGTGGATTTGAGTTGTTGTCATGTGAATTGGTCATGTTTTGAACCAAATCCATGTCAGTTTTTATGTTTTAGGAGTAGATCTTAGCTATTTCTATCTTTGCTTTCTCGTTTTCTCTCTTTATTGCATTCTTTTAGAATGTTGACAATCTAGTTTATGCATTTAAGTCCGGTTTATCGATTTTTTTTTTTAGATAATGTTGCTATATTGTTGTGTTGGTTGATTTTCTAGTTTGAGATGCTCCATATGACATTCTAGTGCCAATTAGGCCTATAGCTTTGCATGATTATGAGTTTTTTTGCATTAGCTCTTTTTTCATGCATTTTTTTCTTCTTGTATTTCTAATTCTGTTGGCTTGGTATGAATGAGTACCACGTGAGTTTTCTCTCATTTTATTCACCCAAAAAAAAAAGAGTTTTCTCTCATTTCCTTTGCACCTTGCATGTTTTCGCTTTTACTTTGTATGTAAAAAAAATGTTTTTATGAACTTATATACTTACATGATATCTTTATGATTGATTGGAGGATATTTTTCCCAAGTTAGAAACGTTCCAATCTCTTCTATACGAGTTCGTTTCTATTTTTTTTTTATTTTTTTTTAAGAGGATTTGGTCAAAACTCCCTCATAATAAAATTTTAATGCATTAAGGATAAACACAAAAAATTTTCCTTAAAAAATCCAACACATACCACCATTACCAAAATATTAAACTTTAAAATAATACAATCTTTGATCTAGATGTCGATTTTTAATAAAATTAGTATTTTTAAAATTATCCCATTAAGATATACCAAACAAGATCCATACTAACTATGAAATTTTAAAAAATATATATATATTATTATCGTCGAAATTGATATTAACAGTAATATGTTACTCTGATTCATAGTAAAATGTTACTCTGATTTACAATAAATTTTACTTTATTTTATAGTAAAATTTTATTTTGATTCACAATAAAGCTTGTATAACAAAAGAAATAACTCAAAAACACACTATCAGAATAAAATTTTATTGCCATTGTTGAATAGAAAAACAGCAAAAAAACAAGAGAAAAGGAAAAAAGAGTACACATACATACATACATACATACATATATATATGCAGTTAAACTCATATATATATATGTATAATCTGTAGATTGCAAAGCAAATCTGAGTCAAATGCCATATTCGCGAGCTTCGATAAACACAATCTATCTCTAATTAGGCCTCTTATGTAAACAAAGGTAAAAAATGCTCAAAAAAATCAATGCATGTCCTTCAAGCCCCTGCCAAATAAAACTAAGGGATTTATGTTGGACTTCAAGCAATACACTGTTTCTATCAAGACTTCGAACCAACTTTCCTTTTTTGCTTTTTTCTTGTTGGAAGAACTCTTATCAAAACACTTTGGTAGCGTTTGATTTTGTTTTGGAGTCGTGATTTGGATTAAAAAATTTCAAATTTTTTTGCAAAACTCATAATTAAATACAACTAAAAACTCATTTCAAAAATTATTTTCAAAACTCATAACCAAACACACAACTCAAAACTCAATTCAATTTTAAAAAAAAAAAAAACTCATAACCAAACTCTTTCAAAAACTCAATTTAAAAAATATAAAAAAATAATTTTTATTTTGTTCTTTAAAATTATTTTTTATTTTATATTTTTTTAAAAAATATTTTTTTCAAGAAATATATTTTTTGAAGAAAAATATTTTGTTATTTTTTTAGGTATTGGCAATAATTTGTTATGATTTAGATATATCTGGGCGATCCAAAATTTTTTAAAATTAAAAAAAAGTAAAAAAATTAAAAAATTTTAAAACAATATTTAAAATATTAAAAAAATATAATAAAATATTTAAAATAAAAATTATATATTTAAAATAAAAAATATATATTTTTTAAATTTTAAAATATTTAAAACAAATACAACACATAAATATAGTAAATAAATCATATATTAAAAAAAATAAATATTTACAGTAAAAAATATTTACCTTAAAAAAATAAAATTAAGAAAATTTTTAAATATTTAAAAAAAATAAACTCAAAAAATTTCAAAATACAACTCAAAATTCAAAATATAATTCAAAATTCTTTTCAAAACTTATAACCAAACTTTTTTTCAAAACTCATTTCAAAAACTCATAACTCAAAACACAACTCAAATTAAATCATAATTCAAAAATTAAACTAAATAGAGCCTTTGTTTTCCCAAGAAGCAAGGGGATAGAAGCATTCCAAAACATGTCATTTGTCCTATTGTTTGTTTCACGTAGAAAAGTTAGTTTTATATCAAAAATTAGTAGAAGTCGGTAATTCGATTGAGTGAGCTGGGTGTAATCAATTCATGACATTTCTCTCTCGTATCTAAACTCTCGGACCAAAGATTTATAGTTGTGCCAAATCAATGACCCATATATATAGTTCGGAGTTACGATTTTTCAGTTTTCTCAAAAAAATTAAGTAATGACTCCAGATCTAGTGACATGGTTTTTATTCAACATTTTGTTAGATAAGTAGATTTTTTCACCTTATTGCCAAATCTAGACACTCACTCGATTCACACTGCATATTTGTAGATAAGACGGAAGTGAGTTGTTTGGTCGATCTTTTTAATGTCCCGTAGTAGGGCTGACTGTATATTTTTTCAAATCTTAAGGAGGTGAGTGTCATTTATCATACTCTTAAATACGATATAAATTAAGTAACATGCTTGTTAATGCTGAATTTCCCGTTGTTTATGTTTTATGTGACTGTTGAGATGCATTGGTATAAGGATATGCTTAATGAAGAAAGGTAGGTAGGTAGGTAGGTAGGTACCTGTAATACAAGCCACAAACCCCAGAAAGTATTAGACATGAGCATGAGGAAGCATCCTTTTATCCATGTTTTAGTAGAAGGGACTTGATCATCTTGGGTGCTGCCGTACTTATGGTGTACTTCAAAGAGGTGATGATGTAGCAAGAGTTTCAAACTTGGGCCCCTATACAAGGCTATGATTGCAGCACCACCTAGGCAGATTGCTACCCCTGCAATTTTTGCAATCCCATGGTTTGTCCTCAACTTCACCATTTCCATCCTGCATATATTATCATTTTTAGAGCATAAGAAATTTTTTTAGTTCATCATGTCTGTTAAGTTGAGATTTTGAACCTACTTTTCGGCTGAATATGGGATCAAGATTCTTATTTGATCCTGCCTAGCCCGGCTTATCCGTTTATAAAAAGTGGACCAAATTCATTTAATACGAAAAAAATATTTATAAGCATATATCAATAAGGTGGGTGGATTTAAAATTTATAATTTTTTAAGGTTATATTTGGTTTATAGATTTAGGTAGGAATTTGAAAAAGGAAAAGAAAAAATATGTAAAAAGTGTGTGAAATGTATATTTCATTTACATTTCACTCATCTATCCCATTTTCATTTAATTCCTAAATCCTTATTCATATCCATGAATTAAATACAGTCTTAGGATCATGTTTTAGATACTAGATTAGATCCAATGATGGACTAAGTAATTTACAAACTTGACCTAACCCAACCAATGTTCATCCCTACTTGACTACTGTTTATTCGAGCAGATTAAGCAATATTCCTTTATCAATTTTCTTAATCTTGACATTTATTATAATTTTTCTTATTAGCAAAAGAAAATTTTATTGATGAGAAAACATAAACAAGACAAATATTATACATCAATAAAAAGAGTGAGTGCAAGAGCATCAAATCTCGACATTTTTACTTTACATATTTATGTGTAAAAACTATAAATCACACCACTGTAAATAATTACGGTACTTTATTTAGACCATAAGCGGCCTTGGTCCTGACCTTTCATAAACTCCAACTCATATATACAATGGAATACAACAATATTTAAAGTTTTGTTCTTTTAAGTGACCGTCCTTCAATTTGAAAAGCAACCATTTATGCTTTTTTAGATAGAAGGTTGAATATTACATTTTTGTTCTAACAATGTGGGACTAAAGATTAAAGCATAAGCTTTTTATAAAAAGTGAAATATCCCTTCCATTATTTTTTGCCTAGAAGTATGCATAGTCCGATTTGATGCCGTAAGTTTGAGGGTAAAATTATAAAATTAAATTGTGAACGGTAAATTGATAAATAATTAAATTGTGATTTGAGCGGTTTTAATTTATTAGTTATTTGAATAATAATTTTAAATAATTATCAAGTATTTGTATAATATATAATATTAATTTACATAATTTTTTTTAATATATATTTTATATATATATAATACTAATTTGTAATAAATTTTACATCTTAAATCTCTCTCATACAAATTTTTAATTTGATATTTCATCAGTGGTAAAAAAAATTATGTGCAAATTATAAATTTCAAACCATAAATCAAACTAACCCACAATTAGTAGACAGATTAGTGCATCTTGACTAATATTTTCCATAGCCTTAGTTTTGCCAATGTGAGACAAGGGAATAGTGAATTGTAAAATTCTAATCATAATTAAGGCAATTACATATTTAATATTTTAGAGAACAATTTCTCTCCGGTTCGAAAACGGATTGGATAATATCGTTGGGTTTCAGTGGGCCCGACTCCGGGCTCATATTGGTAATCAAAATCGTTGAATATGTAGAACTTGTCGAGTGCATCATTCTTGCAAAAAATCACGTTAATCGGACATTGATAGTCACTTGATCAGATTATATTTGTGTTTATGATTTATTTTTAAAATCATAATTACCGTTGAAACAAATGCAATTTGGTCAATTGGTTAACGATATCCGATCAATATAATTTTTTGCAAGAATAATGTACTCGACGAGCTCTACAAACTGAACGGTTTGAATAATTAAGATGGATCCAAAATCGGGTCCACAGCGGGCCAGCAACATTGTCCAGTCCAATTCTAAGCTGGAGAAGCTGTATCCATATTCTAATACTTATTTAATTAGCAAAGTTTGGGAACCAGTTAAAATAGTTAAAGAGTTACTACCAAAAAGTCATTACCATAAAATTAACTCTTCTCTATACTTTTCTAAAATTATTGAGTCACTACGCTTAAGCTTAAATATTTTTGGACCAAAAATATATTATTTCTCTAAAAGGATACCTATCTGTTCAAAATTTACCTATTTGTCTAACTGTTCAAATGTCACATATCTATATATGCATCACCTATCTGTCAAACTATTAATTTAAATGTCTAATTATTTGTTTAAATGTTACCTATTTGTATGCGTGTCACTTATCTGTTTAATGTCACATATCTGTCCAACTAAGCCGCAGCCTACTGCCCACTATCGCCGACTTTCATGCCCCAGTGACTTTTCTGGCAAGTTTTTTGGTGCTAGTGACTTTTCTGATGGTTTCTCAACATGTGTCTTTATCATAATAAAAATTAAACTTTACACTAAATAACATATGACTATATATAGGAATGAACTTTTCACTAATTAATCCTTTAATTAAAGAATGTACAGACTGTATTTTCGTTGTTCTCAAAGGTCGTTAGTGCATCAATTTTTTATTTTTCTTAGAATATCTCTTGTTAAAAATTTAGATGGCTTTGCTAACAATTCTTTTTGGGAGGATGATTAAAGCTAGGTGGATGATTACTTCAATAACAGTTTGAAAACAAGAAGTTCAAGTTTTGAGGCTTTTCAAAATCACTACAAACAGTTTCTGTGAAAGTCTATTTTGATGATAAAAATGTTATTTTAAAATTTATGTAATTTAAACCATACAAATATTTAGTGACAAATGTAATCTCAAAACGAAGGAAAATTCGTTAGGAACATTCGCTTGGTGAGTTGGAACCTAATCTCAAAAAGTACTTCAGAACCTAAAATGCCGTCTTCAAATGTCATCTTCAAGACGGTATTTTAGCAACTAACTTAAACAAAATGTTGTCTTGAAAAGTAAGGAAAAATGATTTTTAGAGACAAAATTTTAAAAATATCACTAATAATGTAGTTTTAGGAAGAAAATAATTTGGTCCCAAAATATTTATTTTTTAACACAAAAATTATGATTCCAAAAAGATAGTAATTAATCACTAAATGTCCAATTTCATCGGAAAAAATGCAATAATGACACTTTTGACAAAAATATTTGGGTAAACTACATTGACCTCCTTTAAGGTTTGGAGAAAATACAACAAGCCTCACATTTTTTACATAATTACACAAATATCTCTTTTAGTAAGGTTAAAGAGATCAAAATTAATATAAATGGTATTAAGATATAAAGATACACAAGATAAAATATACATTTTAATATAAAAAAAGATGGTAACATAATTTTTTCATTCAGATGAATAACCAATTTTTGATGAAAAGGGGATTAAATATTATATGAATTAAAATCTTAAAAGAGTCTAGTGTAATTATGCAAAACTTGTGGAGCTTCGTGTATTTTCTTCAAACCTCTGGCGAGGTTAGTGTAATTTACTCAAAATTTTATCTCTAAATTTCTATTTCTAAAACTTTAATTTGTTAACAAGATGGGTGTTTGGTTATATGATTTAAATTATTCAAATTATAAAATTATATTTTTACACTTTGGGTTAGGTTTCCACCGTTACTAATAATTTGGATGGATTATCTCCAATTGAGCCATATGAATTGAAATAAGGGACTATAGGAACTAACTAGTTAAAATTGATAATTTACAAATGAAATAGAAAAAAATGATAATAGCATAGGGGTAAAAGTGAAGTTAACCCAAACAACATATTATAGGTCATAATAATAATAATACAATCTGCAATTTATAAATTGACAAAAATTAATCTCATACTTAAGGCATAAAAGTACAATTAACAATTTTTTTTTTTTTTTTTTTTGTGTTAATATGTTATTTTTAGTTCCAAAGGTATTTCTATTTTTAACGACGCATATTGACAACATGATCGGGATCACTTTAAAAGATACTTAATACTTTGAAGAAATATTATTTTCCTTCCCAAACTATCACGCATTTTTCACATTGACCCCTATACTTCGATTTATTTCAATTTAGTACCTGAACTTTTTACAAATTGATCAATTAGACCCATGTCGTCACCTTTCGTCCACAATTGGATAGAATGTGCTGATGTGGGGGGCAAATTGATTTTTAAATTATAGTTTGGGGGCAAATTAATTTTTAATTTGTGGGTTAAATTGATTTTTAAAGTATAGTTTGGGGGGATAAAATAAAATTTTAAATGCCACGTTAAAACACATTCCATCCAATTATAGACGGAAGGTGACGACAGGGCTCTAATTGATCAATTTGTGAAAAGTTCAGGTACTAAATTCAAATAAATCGAAATATGGGAGTCAACATAAAAAACGCGTGATAGTTTGAGGGACAAAATAATATTTTCTCTAATACTTTTGGAGAAGATATTGACACCTGTTATGTTGGAATGAAAATGACAAAACACACAGTCAAAGAACCAAAAGTACAATTAACCCTAAAAAAAGAAAAGAAATAGATTGGATAAAATAAACTAATTAAAGTATTAAAAGATACTAACCACTAATGAAGCATCTTTAGGGAGCCAAATCATGCCCAATTGTACCAGTAAAGTTAAGTTAATGTCATAAACTACAAAGCTTTGTTTTACTGATAAAAAAAAAAAAAAAAAAAATTAATGTCATAAACTACAAAAACCATTTTAAACAATCTTGATGCATAAAGGCGGCTGGCAAGCACCAGACCTGAATTATTGGAGTTAATCTTTTTCTGTTTTTGCTTTTGTTTATTTTGTTTTCAATTGGATTCTCACAAACTTTTGATTTAGCGCTAGCAGATGATTGGTTGGATTATTCGGTGCCAATCTAATTGGGATTGGATTGCTTTGTTACGATGCTATCTATAAATTAGTCTTTCTTTATTAATGTATTGTACTAGTTGTAATTGTATTGTTTTTTTCATCAATAAAATTATTTTTTTTTGCGGATAAACAAAAACACCTGACCTGAGTTTATGGACATATCACATAAACAAACCTTCCATCTTTTAACGATCCTTCCTCAGTCTTCCTGGTAGACAAACTCTTTCCCATGAAGTATTTCCTTTCAGTATCATCATACAACTTAAATTCATGAAATACTAAGTAGAAGCACATCACATGCTATACTATATACCAATATAGCTTAGGTGTTGGCAGCTTAAATTCGTTTGAGAGTTTTGAGGGGTGATCTTCTTCGGCAGTGGGTGGTGTTCTGTGGTGGTTGGCAGCAGCTTAGGTGTTGGCAGCAGCTTATCATAAGTGTGGGTTTTGGGAGTGAGCTAGAAGTAGTCTGGGTGGGTGATTGTCTGTGGGTGGCTGCGGTAGTGGGTGATGTCCCCGGTGGTGGCTATGGAGTACCCTCGGCGGAGGCTTGTCCTGTTGGTGGCATGGACAGCAGCTAGGAGTGGGCGGTTTGGGCGTTGTAGCTGGTGGTTGGTGGCTTGGGTGGTCAGCTCAGAGGTGGTCTGGACAGGGGTGTTGTAACTGTCGGCAGAGGGTGTCTTCGGAAGTGGGTGATGTCCCCGGTGGTGGCTATGGAGTATTCTCGGCGGAGTAACTGGTGTTTGGTGGTTTGGGTGGACAGCTCAGAGGTGGTCTGCACAGCAGCTAGGAGGTGGCGTGTTTTGCTCATGTCGCAGAGGTGTAGCTGCAAAGGAGTTGTGGCTGGTGTGTTGGGAGTTGGAGCTGCAGAGGAGTGGATCTGGCAGTGGTGTTGGTCCCGGTGATGGTTTAGTTAGTTTAGTTTATTTTGGGTGTAAGGTTTTGTTCTTTTAGTTTGTTTTGGGTGTTTTGGTGGGGTTATTATGTGGGGACTTTTGTATTTTAATTATTCAGTTAAGTTCTTCTTAGCTTGTGTTTAAAAAATAGAGAGGTTTAGGGGTTGGTTGTGTGGATGCGAGTAGCAGTAATAGGGGTATTTTTATACTTCCGAATCTCTCTCGATGCATGTCATCTTCCTGTACCTTAAATTTCATGCTGTTAAATGAAATTTTTCTTTGCTGATCAAAAAAAAAAAAATACCAATATAGCTTAATAAATTGAAAAAAAGACAAAGGGAAAAAAAAAAATGATTAAAATGAATTTGAAGTTAAGGGGTTGATTTTAGATTAAGCTTATAGATTAGTCTTTCTTTATTTATGTATTGTACTAGTTGTAATTGTACTGTTTTTTTCATCAATAAAATTATTCTTTTTTGCGGATAAACAAAACACCTGACCTGAGTTTATGGACATATCACATAAACAAACCCTCTATCTTTTAACGATCCTTCCTCAGTCTTCCTGGTAGACAAACTCTTTCCCGTGAAGTATTTCCTTTCAGTATCATCATACAACTTAAATTCATGAAATACTAAGTAGAAGCACATCACATGCTATACTATATACCAATATAGCTTAATAAATTGAAAAAAAGACAAAAAGGTAAAAAAAAAAAAAAAAATGATTAAAATGAATTTGAAGTTAAGGGGTTGATTTTAGATTAAGCTTATAGCTTGCAGTATGCAAGCCCTATGTGTTTGAACTTGCAATAAATTGCGATAAACAAGCCCTTTGTGCTTGAAACCATAGAATCATGATCCATGGACTCCTGAATACTGAATCTTAACTTTTGAAGCAAATGAAACAAGGAAGAGAGTGTGTGGAGTGGAGGAAGAAAAAATAAAATAAAAAAATAAATAAAAATTACCTGAGTAAGACTGCAATGAAGAAAGTAATGACTGGAAGAGAGTTTGTAGTTGCAGCAGCCACACTTGCAGATGTATATATAAGGGCAACTCCATAGACATTCAAGCTCAAAGTAATACTGAAATTAAATTGGAGCACAAGTACTCAAGATTCAAGAATTAATGCTCAACAAAACATATATGTATCACATTAAATATTATTGCCAATGTAAATAGACATCATACGCATGAAAAATTATCAAAATTTTTAATATTAATTTGATCAAAACCTGCGCACGTACCCAAAGAATGAAAGCATAAAAATCTTGAAAAGGGTCATGCCTGAGATCGCCGGTGCATTCTTCCTTGCAACAAAAAAAACCAAAACAAGAAGAAAAAAGCTCAACAGAAACCATCACTAGTATAGCATGTATGTATGTATAGTATAGTATGAAAGAAGAATAAAAGGATATAAAAAGATAAATTTTCAAGTATTAATTACCATTCGAAGAACATGGCTAAAGGAGCTAAGAAAACAGTAGCAGCGGCCTGTCTGTAGAAGACGAACACGAAAGTGTTCATACCCACATCAAATGCAGCTTTGGATAGCAAGAACATGCCTGCATATATGGCCTGTATCAGGATAACTGCCAAGTAGGGCTTCTTTCCATCCATTTTCATATTTTGATTTGATCAAGTGATGACCGATGGATTCTAGCTTGAATATTTTTGTTTTGTTTTGTTTTGTTTTTTGGTTTTTCACAGCCAGAATTTAGTGATCCATCGTAAGGTTTATATGTATATATATACAATATATACAAGTCCCCACCCTAGTCCCCCCAAGTCCCCACTCTGATATGAGTGATGAGCAATGAAAAGAAAAGCATAGTGAAAATTACGTGCCTCTTCTGTTAGAGAGACGTGTGTGGTGATGATACTTAGCTGCTTTAATTTTAGCAGTGAACGAGGGACCACGAAAAAAAAGGCTTTTAATTGTTAATGGGTGTTTCTATTTGCAACTTCTTAAGGTTGGCTTAGCAGCTTGAGGTTTGGGGCTTATAGATCCAGTTTTTTGTAAGTGTTTGGTTTGATTCCTTCAATTAATATAAAGCGCTTGAGGCCACCGATTGACAGGTTTGATTCTCCCGATCAACACAAAATTTTTGAAGCCACGAATCGTAATAAAACCTATTTTTAGTAATTATAAAATTATTAAAAATAAATTATATCGGCAACCTTTGTCAGGTTCGATTCTCCCGACTAATATAAAACTCTTGAGACTACAGACCGCAGAGAAACTTATTTTCAGAAATTATAAAATTATTAAAAGTAAATTATATCGATAATCTTTATATTTTGTATGTTATATTATTTTGGTATCTATAATTTTAATTAGTTCGATTTTGACTCTTAATTTTAGATTTTGTATTAATTTGGTTCAATTAATAATGTCAATTAGGATTTTTGAAAGAAAATGATTATTGAGTTGATCGACATTAATTTAGTGAGTTGAACAAGTTTTCAATTTTTTTTCTAGGGTTATTTATATGGAGACCTCTTATATTATTGAAAAGTATCAATTTGACCTCCTAAACTATGAAAGCGTAAAAATGAATTCTCTAAACTATTGAGAAATATTGCTTTACCCCTAAACTATAAAGGCATATAAATGAGCCTCTTAAACTATTAGTGTGTTTCACTTTAACCCTTCTGTCAAGGGTCCAATTTGTACTTTTTTTTAGGAGGTCTATTTGTATTCTTTTATAGTTTAAGGGACAAAATGATATTCTCAATAGTTTAAGAAGTCTGTTTGTACACTTTTATAATTTAGGGAGTCAAAGCGATATTTTTCAATAGTTTAAGGAATTTTTATGTAAATAACATTTTTTCTTATAAAAGCAGAACGCATATCACTTATGTACGCATTATCCATAAAAACTCTAACAATTGTAATTAATTAGATTAAATTTAGATAAAATTATAAATTCATAATTAAAATTGAGTTAATTATTGGCAAGCTGCAACTCGCTGTGTGCGCCTCATCGGATGAGATAAGATCATATGTCGCTTCAATGTACTGAACAATGGAGATCAAACCAAATTATTAACTGTTTGTTTTTCTGGTAGCTGTTGTTTTATTTTCTGTTTGGTTGATTCCTCCTCAGCTTTGTTTTATAGGTGCTGCATATGATTGGGTGAGTCCTTTTGTGCCAACCTAGTTGGGATGAATGGCCTTCACTTTGACGCTTATAGCACCTACTTGGTTTTGTTTCTTTATTGATGTTTGATGTAAGGATTTATCCTTCATTTTTATTCAATAAAGTTTCTTTTGCCGATAAAAAAAAAAAAAAAAAAAAACCAAATTGTTAACATTTAAGTTTACAACTGTATTTTCTCAACAAAAAAAAAAAAAAAGAAAAAAGAAGAAGAAGAAGAAGTTTACAACTTCACAGATGACAATTACATATTTTACCATTTTATTCTCTGCTTTATTATTATTATTATTATTATCATTATTATTAACAAAAAAAATCATGGTTACAAAATGTATTATTATTGACTAAGCATATTCCAAATAGAATTATTCACCTAAAAAAATATTTGGAAGCTTTAATTAAACATTTTTAATAACATGAAATGAATTATGTGAAGGGAGATTTATACTCCTCATTTCTCCACTCCCTATCTCTATATATATATATATATTTACCCCGTTAAATATCAAAATAAGAGTAATATATTCAGAGATGTAACACTACTATTCCAACTAGATTAGCACATAGGTAGAAACCCAATCCTACAGAGAAAGAAAAAAAAAGACACCCCACCAAGGTTGACAAGCCAACCGAAACAATCCCAATGCAATACAGCTAATGCAAAAATATCTCCCAGACCAGTTTACAAACAATTAAAAACAAACACACGTAACCCAGGGGTGGGTGGCAACTTGGCAAGGGCATGGGGTTTAAGCCCCTAGATCCTGAGTTCGAATCCCCTCTGACCCAATCCTCGGGGCGCTGCCTTGGACCTGCGGGAGAGTGAGAGGATTTTCCTGTAACAAAAAAAAAAAAAAAAAAAAAAAAAAACAAACAAACAAACAAACACACGTCACAAAATCGGCAATATTCCCAAATAATCATGTTATGTTAGTGAAGCAAATCATTTTTTATTAATTTGTTTTTCTTTTTATATCTTAAAATGAAGTGGTATTTTTTTTTCTTTTATTATTATTATTTATTTGAACTCTGTATCTAATTAATTAGACTGACTAAGGGGGTGTTTGGGAACTTAATTTTTAAATTTTTTTATTTTTTTTTCACTACAAGACAAATATTTTACAAAAAAAAAATAATAATAAATCAAAACAAAATATCATATCAAACCCCATAATCATTTCATTTGTTTTTTCACAAATATCACATCTAACCACAAAAAAATCCAACTATCTTCCCAAACATAAAAAAAAATTTCATCAATAATATCCTATAACTAAAAAAATCTACAAAAAAATTCACTTTCCAAACACCCACTAATTTAAGAACTAATCTCACCATCTATGATTGAGGGACCAATTGAAGTCAAGACATGATCTCGTACAAACTAATTCCAAGAAATTATTTGCACATAAAAAGTTTCGAACTCTAATTAATTAGACTGACTAAGGGGGTGTTTGGAAACTTAATTTTTGAATTTTTTTTGTTTTTTTTTTCACTACAAGACAAATGTTTTACAAAACAAAAAAAATAAATAAATCCAAACAAAATATCAAATCAAACCCCATAATCATTTCATTTGTTTTTTCACAAACATCACATCTAATCACAAAAAAACCCAACTATCTTCCTAAACACAAAAAAAAATTTCTCCAATAATATCCTACAACTAAAAAAATCTACAAAAAAATTCACTTCCCAAACACCCACTAATTTAAGAACTAATCTCACCATCTATTATTGAGGGACCAATTGAAGTCAAGACGAGATCTCGTACAAACTAATTCCAAGAAATTATTTGCACATAAAAAGTTTCGAAATTTGTATCTAATTAATAAGACTGACTAAGGGGGTGTTTGGGAACTTAATTTTTGAATTTTTTTTGTTTTTTTTTTTTCACTAAAAGACAAATGTTTTACAAAATAAAAAAAAAAAAAATCCAAACAAAATATTACATCAAACTCCATAATCATTTTATTTGTTTTCTCACAAACATCACATCTAACCACAAAAAAACCCAACTATCTTTCCAAATACAAAAAAAATTTCTCTAATAATATCCTACAATTAAAAAAATCAACAAAAAAATCCACTTCCCAAACACCCACTAATTTAAGAACTAATCTCACCACCTATTATTGAGGGATCAATTGAAGTCAAGACAAGATCTCGTACAAACTAATTCTAAGAAATTATTTACATATAAAAAGTTTCGAACTCTGTATCTAATTAATTAGACTGACTAAGGAGGTGTTTGGGAACTTAATTTTTGAATTTTTTTTGTTTTTTTTTTTCACTACAAGACAAATGTTTTACAAAAAAAAAAAAAAAAAAAACAAATCCAAACAAAATATCACATCAAACCCCATAATCATTTCATTTGTTTTCTCACAAACATCACATCTAACCACAAAAAAATCCAACTATCTTCCCAAACACAAAAAAAAATTTCTCCAATAATATCCTACAACTAAAAAAATCTACAAAAAAATCCACTTCCCAAACACCCACTAATTTAAGAACTAATCTCACCATCTATTATTGAGAGACCAATTAAAGTCAAGACAAGATCTCGTACAAACTAATTCCAAGAAATTATTTGCACATAAAAAAGTTTCGAACTCTGTATCTAATTAATTAGACTGACTAAGGGGGTGTTTGGGAAGTTGATTTTTGAAATTTTTTTGCTTTTTTTTCACTACAAGACAAATGTTTTACAAAAAAAAAAAAATCCAAACAAAATATAACATCAAACCCCATAATCATTTCATTTGTTTTCTCACAAACATCACATCTAACCACAAAAAAATCCAACTATCTTCCCAAACACAAAAAAAAATTTCTCCAATAATATCCTACAACTAAAAAAATCTACAAAAAAATCCACTTCCCAAACACCCACTAATTTAAGAACTAATCTCACCATCTATTATTGAGAGACCAATTAAAGTCAAGACAAGATCTCGTACAAACTAATTCCAAGAAATTATTTGCACATAAAAAAGTTTCGAACTCTGTATCTAATTAATTAGACTGACTAAGGGGGTGTTTGGGAACTTAATTTTTGAATTTTTTTTGTTTTTTTTTTCATTACAAAGACAAATGTTTTACAAAACAAAACAAAAAAACAAATCCAAACAAAATATCACATCAAACCCCATATTCATTTCATTTGTTTTCTCACAAACATCACATCTAACCACAAAAAAACCCAACTATCTTCCCAAACACAAAATAAAAAAATTTCCAATAATATCCTACAACTAAAAAAATCTACAAAAGAATCCACTTCCCAAACACCCACTAATTCAAGAACTAATCTCACCATCTATTATTGAGGGACCAATTGAAGTCAAGACAAGATCTCGTACAAACTAATTCCAAGAAATTATTTGCACATAAAAAGTTTCGAACTCTGTATCTAATTAATTAGACTGACTAAGGGGGTGTT
This sequence comes from Camellia granthamiana, assembly GCA_036172215.1. Classification (NCBI taxonomy): domain Eukaryota; kingdom Viridiplantae; phylum Streptophyta; class Magnoliopsida; order Ericales; family Theaceae; genus Camellia; species Camellia granthamiana. The sequence continues at coordinate 81,561,012 of CM069903.1, forward strand.
TGGGAACTTAATTTTTGAATTTTTTTTGTTTTTTTTTTCACTACAAGGCAAATGTTTTACAAAAAAAAAAAAAAAAAAAATCCAAACAAAATATCACATCAAACCCCATAATCATTTCATTTGTTTTCTCACAAACATCACATCTAACCACAAAAAAACCCAACTATCTTCCCAAACACAAAAAAAAAATTTCTCCAATAATATCCTACAACTAAAAAAATTTACAAAAAAATCCACTTCCCAAACACCCACTAATTTAAGAACTAATCTCACCATCTATTATTGAGAGACCAATTAAAGTCAAGACAAGATCTCGTACAAACTAATTCCAAGAAATTATTTGCACATAAAAAAGTTTCGAACTCTATATCTAATTAATTAGACTGACTAAGGGGGTGTTTGGGAACTTAATTTTTGAATTTTTTTTGTTTTTTTTTTTCATTACAAGACAAATGTTTTACAAAACAAAACAAAAAAACAAATCCAAACAAAATATCACATCAAACCCCATAATCATTTCATTTGTTTTCTCACAAACATCACATCTAACCACAAAAAAACCCAACTATCTTCCCAAAAAAAAAAAAAAAAAAAATTCCAATAATATCCTACAACTAAAAAAATCTACAAAAGAATCCACTTCCCAAACACCCACTAATTCAAGAACTAATCTCACCATCTATTATTGAGGGACCAATTGAAGTCAAGACAAGATCTCGTACAAAATAATTCCAAGAAATTATTTGCACATAAAAAGTTTCGAACTCTGTATCTAATTAATTAGACTGACTAAGGGGGTGTTTGGGAACTTAATTTTTGAATTTTTTTTTTTTTTCACTACAAGGCAAATGTTTTACAAAAAAAAAAAAAAAAAAAAAAAAAAATCCAAACAAAATATCATATCAAACCCCATAATCATTTCATTTGTTTTCTCACAAACATCACATCTAACCACAAAAAAACCCAACTATCTTCCCATACACAAAAAAAAAATTTCTCCAATAATATCCTACAACTAAAAAAATCTACAAAAAAATCCACTTCCCAAACACCAACTAATTTAAGAACTAATCTCACCATCTATTATTGAGGGACCAATTGAAGTCAAGACAAGATCTCGTAGAAACTAATTCCGAGAAATTATTTGCACATAAAAAGTTTCGAACCTAAGACCATGGACGGAGTACACTCTCAAGATCCAGGCCTTAATCACCAAACCAATTCCTTGGGTTCAAAGAGTATGCTCCCTCCAAAGTTTGAGGTTGAAAATTTCTTATGTACAATACTTTGCCTCTAGTGGTGTGGATTTGTTGTCTTTTGTTTCTATTGTTTTTTGTTGTCTATTGTTGGTTGGTTTCTCACCAACTAGGTATTGTGCTAGCAAATAATTGGGTTTGCTTTGTGCTACCAACCTAGTTGGGATCATTTTAGATTTGCTTTGCAATGCTGACCTTGTTGAGATCATTCAATTTTGTTTTGATACTTTTTGTACTCACCTTCTTTATTATTGATTATCATATGTCATGTACTCTAATTTTCATCAAAAAAGTTCTTTTTACTAATAAAAAAAAAAAAAAAAAGAGTTGGCATTACTAGACCAAGGGGTTGTAGTTTGTATGGTTAGCCCTTTGGCCACCAAGTATCTCTTGAAGGGAGGTTTTGGATTCCACTTGTAAGAGTGGAATAGAAGGCAAAACTTAAGTACTTTCAAAGAGTGGGTGTGAATTTAACTCTCCCAAAATATTAATATAACAACTAACCGTTACCTTTCACCAATATTTTTTTTTTTTTTTGCAATACTATAAAGTGGAAATTTCATCACATTCAAGCTGTTATTTAACAGGTCTCTTTTTATGTTTTTTCTCTTTCCATACATTCATCCAAAATTCAATTTGCTTAATATTTATGCAGCTACTATCACTACCACACCACATCCCACCATCACAATATAAAGCCATGAAGAGAAAAATTAGAAATTTAATACATTTCAAACTTCAATTTGTTGTACAAATAACTTTATCAAATTTGGTGCTTCCATTTTAGTATATTCCAAACAACTTTTTGAATAAAGAAATCAATCGCGCTACGTAACTCGAATCGGAAGCCCCCGAATCGTCCGAAATCCAAAAACGACGTCGTTTTGGGATTATTTTTTTTATTTTTTTCCTTTTTTCCTTTTTTCCTTCCCTTTCGTCTGAAGAAGAAGAAGACGCAGAAGAGGAAGAAGAAGGAGAAGAAGGAGAAGAAGGAGAAGAAGAAGAAGAAGAAAGAAAGAAGAAGAAGAAGGAGAAGAAGGACAGAGCAAAGAGAGAGAAAGAGAGATCATCGCCATCATCAACCAAAAATCAAACCCATCTCAAAATTTTTTTTTTCCTTTAATCATCAACAATAACCAACGATCACACATAAAAAAAAAAAAAAAAAAATTCAAAATCAAGGGGACGGTTGTGTACACACAGATCTGTGTGTATACAGATCGATTTTTTTTTTCTTTTCCTTTTCTCTTTGAAACAGAGAAAGGAGAGAAGAAAGAGAGGGGGTGTTGATAAGAGGCAGCAACGACGACGGAGGCGTCGACGATTGGCGGCGGTGATCGGCGGTCGAGCCCCTCTCTCTCATCGCCATCAACATCTTCTTCTCTTCTTCCTTCTCTATTTCTCTCTTTCTCCCTATCTCTCTCTGCGTTTCGGACATAAAGGAAGACAAATTCGGGGGATTCGGGGAAAACAAATTCGGGGGGAAAATCATTTTCGTAAAGAAATTTAGGTGTCAATGCTTAATTTTCATTTTTCAATTTTATCAAATAACACCAAGTGTGTGGTTTTTTCTTTTTATATTGCTTATAAAAGTGAAAATTTTATTTTTCATTAATCTGGATGATGTGTAATTTTTTTTTTTTTTTTTTTGAAACAGTGAAGAAAACTTTATTGATGATAACCAAGCAATACAATTACAAATGTTACATCAATAAAGACAGAGGGTGCAAAGAGTATCATAGCTATACTAGCTAATCCCAACTAGGTTGACACCATATTGCCAAGCCCTATCATCTGCTAGTACCACTCACAGTTGGAGAGGTACCAACCAGAGAGACAAAAAAAGAACAGAGAACAAGCAACAAACCAAAACCTCACAACCATCTACCAGAGATACACCGTCTCACTTGCCTAAGATTAAATACAAAATCTTGCACAATGAAATTATGCTCAGTGTAAATTGGTTTCAGCCGTATTGCAACTCTAACTTTGATCATTTCACATAACCAAAATTGGAGTTGATGCATTGAACACAACATCATTTCTTAGCTTCCACAAAGACCACAACACAACCAGTGGAATGGCCCGCCAAATCTTCCTCTCTTTATTGTTGAAGCATTCCCATCCCACCATAAAATTAGTCCTTCAACAGATCCAGGTAATGCCCCTTGAACATCCCACCAATTTAACATTTCAGTCTATACATTCCATACAAACAGGTAAGACACCAGCACATGATCCACTGTTTCATTCACAGCTTTGCAGAACGCACATAAAGTTGAAACATTGTTTTGAAGCACACCAATTTTTTAAAGAAACACCAAGGTCTTAATTCTGCTCCTCCATGTTAGCCACCCAAAAAATCGAACTTTTGGAGGCAAATATTTAACCCTTACCAGTTTGCTTATTCTCATACTAGGACCAGCAAAGGCAAAAGCCCCCTTATAGACAGAGGACAGAAAACACATTAGATGATTCAGCTACCCAAATAGGTTTATCCACCTGATCTGCAACTAAACTAGGTGTTGTACCCAAGAGGTTTCTAAGTCTAAAAACCTCACAATCTTTCTAGTTACACAACTTTATTTTGAAATTAAACACCCAATTCCCTTCCACTTGCTTTCTCTCATACATGGTGTAGACACCCCATTTTTGACCGTCCTTAAGACTTGGTTGTGCTTGTAGGTACACCCAACAACTGGTTCGATTGCTCGCCCAGCTTTCGACTGTCGCGGCGGAACGTCACCGGTTCGAGTTTCCGGACCCTGTATCCTTTCTGCCTCATTTTTGGACCCTGGCTAGGTCCTGTCAGAGTGGCCCTCCTAGTGCACTGTCGGCCATAGGCATGGAACTGCCGGCCATGGCTTTGCCCCTGCCGGCCACTGGTGAGCACCTGCCAGCCATCAGTGTGGCACTGCCGGCCATTGCTGATGGCCGGCACCCCCCCTTTCTCAGCTAGTTTCCGGGCAGATATTTTGTACCAGCTGGATTCCTTATATCTGCCCTCCATACACGTGTATGGAGGGATCAAAGCCTTTGGAAGCTTGTTCAAGAAGCTTTAGCCTTGCATTGCTTTATATAAGCAAGGGGCTTCTTCTTTACACCAGGTTCTGGGATTTTGGAGGGCAAAAATCCATCTCTCTCTATATTGCTTGTGGTTAGAGCTTGGAAGTTGGATTTCTTTGCATTTTTGCACTACACCTCATAGCACAAGACCTCCATCCTCCATTCAAACACCTTGAGGCTGATCTTCAGAGGCTAGAAGCTCAGATTTTTGGACCAAAAGGCTGCTAAAGACTTGTTCTTCAAGGGTAAGTACACTTTTCCCCTAAACTAGCCTTTTTTTGTTTCATTTATAAGCCTTGCTTGCAAGCATTTTTGGGCTCCGACCCTAACTGCAAATAATCATATTTTGAGTCCCTTTTCATGTTTGATCAAGGGTCTTTCTCTGTTTGAGACCTCCTTCCATCACTTGCCTCTTTAACTTTCTTTTAGGCCTATTTTCGCATAGTATTTTAGGCTCATTTGTGAACTGTTTTGAGTTTTGATGTAAACTGTAAAGTGGCTTGTTTTGAACCCTTATTCAACTTTGTTGAAAGGCTCTCTTCTGTTTGAGGTCATTTACTACCACTTGCCTCTTTACCCCTCTTTTAGGCCCTTTTCTTGCATGCTAGTTTAGGCCTACTTGTGTTTACTTTCATGGTTTGATGTAAACTGTAAAGTGCCTTATTTTGAGCCCCTATTCAACTTTGGTGAAGGGCTCCTTTCTGTTTGGGGTCGGCTACTGCCCCTTGTCTCTATTCTTACTTTTAGGGCCATTTTTGCATGATAGATTAGCCCTATTTGTGTTCATTTTTGAAGCATGTTGTAAACTGTAAAAAGTTTTTTTTTGAGGCCCTCTCCATGTTTGATTAAGGGCATTTTCTTATCTGAGGTCATATGCTATCTAGTATGCTTAGTTGCCTCTTGTTTTGAGCCTTAAGCCTAAGCTATTGTTGCATGCCTTGTTTGACCTTCTAGCCACTGAAATCCAGTGGATTTTCAGTGGCTAAGACCCTATTTTGAGCCTCCAAATCAGAGGGGGGTGACCCCCTCTCACCTTGACTTGCTTGATGGCCATTTTGGTCTTCTAAAGGGCCCCCATCTTGCATGCTTTGTTGACTGATTTTGGGGCCAATTTTGTGAGTTTTAGGACTACCATATTTGATTTTCAGAGTTGTATATGTCATGCCACTTGTCTATCTTGTATGTGCCTAATAACTCCTTGCATGGCCCTCTAAAGGAGCCCCTCATTTTGATATGCATTGGCTGCATTTACATGGTTATTTGGGCCTATTTTCACATGGTTTATTCACTGATTTTTGCTGGTTTGATGAGTTCTCACTTGCATCATATATTTTCCATGTAAACCATGTTTGCTAGTCAAATTCGCATGCTAATTTAGTCCATCTTGTTAGCACTTTTTGGCCTTTCTTTAAACTGGAAAAGTCCATGCTTTGGGACTGTCTTGGTTCTGTCTTTAGACTTCATAGTCCAATAATGCATGCTTTGTATAGCTGTAAGTCATTCTATGTGCCTAGTTTTGCATTTCGGGGTTCATCTCACGCATCGGGTGCCATGTTGCCATGTTTCGGGGCTGTTTAGCATCATGTTTGAGTGCTGAAATTTGCATGTTTGCATACCATGTTCCATGCCTTACCATGCTTTGGTAGAGTGGCATTTGTGCCTTAGGTTCGGTCCTTGGTTTGCGTGCATGTGCGCACGCATTTCGAGTGTCTCATTTTCATCTAATGGCTACTAATTTGGACCTATTTGAGAGCTGTCCATGTTGGTGTAAGCCCATTTTACCATGTTGTTGCATGCTTGTTACACATAGTATGTCATTGCATACTTGCTTAGCTTTACATGCCTCGCATGCTCGCATGTTCACATTGCATTTTGCCATGATTATCCAAGGTTGTCGCCTCACATTATGTTCATATGCTTGTCGCATGTTTGGTTTAGTTGCATGTTTGCATACTTAGTCCATATTGCATGTTTGCCATGCTTATGTGTTGCATTGTTTGGGTTAAACGTTAATCCGAGCACGGGAAACGAGGGGTATTTCATACTTCAAGTGATGGGATGCGTCTCAATTCTCGGTCGCCGAAGCTCTTGATGATTCATGATAGAGTTCTAGGCTTTACTTGCTTTACATGTGCATTCATTTCACATCGAGTCGTGCAATTCGACTCCTCGGCCATCATGCATCGATATGCGTGATTGGTGGCACGAGGATCGAGGACTACACTCCCTGAAGAGTAGTCATGCATACATGTGTGAAAATACTTTGCCATGCCCCTTTGTTGCTCTCTGTTGCAGCAAATCAAGAATCAGCAGCCTTCCGGAGCTTGGCACGCATTCCAAGAACAATTGCAAACAGAGGCTAATTGGGGCATCGTAGTGGATTTCCGCGCAAGGCAACCTGAATATGCATCATTCATCATCTGGATCAGAGCTGAGGCGGTCCCTGGCTTGCATGCCAATTTATTGCTTTCCTAGATTAATTTGTTAATTAATTAGGATTTTGTATTATTTATTCGGACTGTATTTATTTGGGACTATATTATTCTTTCGGACCCTCTGAGTGAGGGCCAATTGTTGTAATAAGGGTGCGTGCGTGTGTGCATGTCTTCCAATCCCCTTTCTTTCTCCCTTTTATTTAACCGCTTATGATGGTTAGATTAGGGCATATTTCAATTAGCATACAGTATGATCGCATGTTTGCATTCATTCATCTGTTTTGCATGCACCGGGCTCGGCGCATCATACTAACTACATTTGAATTTCAATTTCAAATTGAATATGTGTTAGCTGTAGCATTTCACATGCCATGTTTAGAATAGCCGAGCCTGCTATAGTTGCATTTTGCATGTGTTGCATTAGGCATTTCTGTATAGTTAGGATCATCCATTGATTTCTAACTGATTTCTATTTTGGCTCGGAGTACGATGTAAGTATTTATGCTTTAGCATCTCGCATGAGTGTGAATGTTAACATGACAGCATGCTTACCATGTGGCTAAATGCTTAGTTGATATAACTGCCTGAGTGCCTGTGGATGAAGGTTGGATTACTTGAATTGGGATAATTCATTGAAATCCGCATTTTAGCCTACTTGCGAGTAGCAAATTTCAAACATTTTCCAAACAAACGGATATGCAATACTTTGTTCCAATTTAGGCGATCTAGTCTATACTTGTTGTGCTGTGCGCATCACATAGTAATTCTAGCTAATTAACCGGAATAAGAACGCATGTGTTTTCAAAAATGAGATATCATGGTTAGTAGAGGCTGATCTTCGGATCGGGCGAGAGGGGGTGCATCATAGCTGACCTTCCCCAATCGTACCCAAGTTCCCGAGCCGAGGCAACTTTGGTGATGACGAACACGTGGCCTTTGGCACCGAGTTAGGGTTTCCTAAATTTCCCCATTAAAAAATATTTTGGTGGCGACTCTGTATCTGGCAAAGCAGTCCATGTTTGGCACTTCTTTCAAAAATCTGTTTTTTTCTCAAAACGATTTGCCGGATTTGGACTCTTTGGTTCAAGATTAAGAATCGTAACAATTTGAGTCCGAACTGTAGTGAACCCCAAAATGAACAGAACGGGACTCACCCTCCCGGGGCGTTCGGGGACGTCTACACATGGTTCTTGTAGATTCCTTTTTATCCAAAGTCAATAAAAATAAACCTGGGAATTCCTCTTTTAAATAGGTAGTATGACACCATTTGTCCCACCAAAACTTTACTGAGCTCCCATCCCCAACCTGTATTTGCCAGTTATTCAAGTAAAATTCCAAAATAGGACTACTTGATGTACCAATTTTGATTATACCCTTCCATACACTAGGCACATTACTACTATTGCAGGGAGAGGGTACCCACTCACTGAAGCCCACTTTATACTTACTACATATCACCCTTCTCCACAATGTTTCTTTTTCATACCCAAACCTCCACCACCATTTAACTAGTAAACAGTCATTCACTACCTTCATTCTTCTCAGCCCCAGGCCCCCTTGATCCACACTCTTTGATAATTCATCCCACTTTAACAGGTGTACCCTTTTCCTTATTTTAGACCCTCCCTAAAGGAAAAAAGCCTGCAGCCTCTCAATCACTCTAGCTACCCCTTGAGGCATTTTAAACAAGGATAAATAGTACACATGCAATGAAGCAAAAACAGATTTGATCAAAGTTAGCCGACCAGCATAAGACAAGAGCTTTCTTTTCCAACTAGCAAGTCTACCATGGACTTTATCTAGCACTGGTTTCCAAGTTTCTTTCCTATTAGGGTTGGCCCCTAGTGGCAAACCTAGATATTGCATGGGCAACTTCTTTATCTTACAGTTAAGGACAAATGCAAACCTGGCTAAAGATTCCTCTGGGACACCCACTCCACATACTAGACTTTTGTGATAATTTATTCTTAGACCAGACATAATCTCAAAACACCTTAATATTCTCTTCAAGTTTCTTACCTCCTCATCTTCAGCTTCACAAAATAGAATAGAATCATCTGCAAACTGCAGAAGAGACAACACCACATTAGCTACACCTATTTTCACACCTTTAATTATTCTCATCTGGTATGCCCTTGATAGTAATATGTTCAATCCTTCAGCAACCAAGTTAAATAGAAAAGGGGACAATGGGTCATCTTGCCTAATATCCCTTTAGAGACTAAACTCAACAGTTGGGGATTCATTTACAAGGACTGAGATATTAGCTGTTGCAACACATTCCAAAATCCATTTAGTCCATCTTTTGCCAAACCCAAAATTCAACATCATTGAGTACAAAAATCCCCAATTTACTGAATCATAATCCTTTTCAAAGTCAAGTTTAATTATCACTCCCCTTTTCTTGAATTTCTTCCACCCGTCCACAACTTCATTAGCAATCAATACACCATCAAGAATGTTTCTCCCTCTATAAAGGCTGATTGAGTTTCACTTATGATGCAAGGTAACACATCTTTTAGCTTCCTTGATAGGACCTTTGATAGAATTTTATACACTGACCTAACAAGACTGATGGGCCTATAATCTGCTAGTCCCACAGGGTTCTCCTTTTGGGGACAAGAGTAACAAAGAAATTGTTTAACCGCTTCAACAACCTTCCATTCATATAAAAATCCTTCATAAAGTTAAGCACTTTCCCTTTCATCACCTTCCAGAATTTTTGAAAAAATAGCATATTTAACCCATCTGACCCAGGTGCCTTGTTTCTATCACAATCATTCACTGCCTTGCCTTGATTTCTGTCTCTGAAAACTCTGCTTCCAACCTGTCATAATTTGGACTGCTTTGCACTGATTTAAATATGTCTTCTAATTTAGGTCTATCTACCCACTCCTCATAATACTGCTTCTTAAAGTGCTCAATAATCTCTGACTTCACTTGACTTGGTTCTTCAAGCACTGTATCACCAATAGTAATAGATGTTATTTCATTTCTACATTGTCCGCCCTTAACCATCACATGAAAGAATCTAGTATTCGTATCCCCTTTTAAATTCGAGTTCAGCCTTGATTTCTGTAACCACATCCATTCCATCATTCTATTTAATCTCCATACCTCTTCTGCAACTGCTCTTCTTCTTGTTTTCTCATATTGGTCAAGCACTTTGTTCTCAGCCTAAAGATCAAGGTTGTGTGCCTCCTCCTTTGCTACTTTCAGTTTGTGTGACACATTCCTATATACCTCCTTATTCCACTTTCTAAGTGTTATTTTCAAAACCTTCAGCTTTTCCTGTATAAAACCAGCCCACCCATTAACTACTAACTCCTTCTAGGTTTTGTCCACAAAAGAGAGAAAATTCTGATGTAAACACCAAGCATTTAGGAACCTAAATGGCTTTGGGTCCCAGTCCCTTTCATCCTCTATCAAAAGTAATGGACTATGATCTGAGATATGCCTAGGTAATCCCCATAACTTTAAATTAAACACCTCCATCCATCTTGGGTCCACCAACACTCTATCTATTCTACTCCATTTCTCTCATACCCTTGAGTTGCACCATGTGAATTTCCTATCCAATAAAGGTACATCATTTACTTCACAATTCTCAATGAACTCATTAAGTTCTACCATTCCCTTATCCCTTCTGGGGCACCCTTTTCTCTCCCCAATCTGTTTAATTTCATTAAAATCCCCACACAAGCACCATGGTTTGGAAAAATCTTGTTTCAAATTAATTAAACTATTCCAAAGTTTTCTTCTACCACCACATCATTAGGCGCATAAATATTCAAAATAACACACTCAAATGGATTGAAAATAGTACTTGATAGTAGAATGAACCTTCTACTATTGCAACAGTTAGCCAGTTGAAACATCATAGGGTCCTATATGCATAGAAGTCCTTCAGCTACTCCTTCAGGATCCACTACCATAAACTTCATTTCATTCCTTACCCACATTGCTCTAATATTTTTTTCTATAAATATCAGCCTTCTTTGTTTCTTGAAGTAGCACAATATCAATATTTCTATCCTTCACCAACTTCCTTATCTTTTCTTTCTTCTCTTGCCTTCCATTTCCTCTAATATTCTAGACTAGTATCTTCATGGAAAAACTTTACAAAGCTCCAAATAGACCCTATCTCAACGAGCAACCTATACAGCTGTCCCATTTCCCCCTCTAATCTTCTCCTTATCCTTCATTTCAAGTTCTACCATTTTGTTTAGGTCTTCCTCTTCCCTTCCATTATAATCCACTGACAATAATTTCCCTAATTGTAGTGTTGCTTGAGCTTCATTGATAATTATTCTTCCTTTATCATTTCCATTCTCAATACACGATGATAATAAAGCTTCTACTACTTCTGCTCTGAGTATGGCATGATTTGGAACTGGTTTACTTGATGAAGCTCCCTCATGGCCATATCTTCTCACTAGATCAAAGAATCCCCTTTTCTGAGACTGATTCCTGCAATTGACCTTTTTACTCCATTTTTTTTCTTTTATTTCTTCTTTTTATTTACCTCACTCATTTTGCTTTTGTTTATCTTGGCTTTCGGACCACTTGACTTATTGATATCTGCCCCCCTACTTCAAACCTTTCTTGTGAACTAAATGCCTGATCACTTATCCCAGTCCTTAAAGATTGCAGCCGACCCAAATCTTTTAGCCCCTGATTAAGGCCCAATTGTACTTCCAGATTTAGTTCAGGCCTTAGCACACTAGAACCACTTAAACTTCTCATGTACCTAGTGCATACTTGATCATCCCAATTCTGACACTGCTCTACAAAGCCGTAGTTCGGCTTACCTACCATCATAATTGTTTAGCCTGTAACTTTCTCGAGCTTCTTTCCCACTCCTCCATCAGACTTTGCAACTACTGTCTCACTCTTCCCTTCCATCTCTTTGTCTACCTCTTTGTTGACATCTAAACCATTTGTCATTTTTCCTCTAGCCACCTCATCATTTTCTTCTAGATCATTAACTAACTCATTTGCCCTTTCATAATCTTCTTCCCCTCCCTTGCTTCTTTCCTTCATGAACTGATAGGCCAGATCGTTTGTATTGTAATCATCATCAAGGTGCATATGTTTCTTACAAACACATTCTTCCTTAATTTTTTGGACTACAACCCTTTGTTCTTCACAGACTCTAACTGGGTATAACACCCCTTTGCACTCTAAATTCACCACTTTGTTGATTGGCTCCATGCACTTTGTGTAAATCTTCATCTTTCCCACTGGTAAACGACTCTTACTAGCATAATTCATTCTCAGTACAGATAATCTCACCCCATAGACTACCAATCCTGTTCACATTGGTTCTATTCCACAAATTCAAAGGAATTCCATAACAGTTGATCCACATGCTCCGTTCTTGCTCCAATACTAGCCCAACCTCCCATGTAACTACATCTTCTCACCAGTCCCCAATCATCTCCTTTACATCCTTCACTTTTGAATTCATCTCCTCTTTTGACTTGAATGACAATATCATGTCTCGGCCTTCACCCTCCCTCACCACTACTTCCTTCATTCTTCTTTTTTTAAGCTCCATCTTCAAATTAACATTTGCATACTTTCTTTCATACGGAGTATCACACTCTCATACAACCACCCATTCCCTATTTCTTCAGCCTTTACTGTAACGATTCCTTCTCCGACAACAGTGCCCCATTTTTGCTACCTCCATATAAGATCTCTGCCCCATGTACTGGTTCATATATCTTCCTCTTTCATGCCGCTTTGGTCTTTGTACTACTTGTCTCTTTACGTGGAGTTGCACATAGCTTTTCTCTTTCTTCTCCCTTTCGAAGTCAGCACTTTTAACTAGTAATGCCTTACCCTCCACCCAGAAACCATTAGCCTTTTGCACTGCTACTTTTGCTGCAACTTGACAATTGTACCTCACAAAACCAAACCTTGAGGTAGTCATTTTCCTTCTTTTTTGTGGTATGAATACATCCTTCACCACTCCAAACTTCTTAAACAAATTGAACATACCCATAAGATCTATACTTTGTGCCAGATTATCCACAAACAGTGTGTATATACCCGAATGATCATCTTCTCTCCTCAATCCTTGCCTCCCTCTATGTTTTACAATAAGAATCCAACCACCTTTGTGCACTCATGTTTGTTCAATCATTATTTTCTAATTGGGAAAATGCTACATATATATTCTTATTTCATATTTCTTTTTCTCACTTATAGACACAAGTGAAATTCCTATGTGCATTTATTGATATGGACCTTATTACTTTGTGACTAACAGTGAAAAAATGAGATAAGAAATATGATTTTTGTTCAATTGAAAATTATGAGGCAAAATTAGAAGTTACATATGACTTTAAAAACTAGACCAAATTTTTTTTATGGTTGTAGTATAATAATTAAAATTAATAAAGGGGGATAAGAATACAAGGTATTTTCATACCATTGCATCTTGTAGGCATAATAGAAATCTACTGAATCCAATTGCAATAGAAGGGGTACTCCTTGAGAATCCCAGTATGGTGAAACAGGAGGTGTTCAAGCATTTTAAAGGAGTGTTCACTGAAAATTGAAGGAATAAGCCAAAGCTGAAGGGTCAGTTTAAATTTATTGGTCATGACTAGTTAGCTGGAAATCTGGAAGCAGATTTTTCTGAAGTAGAGGTGTGGGCTACTATTAAAAGTTGTGATGGAAATAAGAGTCCTGGTCCTGATGGGTTCAACATGATGGAATTGAAGAAGTGGAATAACGAGGTATTTGGCAATGTTTCTTACTTACTCAAAAAAGTGAAGGAGGTGCTTCATGAGCTTGATCTGTTGGTTGAGTCTAGGGATTTGACAGAGGGTGAGATAGTCAGAAGAAGGGAGGTAAGGAAAGAGGTGTGGTCACTAAGGAAGAATGATGAATGGTTATAACTTCAAAAGTCTAGGTTGGACTGGAGCATGAAAGGGGATAAGAATACAAGGCATTTTCATACCAGTGCACCTTGTAGGCATAATAGAAATCTACTGAATTCAATTACAGTAGAAGGGGTACTCCATGAGAATCCCAATATGGTAAAACAGGAGGTGTTCAAGCATTTTAAAGAAGTGTTCACTAAAAATTGTAGGAATAGGCCAAAGCTAAAGGGTCGGTTTAAATCTATTGGTCAAGGCCAGTTGGCTGGAAATCTAGAAGTAGATTTTTCTGAAGAAGAGGTGTGGGTTGCTATTAAGAGTTGTGATGGAAATAAGACTCCTGGTTCCGATGGGTATAACATGATTTGTTTTCAGAAGTGCTGGGAAATTTTAAAGTCTAATGTCCTTCTGCTCTTCAAAGAATTTTATGAAAATGGGAAATTGGTGGCTGGGGTGAACAATTCTTTTATCATTTTGATCCCAAAAATTGAATACCCAACTAGTATCTTAGATTTTAGATCAATTAGTCTTATTGGGTCTTTGTATAAGATTCTAGCTAAGGTTTTATCACATAGAATCAAGAAGGTGATGCCTAAGGTGGTTGGGGAGGTACAATCAGTCTTTTTAGGGGGTATAAATATTTTGGATGGTGTTCTAATTGCTAATGAGATTGTTGATTGGTGAAAGGAGAGTAGGAAAAAAGGATTGATACTCAAGCTTGACTTTTAGAAGGCATATGATTATGTAAGTTGGGAGTGTTTCCTGTCTATGATGGAAGAGTTTAGGTTTGGGACAAGATAGAGAGGTTGGATCAGGGAATGTTTAGCATCGGTTAGAGTGTATGTTAGTGAATGGCTCCCTTTCGGCTGAGTTCACTCCTGAAAAGGCCTCAAGTAAGGTGATCCGTTGTCTCCATTCCTCTTCAATTTGGTAGCTGAAGGTCTGAATATGTTAATGGAAAGGGCCAGATCATTAGGGCTAGTAAGGGAAGCTGTGGTGGGTAAAGATGAAGTGAAGGTTTCACATCTCCAATTTGCAGATGATACAATAATTTTTTTGTCAAGCTAATATGGAGGAGGTCATGGTAGTTAAAAGAATTTTGAGGTGTTTTGAACTAATTTCAGGTTTGAAGATTAATTTCCACAAGAGCTCCATGTGTGGTATTGGAGTGGTTGATTTAGAGGTGGAGGAGTTTGCATCCACACTTAACTACAGATGCCAGAAGCTTCCACTGACGTATCTTGGCCTGCCTTTGGGGGCTAGTCCTAGGTTAAAGAAAATATGGAAACCAGTCATTGAGAAGTATAAAGCCAGATTAGCTTCTTGGAAGATGAGACTCTTATTTTTTGGTTGGAGATTGACGTTTATAGAATCTGTGTTATCTAGTCTTCCCATTTATTACTTATCTATCTTTAAGCTGCCTTTAGCTATGGCTAAGACAATTGAAAGGATTTAAACAAATTTTCTTTGGAGAGGGTCGAAATTAAAGAGAAAGGTCCACCTGGTTAGTTGGTTAGAGGCAACCAAAAGTAAAGACAGTGGGGAGTTGGGTTTTAAAAGAATCAAGAATGTTAATGATTGCTTGTTGGCTAAATGGCGGTGGAGGTTTGGGGCTGAATCAAACACCTTGTGGAAAAGAGTATCATGTAGCAGGTATTCTTTAGTAGGTGGGAATTGGCTCCCAGTTACAACTTTCACTGGTACTTACTCAAAAATTTGGGGTGGAATCCTCAGTATAGGTCAATCAAATACTTAGCTTTTGAGTATTTTTCTGGATAATACTTAGGTAGTTGTGGGTAATGGGAGTAGAATTCACTTCTGGACTGATTACTAGATGGGGGAGTTGTGTGTTAAAAATGAATTCCCTAGGTTGTTTAGTCTATCAACAGAAAAGAAGGTATCTCTGAGAATGGTGGTAGAAAGGAATAAAGATTTACCTAGGTGGAACTTCAAGTTTAGAAGAAGGTTATTAGGGTGGGAGGCTGATGAACTGAGCAGATTGATTACCTTACTAAGTCAGAACTTGGTTGGCCTCTTAAATACGGAGGATGATCTTCGGTGGATGGCATCTTCATCAGGTGAGTTCTCTGTTTCATCCCTTTATTCTTTGTCTGTTTCCTCCCTTCTCCTAGTAGTTACAAAGTTGCTTTGGAATAATGTATTTCCTCCAAAGGTTCAAATTTTTGGTTGGCTAGCTTGGAAGGGTAGACAAAAACAGCCGGTTTCCTACAAAGGATTGAAGTGTTGGGGCCAGATGCTTTTGCTCTGTGTGTGCTCTGTAATTGTGAGCTCGAATCTGTCTTTCATGTACTCATATGGTGCCCGTTTGCTTGGAGAGTTTGGTCGAATCTGATGCAGTGATGGGGATTGACCTAGGTAATCCCACAAACAGTGGAGGGTATCCTTAATTGGTGGAGGGGCTTCATGTGGAGAAACTATTTGAATATTATCTGGAAAGCTATACCATTTGCGGTGTTGTGGTCTTTATGGAAATTTAGGAATGAGAAAGTATTCTATGACAGACAGATGCACTTGGAGGAGCTATGTGAATTAATCAAGACAAGGATTACAATTTGGGCCAAATCTCATTCTAAGGACCGTTGTTACACAATGCAACAAATTATCTATAATATTTAGCAGATTAGGCTTGGCTCCTAGCTCTCACTGGTGTTTGAAGCTGTTCTCTTCGGTCGATGTTGTGGGATTAGGGTGGTTGGAGTTGTTTTTGTGTTTCTTTTCTTTCTTTTTGTTTTGAGTTGGTGCCTCACCAACTCTTTCTTTGGCTTTGATGCCTTTCTTGTTCTCCCCTTTGCTGATGTAATTTGCTTGGCTTTTTTTACCAATAAAATTTTTTGGCTAATCAAATAAAATTAACCATGCCTTCCACATCAACAATGTGTAAAGTTTCATTTCATTGTCATTTCATTCCACACAATGAAATGTAATTCAAAACCTTAGCTTTCGACCAAAGAGATTTGACCTAAATGCATGCTTTGTAATATTATAGGTAGGAGCTCAAGTGTTTGTGCTGAAAGTTTGTTGCCTGCCAACTTGCTTTTTCTCTTTTGGGGGGAAGTATCATACTTTGTTAAACATGTTTTTATTGCTATTAATAAAATATTATATCCTTCTATCGATTAAAAGAAAAAATTAGGAAGGGTAAAGTTGTTATTCACATATAGCTAGTCTAGGTTTTTCTTTTTTCTTGCTCCTCTTTTTTATCATTAATAGGTTTGTTATTCTTAAACCATTTTTTTATCAGTAAAAAAGAGAATTTTATTAATGTATAAGAATGAAGAAGTACAAATACACCATCAATAAAGAGGGTTAAGTGCAAAGAGCATGATAACTAAACATAACCATCCCAACAATATTGGGCACCGAAATGTATATCCAATCATTTGCTAACACTAAACCAAGTTTAGCGAAAAACCAAACCAAAAGACAAAACAGAAAAAGAAGAGAGGAGAAAAGGAAGCACCACCCAACAAAACCAAAAACACAAGCGTAGCCGAGCAAAACACCCAAGAGGAGCTACACTCGGACTCCACCCCTGATACACAATCTAACTTGACGAAGATTAAACAATCTTGGACAAATTACATTGATAGTCTCTGTATTTTAGTTTTTGTGTTATTTTATTTTTGTAATTTTAATTGGCTTGATTTTGACCTTAAATTTATGACTTTGTCTCAATTTAATCCAATTGCTTATAATTGTTAGCACTTTTTATTGAAAAATATGCACATACACTACCAAAAAAAAAATCAAGATTTTAGAGACAAATTTAGGAATAAAATTATTTTTTAGGGACCAAATATTTTTGTTGGCAAAAATGTCGTTATTATTTTTGTAGCAACAAAAATTTTACATTAGCAATGAATTATTAACCTTTTGGGACCAAAATTTTTGTTTTGAAAAATAAACCCTTTTGGGACCAAATTATTTTGTCCCTAAAAGTATATTTATTAGTACATTTTAAAATTTTTGTACTAAAAGCCTTGTTTTTGATTTTTCGGAACAAACTTTTAGCGACTATTCTCATGACGATAGAAATTAGTTCTTAAATATTTTTTGTAACAAAATTCTTATTTTTAGGGATTAAAAAATTTAGTCTCTAAAATTCTTATATGTTGTAGTGATAAGTGACATATGACATGCTTTTAGAGACAAAATTATAAATTTGTTCAATTCAATGAGTTAAACTCAACTAATTCAATGATTATTTTCATAAAAAAACACTAACAACATTATCAATTGAACTAAATTGATACAAAATCTAAAATTAAAGGTTAAAATTAAATCAATTGAAAGTGTAAAGACTAAATTGGCATAAGCAAAGTATAGAAATTATTGGTGTAATTTACCCTAAGATCATTGACAGAAAACTCCCAAGCTAGAGAAGAGTCCATATTCCTAAATCATTTATCCCTTATCTCATTGCATAAAATTTCTAGAATAATCATCATTTCAATCAAATTGTTTTATCCATTATAGAGAAATTATGCGACTTCATCATACTTGTATTCATTTGTAAGTAAAAATAAAAATTAGAAAATTGCTATCCAAAAAAAAAAAAGGGAGAGCAACTGCAAATCAGAAAAAGGTTCCTTATGCTTATTCTTCATTATGTTTAATCTTACTTTACTTATTTCATTCTGAAAAATTAAAAGGATAATTTAATAAATAAGTCAGTGTATTCTACTCTAGCTTGTTTCATGATGCTTCTTTGCATTTTTACAGGAACCTATACTAGGGTAATATATGACTAATCAATTAATGTTTTTTATTTGGCTAGTGTTTTGCTTTAACAAAGATTTATGGATTGTTAATGGTTAATTATCTTGATAAAGTGGAGAATAAAATTCTTGATACCTCTTTCCATCGATATTTACCTCATTTTTTATAAGCAACCATGTCACTTATTTATCACTATATGCACTTAATAATATTATTAATCCATTGTAGACATGTCAATCATGCATTAAAAGGGGGAAACAAAAAGAAAAGAAAGAAAGAAAGAGAACTTTAACTATTGAAGCTGAACGCTTTCATGTCCATCCAATTTTCAGGGCTTCAAGACCAAGAAAGATCTTTATGCTTGTTCGGTCTAAATGAGTGGGCGAACCAGGGAAAGGGGGGAAAAAATTCAATAAATGGTATTTTTACTTTTGTGGATATATCTTAATTTAGGTTTAATTTAATTTATGTTTTCTTAGGTTTTGCTCTTTAGGTTTAGGATTCATATTTTTTTTTAATCATCAAATTAAATTTTATTGATAAGAATTAAGAATAACTTTATATCATACATCAATTAAGAGATGACAAAGACCAAAGTCGGTGATGCTATAAGCATCACAGCATAGCCTAATTATCCCAACTAAGTTGACACAACAGGACATGCCCAATCATTTGTAGCACTAACTGAATACTGAGGTTGAAGAGAAGTCAACCATAGAACAACAAAAACAATACAACAACAACACTAAACAAAATAACCACCAACACTACCATAGCACTGCTAGATCATTAACGTGTGATTCATGTTAATGTGTGCCCTTAGACTATATGTGAAGTTTAAAAAGAATGTATGTTTTCCAATGTAATCACTTTCATGAAGAATATATAATTATATTAAACTTATTAACATGTACCTTAATGGCACACATTAACAAAATCTTAAGTTTATTATGCAAGTTACTTTGTTAAACATATATATATATATATGTATATATATTTATCAGCAAAATATCTTTATTGATGACAAAAGCATACATTTCATAGGAGATTCCATCAATAAAACGGTGAAAGTGCAAAGAGCATTAAAGCAAACTACCCCAATCCTAACTGGGTTGACACCAAAGAGAAAGCCTAATCATTTGCTAGCATAACCACAAGAAATTGGTGAGAAACCAACAAAATACCAAGGAGAAGAAAATCAAAAACAACAGCCACACACTAAAACCTCAACCAAGCACCAAAACCTACTGCAAAACAACTCAACTCTTGATGCATAACTTCACTTGATGCAGATTATACATAATGTCATTTACAGAGTAATTCAAAGAAGGGCAAGAGGATCTGATCCACATTGCAATCCAAATCTTTATAACATCACACAGACCTTCAAAATCCACATGTGAGCCATCAAAGATACTATCATTTCTCTGCCTTCAAATGGACTAGAGTACAACAAAAGGAATAATTTTCCAGATCACCATCTCCTATTTTTTGAGCTTAGTACCAGCCTACCAAAGGAAAAGGCTAACATAGACCCAGGCATTGCCCATTTTACACCCTACCAATCATTGATTTTGGACCAAATTCTCTAGATAAAAGGACAAAATAGCAACACATGATTGACACTCTCCAAATCATCATTACAAAAAATACAATTCACATTTGAACCACCACTAAGAACACCGATTCTTTGAAGATAACAAGATCTCTTAATCCTCCCTTTCCATGATAACCAACCAAAAAACTGAGCCTTTGGTGGAGCCACATTCTTCCAAATGAAACCAACTACTTTACTAATATCCTTAGAAGATAGCGCACTCCATTTTTAGGCAGAGGCAACAATGAACTCACCAGCTTTATCTGCATTCCATCTTAAGCTATCTATCCTACATACCCTAAGGGCAGGAGCATTGAGAAGTAACATATTCAGCCTCCCCAATTCCTTCACTTCCCACTGAAACAAAGTTCTTCCGAAAATCAAGTTCCATTCTTCATTACCGTTTCTCTTGCTCCTCACCACTTCCACAAATTCAGATTTGTCCAAAGACAAAGTATAATCCGGGGAATTCATTTTTTAAACAAACATTCTCAACCCAAATGTCAGTCTAGAATTTTGTTCTCCTCCCATTACCAATGTTAAGGACTATGTTACTTTTGAAAAATTCCACCATCTCAAGATAAGAACCAGCAACATCCACAATATCTCTCCAAATCATAACCTATTATTTTCAATAGGCAATGGCCACAATCCTTTTCCAACCTCTCTGTACTTATTGTAGATCTGTTTCCAAAGGGCATTATCCTCAATCTCAAATCTCCACCACCATTTCAAAAAAAGACATTCATTCATAAGTCTTACCTTTTTAATTCCTAAACCCCCTTGACTTTTTCTTCGTGTGATCTCCTCCCATTTAACCAAATGAATTTTCCTTCTAAGCTTATCACCTCCCCACGGGATCTCCCCCCATTTAACCAAATGAATTTTCCTTCTAAGCTCATCACCTCCCCACGGGAATCTAGACTGTATTTTTTCAAGCTCCTTTGCAACTCCTTCTGGCATCTTAAATAAAGATATGTAGTATACTGGTAGAAAAGATAACACAGACTTCATCAACGTCAGCCTACCTGCAAATGATAAGAGTCTCCTTTTCCAAAAAGCCAATTTTTGTTGCATTTGTCAATCACTGGTTGCCAAGTCCTTCTTCTCCTTAGATTAGCTCCCAAAGGCAGTCCCAAATATTTGAGTGGCAGTCTTTGATGCAAGGAATTTAGTTTAACAACAAACTCTTCAGTAAGAACATCATTGATCCCAATCCCACTGATCACATTCTTGTGGTAATTAATCTTTACCCCTGACATTATTTTAAAGCATCTCAAAATCTTTTTGATGGTTATAACCCCCTCCCATTCTGCCTTACAAAACAATTTTGCGTCATCTGTAAAATGTAGGTGAGTTATCTTTATATCATTTGAACCAACAGCTACCCCTTTAATCAATCCCATCTACAAAGCTCTGCCCAACAAGATGTTTAAACCCTCAACTACAATGTTAAAGAGAAATGATGATAATGGATCACCCTGTCTAAGCCCTCTTTAAGGTTTGAACTCAGATGTTGGTGATCCATTAACTAAAATGGAGATTTTGGCTGAAGATACACACTCTTTCATTCAATTGATCCATTTAGAGCCAAACCCAAAATTTGACAGCATAGAGAAAAAAAACTCCCAATTGATTGAGTCATAGGCTTTCTCAAAGTCAAGTTTTAAGACAATGCCTTTTATCTTATTCTTCTTCCACCCATCCCCAATTTCATTGGCAATCAACACTCCATCCAAGATATTTCTTCCCCCTATGAATACTGATTGGGAGTCACTAATAATCATAGGCATTAATTTTTTGATCCTATTTGATACAACCATTGCAAGAATTTTGTATAAAGAACCTATGGACTTATAGGCATATTCATTAAGGCAAGAAGGATTGTCATTCTTAGGGAACAAAGCAACAAAAGAACTATTAATCCCATGAGCCAGCTTAGAATTTTGATGAAACTCCTTCATGAATTGAATTACATCACCCTTAATTGTCTGCCAACACTTTTGAAACATTATCAAGTTGAAGTCATCAAGTCCTGGTGCCTTATTTCAATCACAGTTTTTTATTTTGTTACAATTTCTGCTTCTGAGAACTCGGCTTCTAATGCGCCCCTAATCTCATCACCCCCAATAGACTTAAAAGAACCAGTTAAGCTTGGCCTGCTGAACCATG
Source organism: Camellia granthamiana (assembly GCA_036172215.1). NCBI lineage: Eukaryota > Viridiplantae > Streptophyta > Magnoliopsida > Ericales > Theaceae > Camellia > Camellia granthamiana. The sequence goes on from CM069903.1 coordinate 81,583,171, forward strand.
TTTCAATAAAATGGTTCCTAAAATGCTGCAAAACTTCAGCTCTTATTTCTTTAGGATCTTCATTGATAACCCCTTTAACATTTATTGAGCACAGTACATTTCTATTATTTCTGGAGGAAGCCATAACATGGAAAAACTTTGTGTTTCTGTCAGCTTTTAATGCTCAATTAACTCTGGATTTCTGTAGCCATACCCAATCCACAATTTTACCAAGTTTCCAACCTTTCCCTTTTAACTCCCTTCTTTTATCTAATTTTTACTTGAGTTTAAACTCCACATTTCCAAAAACTTCATTATTCCGTTGTTTCAGTGCCATTTTAAGTGTTTTGAGTTTCCTTAAACATTTGAAACCATACCATCCTTGTACAATGGTTTTAGGCCAAGTTCTCTCCACTAAGGATTTGAGGTTAGGATGTAAGGACCAAGCATTTAGAAATCTAAATGGCTTTGGACTCCAATCCCTCTCATTCTCAGCAAAATATGACAATGATCTGACACCCTTTTTAGTAAACCCTGTAACTTGAAGTTAAAACTCTACATCCATTCTGGACTTGGCAAAAACCTATCAATTCTACTCCACCTTTCCCTTTCTTGAGAGTTACACCAAGTAAATTTTCTCCCCATCATTTGGATGTCACACACTTCTAGACTACCAATTAGCTCATTAAAATCACTCATGTCCCTGTCTCTCCTATAACAACCCTTCCTTTCAGAAATACTCCTGACTTCATTAAAATCACCGCTCAAACACCAAGGTTTATCATACAATTGTTTTAGTTTCGTCAAAATGCCCCACACCTTCCTCCTATTGTTACTATCATTTGGAGCATAAATATTTACAATAACACATTCAAAACTACAAAAGAGAGTACCTGACAGAATGATGAAGTTTTTGTTGTAGCAACAGTCCAACAATTGAATAACATCTGGATTCCATATACACAATAATCCACTAGCTGCACCAATTGAATCCACTGGCTGCACCAATTGAATCCACTGCCATGAAATCCATCTTTTCTTCAGGCCAACATAATCTCACAAACTCTTCACTTATTAATGACCTCTTTGTTTCCTATAATAACACTATCTCCATCTTTCTTTCAAAGAATAGTTTCTTTATTTTACTTTTTTAAGAAAGCTTACCTAGCCCTCTCACATTTTAGGATAATAACTTCATTGATAAACAAATTCATATATCTAAGCCACTAGGACAATATAATTCAAGCCGCATCTCCACCCCTCTTTATCATTCTTTAATTGTCTTTTCCTTCCAGCTCCACCAACTTACTTAACACTTCATCCTCATTCCCATCATAGTTTAGCCCAAGAACATGCCCTATTTGGAGTGATGCTTCGGCTTCGTTAAACAATAATTGTCCACTATCTGACTTACTTGCCATTGATAATGAAATTGCTGTAACAACTGACCTAAAAACGGCTCATTTCTTTAGGTTCAGGGAAGATCCCAACCCAATTTGGAGACTTCTCTCTTCTTCTTTTTTTTTCTTTTTTTTTCTCAGTGAAATCTTGCAGCTCCTTTAGCTTTCTCCTTCATGTTTGCTTTGCTTTTTTGAGCTATTGGTACAGTCTTATTCCCAACTACACAATGTTTCCCCTTTTCAATTCTATTCTGGGCTTCCTTACCACTTTTATTTTGAACAAAATTGTCCTTTATGGGCTGAGTCTCTGAGTCACTTACCTTAGATAATCTTTGGCCCATCATATTTCCACACTTCAAAGTATGGGCCTGACTTAATACTACCTCAATATTAAGCCCAGGACTAGTCATCTCAGACCCACTAAGACTCCTCACGAAACATGGGGTGACAACTTCATCATTAACTCTTTGGTTGCCTTCATTTTAAATTTGCATAAAGTTCACCCGTAACACTCTAGAATTTTTTTTCCCTTTCTCTTCACTCAAGCGCCGGATTTTGCGCTCGAGCGGTCTTTGTGAACTTCTAGCACTTTTACAGGTCTGCAGAGATATTGAGGGATGGTATTCTTCGCTCGTGTGGTATTTCTTGACCTCGAGTGGTACTTCTTGTGCTCGAGCCATAGTCCTCTGTCTGTAAAACTTTTGAGAGTTGGTATTCTACTCTTGAGCGGTCACTTTGTGCGCTCGAGCAGTCCCACTTATTGTGTCTCGTCGCTTGAGCGACACTTCTTGTGCTCGAGCGGTTTATTCGGGATCAACTAGTATAAAACCCACATTTTGCTCATTTTCTATCACTTTTCTCTCTCTCTCTCTCTCTCTCTCTCTCTCTCTCACATCCCTCCATAACCAAAAACCCAAGCCCTCAAACCTTTGATTTCACCTCATTACACCAAGGATCCACCATAGATCATGCAAGATTAGTGAAGGATGAGTGAAGATCTTTCTCTTGACTGATTGGATTGCGATTTCGTCGGAGTTCGTACTTGGGTCTTCGTTGTTTGCTCACCTTCTTGAGGTAGAGGGTTCTCTTAACTCTAATCTTTTAAGATTTAGTTTGATTATGTTGTATTATGGGAAAGTTTGGGTTGATTTGAGTTTGAAATCCTTGATTAAAAGATGTTTATGTTAAAAAAAATTGGGATTTTCACTTAACCCTTGAAATATTTAGAATGTTTTGGTACTTTGATGGTTACTACTTGATGATATGAGGATTTAACAAAGAAATGAGGAAAACCCTCAATTTTATTAAAAACCTAGAATTGAAATTTTTTTTTTAAAAATAAAACAAAAGAGGGTTTGAGTTAATCGATATCTTATGTTGAAAATTAAAGTGATTTTTCACGTTGATAAGTATGTTGGATAAATTTATTGTCTATGATGATATTATTAGCGATTTAAATTAGTTGAATCGTGTGAATACTAAGAATATTGAAAGGATGTAAAGTAATGTTTTGCATGGGTTGATAGTTGGTAAAGGGTAGGACTTGGAGTCTTGAAAATGAGAATAGTTCATTAGATTTTATGTGTTGAACTCTTGTGCAATTAAAAAGGAATTTCGGGATAAAGAGGAAGGTTTGAGAACTCATGCATTACATTACATTTCCAGGGGGTTGGATTAAAGATTGGATCATTTAAAGGTGTGTGTGTGTGGTTTCGGAATGCATTGTGTGTGAGGTGCCAATTGCCCTTTCGTGCTCGATGGCTGGTAAATGTAAGGATTTGTGAATTAGCTAGGACATTCATTCGAACCTTCTTACATGAGGGCAAACTTGTAATAATGTGTATGTCTTCCAACCCCATGTATTTCTCCCTTTTATTTACTTGCTTATGATGGATAGCATAGAACATCATGTTTCTTTTAGCATTTTCCATGATTTGCATCCATTTGTCTTGCATGCATAAGGTTTGGTTCATCATTCTAACGGCATTGTCATTTATTACTTCCTTGAATACGTGTGCCACCGCATGCTATCAAAGTGATTCACATAACATATTAGATAACCAAACCTATTAGTTGCATTTTGTATGTGTTGCATTAGTCATGTCGTATTATTTAGGAGCATGCATGTTTTCTAATTATTTTGCTTTGTTTGGCTTGCCTTGGAGTACTAGGTGGGCATTTCTTTACTTTAGCATATTGAATGAGTGTGATTGTTGCCACATTAAGCATATTTTCCATGAGGCTAAGGGCTTAAGTGATATACTTGTTTGAATACCTGTGGAAGAAGGCTAATTGCTCAAATTGGGATAGTTTGATCAAGCGTGCATATGAAATCACTTTTTCAAGTGGTACATATTCAAAACAATTTTCAAACAAACATAAAATCAAAGTGTTTCAAACTTTGCAAATTAGTCTATACTTGTGTGCATCACATAGTAAATTAGCCTAATAATTGGAACAAGAGCATATAATGTAAATAAAAAATCACATCATGATTAGTAGAGGCTGATCTTTGATTGGGTGAGTGGGGTGCTCAATTCATGACCTTCCCCTCTCGTACCTAAGTTCCCGAGCCGAGACACTTTGGTGATGACAGATAAATGGCCTTTGGCATGAGTCTCGGGTTTTCTAAATTTTTCAAAAACATTTAGGTGGCGACTCTGTAATCTGGCAAAGCAATCTATTTTTGGCATTTTGATTCAAAATTGATTTTCTAAAAAATTTGTCGGATTTGAACGCATTTGTGTTTATCTATTTCACATTGCACTTGTGAAATCAAATTCAAAACCACAGGAGTCTGAACTGTAGGGCTATTGTATCCGAAAGAAGCACGAAAAAGAAGCTACAGTAACACGTCAGTGCTTAGTACCACGTGTCGGAATTGTTGAGTTGGCTAATCTGTGAGTTAATAGGGGAGTTTGATTGACAAGTAGTCACCTTGGGAATAGCAGGGCTGGGAGAGGAGGACTGAAAAGTTGTGGGAGCCTTAGAGTGGTTTTGCGAGTGTGAAGTCTCATGTATGTAGTTGTGAATCTAGTGTAAAACTTGTCTTGAGTTAACAAAATCTCATCGGGTTGAAGTGACGGGTGGTAGACTCATTGTTTTGACTTATGCATTATGTCTCGTGTAGGTAATAATTGATGGCAATGTTATGGAGGAATGAAATTGCAAAATTGTGGGTTTTCTTGTGCCTTACTTGTGTTGGTAACACGGTGGTTGTTCCTATTATTATGATCACAGAGATGTTGTGTATATGTTGTTGTTGCATCATTGTAAGAGTAATGAATGTTATTGGGTGTTATGTGAAAAAGGAAGTGGAAATGAAAATTTTCTTGTGTGATGGTTTCGAATGGCGTTAATAAACGGATATGTTGTGGAATTAACCTAAACTCTGATAAGGGATTTCACCGAATAGTTTTTGCAACTTAATTGTGGATGATTATGTGTCCAAATTAACACTTTTGTTTTTAAAAAAATGTGTATTTCTAATCTTGGGATGGTATGAGTTTGAACACCTTTTGAGAAATGTTTTTAATACAAGGGCTTGATTTTCAAAGAATTAAGAAAAAGAGAAATTTGCTGTTAATTAGGAATTATGTTGTTAATTGCTTGGAATGAATGGGTTGGGTGGCAACTTTGTTTGAATCGTACATCACAGGTTTGTGTAGTTGGTTCGAGGAGTGTTTTGGAGTTGTTAGGGCTTGTTACGCTGGAGTGTTGTTTTTGCCATATTTTGTTGTAAGCCTTTTTCTATTGTGAAGGTTTTCTTTCATACTTGAACGTTGAACACTTAATGGGGTTGTGCGTGTTGTGGTTGTTGAGGCATAAAAAACGTTCTTAGGGTGAGAGTTGTTGTTCATTGTATTATATTCTGCGGGTCGAAGTAACGTTTGTATTATTTCCTCGAGTTGTTGTTGTTTGGGAGTTCTTGGTGCCCGAAATATTGAATTGGGATCCAGAAACTCCTCACAAGTTTGGATCTAATTTGACGTTGTGGTTATCCTTTCTCTTCGCTCGAGCGTCAGATTGTGCGCCAAAGCGGTCTTTGTGAACTTCCAGCATTTTTGCAGGTATGCAGAGATACTTGAAGATGGTATTCTTCGCTTGAGCGATACTTCTTGCGTTCGAGCAATGGTCATTTGCCTGTAAAACTTTTGAGAGTTGGTATTCTTCATTGGAGCAATCACTTTGTGCGCTCGAATAACACTTCTTGCGCTCGAGCGGTCTATTCGGGATCAGCCAATATAAAACCCACTTTTTGCTCATTTTCTCTCACTTTTCTCTCTCTCTCTCTCTCTCTCTCCTCCATAATAAAAAACCCCAGCCCTCAAATCTTTGATTACACCTCATTACACCAAGGATCCACCATAGATCATGCAAGATTAGTGAAGCAGGCATAAAGATCTTTCTCTTGACCGATTGGATTACGATTTCGTCGGAGTTCGTACTTGGGTCTTTGTTGTTTGCTCACCTTCTTGAGATAGGTGTAGACACTCCATTTTTGACCGACCTTAAGACTCAGACGTCATTGATGGAGCGCTTGGTAATGGTGTATGTTACGCTCGTTCTGAGGTTTCGGAGTTTTGGCTGAGAGCCTTGCCTCCGGGCCTCGAAACTTTTTGTGCTTTGGCTCGGTTTGCAGACCAAGTCTTGTTTTTCCTTCCCGAAGGGAGGGAGTGGTCTTGTAGACCATCTCTCTGTGGTCGTAGACTATTTTTCGTGGTAGTAGGCCACTTTTCCCGTTTGGAGACTAGTTTTCGGTTTTTGGAGCCTTTGGTCGCGCGCCTTGTCTCGGGACCGCTTAATATTCTCCGTTTGGCGTGGTTTTTGAACTACACCTTGTTGCCTCTACCTAGAGGAACACTGTGGTCCGAGAGACCACTTTTGTGGTTGCATACCACTTTTGATGCTCGTCAGCTAGTTTTCGGGGCTTTTGGCCGCGTGCTTCGCCTCCCGATTTCTCGTCTTGTATCCGCTTTGGTTTGTTTTTGGTACAAACCTTGTTTTCCTTGTTTGGAAGGTGGTACAAGGGTGGGAGACCAGTATTTCTCCTTGGAGACCACTTTTCCTTTTTCCAGCTAGTTTTCTTGTTAGATAACTGGCTTTCTTGGTCTTTGGACAATCTTTTCTGGTCGGCCACTACACCACCACCTTGCATTTAGTGTGTTGACCTCTCCCACCTATGGCCGACTAGTTTTTGCTCTGGTTGACCACTTAAAGTGGTCAGCCGACCACTTAAACTAGCAAGCCGACCACTTCAAGTGGTCGGCTGCTTTTTGACACCTTTTTGGAGATATTTTGGGACAGTTGGGGAGCATTTGAGCCATCCTCTATACATGTGTATGGAGGGATGGCATTCAAGCTTAGCTTCTCCAAGAAGCTTTGGCTTTCCTCTTCTATAAGAGGGAGGCCCCTCCTCCCTCCTCCAGGTTCAGAAAATCTGAGGGAAGAGGATAGATATAGTGTTGTATTTATATTGCCTTGTTTGCTTCATTTTCATGCCTTAAAGTGTAGGTTTGTCTTACTTTAACACACAAACACACACTCAAACACCATCCTTTTGCTATTGAGGTGCTTAGGGGCTGATTTTGGTGTTCTTGGGTTGTCTTGAGCTTGAAAAACCTACTGGGGTTGCAGTTATAAAGAGGGTCTTCAAGGGTGAGCTTTTGATCTTTAAATCCCCCTTTCTTGCTTAAGATTTTAGCCTATCTTGCATGCTGTTTTAAGCTTGACTTATAACTGATAAAAGTTCTATTTTTGCATGCTTTTGATCTTTGTTTAAGATCACTTTTGTATTTGGGGTTGTTTACCTCCTCTTAGACCTTGTTTGGCCTTGTTTTTGAGCCTTTTTTGTGAGCTTCGGGACCACCTTGTTTTGGCCTTCTCACCACTGAAATTCAGCGGGATTTCAGTGGTGGGGATGGTGTTTTAAGGTCCTAAGAAGGGGAGAGCCATCCCCTCTCCTTGCATCTTCAATACATGCCTTAATATGCCTCATGTTTGAGCATCTTTACTAAGTGTATGTTGACCATATCTTAGCTTGTATTTGTGGTTATTTTGCTGTGGCATACCACTGTTTTTGTTTGCTTTGGTCACTCCATGCATAGTTAATACACTTGTAGTGTAAATCACACAATCTAGTATTGTATGCCTCATGTTTGAGCATGTCTTTCTAGCTTGTTTTGGAGCCATCTCAGTGGATTTTTGGTGTTGTTTTAACATGCCTTAGATCTGTTTTGGGTTGGTTTGGTTGGCTCTTGCATGGTTAATACACTTGTAGTGTAAATCACACAAACTAGCTTTGTATGCTTCATGAAGTAGCATGTCATTCTAGCTTGTTTTCTTTCCATTTCAGCATGTTTTTGGTGATGTTTTGCCATGTCATGACTCTTTTTTCATTTGGTTTGGTTAGCCTTTGCATGCTCCTTGCATTTGTAGTGCAATCCCATGAAATAGCCTAGCATGCATCATGTTGTAACATGTCATTTTAGCATGCTTTTGGCTTAGCTTAAAGAAGACTTTGTTCATGTTTTAGCATGTTTAAGGTCTGATTTGTGTTGTATTGGTCATGCATGACTTGCTTTGTATAGCCTTGGTTCAATCTAACTTGTCAGCTTTGTGTATTGAATCCTCTAGCATGCATTACTTGGCTTATTTCAATGATTTGACATCACTTGTTATGTGATTCCAGTCCATGTTTCATGGCCATGCATTCACATTTGTTACTCATTCAATGCGTTGGAGGGTTTGCCCCTTTATGCCTTAACATGAACTATTGCGTATGCCTTCATGCCATAGCTTACGAGCCATCATTTCAATGTGTTTTTGGGGTTATTATGCCATGATATAACTCTGATTTTTATTGCTTAAGTCATCCCATGCTTGGTCTTAATAGGTGTAGTGTAATCCACCTTATTTGCCTTGTATGTATCATGTCTCATGCCCCTCATGCTAGCATGTTTTGGCCTCCTTCCATACATGTTTTAGACTCATTTTAACATGTTCTAGGACTATTTTGAGTTGCCTTGGTCACATGCTTCATGTTTTGTATACTTGTAGTACAAGTGCTCTTGCTTGCTTCAAGCCTTGAGCACCATTGCATGCTTCATTTGTGTTGTGTACATGATTTGGCATCATCCAACATGACATTTCAGAGCTTATAGCATGCCTTTTGTTCCTACTTCATTCATGCTTTAAATGCCTCTAAGTATCGTTCATGTTTGCCTAGCTTATGCCTTAGCTCGTATGCTTGCATACCTAGGCCTTTGGGCCCTTACCTCAGCATGTTTTGGTCCTTGTTTTGACCTACTTGAGCTCTGTCCATGCTTAGTTCATGCATTTGTGCCATGTATTGCATGCCTCCTTTGTGTTGTTCTTTGCTAGCTTTCATGCCTTAGGACCCTAGCATGCTTTACTTATGTTGTTCGAATGATTTGGCATCATTTCTTGCTTCATTTCAGTGCACTTAGTGTTGTTACACTTCCACTTTTGTCACTCATTGAGCACTCTTGAGAGTTGTGCTCTTTGGCCTCTCTGATGGCCAATGCATTGTGCATGCATGCCTGGCTTTATGTGCCTTCATTTCATCACCAATGGCCACTGATTTGAGCATGATTGAGGTCTACCCTTTTGGTTTAAGCCCATTGAGTATACCATGTATATTACATTGAGCATGCCATGCTTGGTATATTACATTAGTTGCCCTTGTTGCATTGCATTGTGGATGCATGTATTACATTATGCTTAGAACCTTATGAATGCCTTGCATTAAGTATGCCACCTAGTTTTTAGCATTTAGCATTGTGTATGCTAGTTGTTACATGCTTTAGCATTGTGCATGCCATTAGCCTTGTTAGGTTGTTCATATTGCGTTGCACATTTGCATGCTTCAGTCATATTGCATACTTGCATGATCAAGTCGCATTGTGTATGCCATGCTTGCTTGCATTGTGTTTGGAATAGGAGTTAGTTCAAACACGGGAAACGAGGGACGTTTCATACTTAAAGTGATGAAACGTGCCTTAATTCTCGGTCGCTGACGCTCTTGATCATACATGATAGAGTTTTAGGCTTTATATGTTTACTTGTGCATTCATTCCCATATTGAATTATGCAACTTCGCCTCTCGGCCATCATGCATTGAAATGCGCGATTTGTGGCCCGAGGGTCGAGAAACTACACTCCCTTGAGTTCACGACATGATAGGGAGGGTGGTTGTGCACACATATCTTGCAAATACATTGCTATGCCCTTTCTTGCTCTCTGTTGCAGAAAATTGGGATTCAGCAGCAACAACTAGCCGGCCAACCAGAAAAAGTAGCTGGCCGACCACTTTTCTGGTTTTTCAACAACCAAAAGTGGTCGGCAGGTGTTTCTAGAGACCAAAAGTGGTCGGCCACCCTCCCACAGGATTCCCAAGGTGAAGTTTCAGCTTTCTGGAGCTTAGTACAAGTTTCTGAGAACAAATGAAAACAGAGGCAAATCAGGGCATCGCATTGGATTTCCAAACAAGGCGACCGAGCATGCATCCAATCTTCTCCCTCCGAGAGCCTCCTGTTTTACTGCTTTCCTTAGCTGCCATGCTTAGATAGCTTGCTTTTGCTTTGGTTTGTACTTTAATAGTTAATGCGTTAGCTATTTTAACTCGTTTTGTAATAATTAGTTAACTATGATTAGTTAATTAATTGTGTTGTAATAATTAATTTAATTAGCTTAGATTAGCTAGTTAGCTCTTTATTTGGTCCCTCCCTCGAAAGGGCATATTGTTGTAATAAGCGCGCGTGTGTGTGATGCATGTCTTCCAACCTCCATTTCTTTCTCCCTTTTACTTAACCGCTTACGATGGTTAGTTTTAGGGCATGTTTAATTTAGCATACCTTATGCTCGCATGCGTGCATCCATTCATCTGTCTTGCATGCATCGGGCTCGGCGCATCATACTAACTGCGTTGTATTTTCAATACATTACTTGAATATGTGTTTAACAGTATGTTATCGAGTTGCATTTCACATGACATTCTAGAATAACCGAGCCTATTTTAGTTGCATTTTCGCATGTGTTGCATTAGCCATCTTAACATGAACTAGGATCATGTATTGATTTCTAATTAGTTCCTTGTTTTGGCTTGGAGTACGCTGTGAGTGTTTACGCTTTAGCATACCGCATATGTGTTAATGTTGCCATGAAAGCATGCTTGCCATGAGGCTATTTGCTTACGTGATTAACTGCCTGAATGCATGTGAGTGAATGTTGGATTACTTGAATTGGAACAATTCATTGAAATCCGCATTTTAGCCTACTTATGAGTAGCAAACTTCAAACCATAAACCATTTTCCAAACAAACGGATATGCGATGCTTTGTTCCAAATTAGGCGATCTAGTCTATACTTGTTTGCTGTGCGCATCACATAGTAAGATTAGCTAATTAACTGGAATAAGAACACATGTGTTTTCAAAAACAAGATATCATGCTTAGTACAGGCCGATCTTTGATCGGGCGAGCGGGGGTGCTTATAGATGACCTTCCCCAATCGTACCCAAGTTCCCGAGCCGAGACAACTTTGGTGATGACGGACACGTGGCCTTAGGCACGAGTCAAGGTTTCCTAAATTTCTCCAAAATAAAATATTTAGGTGGCAACTCTATATCTGGCAAAGCAGTCCATGTTTGGCACTTCTTTATAAAAATCAGTTTTCCAAAACGAATTGCCGTATTTGGACTCTTTGGTGATTTATCGGTCTTACATCGCACATTGTGAGATTAGATTCAGAACTGTGATATTTGAGTCCGAACTGTAGAAGCTCAGAGAACAAAACGAGGTTTCCTCGGGAGTTCTCTCCGGGAGCACATCCACAGTAGGGGGTTCTCTTAACTCTAATCTTTTAAGATTTAGTTCGATTATGTTGTATTATGGGGAAGTTTGGGTTGATTTGAGTTTGAAATCCTTAATTAAAAGATGTTTATGTTCAAAGATTGGGGTTTTAAAATATTTAAAATGTTTTGGTACTTTGATGGTTACTAGTTGATGATTTGAGAATTTAACAAAGAAATGAGGAAAACCCCCAATTTTATTGAAAACCCTAGAATTAGGATTTTTTTTTTAAAAAAAAAATTAAAATTAAAAGAGGGCTTGAGTTAATTGGTATCATATGTTGAAAATTAAACTGATTTTTCATGTTGATAAGTATGTTGGATAAATTTATTGTCTATGATGATATTATTGGTGATTTAGATTAGTTGAATTATGTGAATACTAGGAATGTTGAAAGGATGTAAAGTAATATTTTGCATGGGTTGATGTTTGGTAAAGGGTAGGACGTGGAGTCTTGAAAATGAGAAAAGTTCATTAGATTTTATGTGTTGAACTCTTGTGCAACCAAAAAGGAATTTCGGGATAAAGAGGAATGTTTGAGAACTCATGCATTGCATTGCATTCCAGGGGGTTGGATTAAAGATTGGATCATTTAAAGGTGTGTATGTGTGTGGTTTCGGAATGCATTGTGTGTTGAGATGCCCAATTGCCCTTCCGTGCTAAACGCCGGTAAATGTGAGGGAAAGTTGAAATGATTGATGGGTGTCCAATTACCTCTCTATGCTCGGTGGCCGGAAAATGTGGAGATGTTTTTAAAATGAAACGGGTTTCCAATTGCCCCTCCGTGCTTGATAGCCGGCAAATGTGGAGGTTTTCAAAAAAGTAAGAGGTGTCTACTTGCCCTAATGTGCTTGGTGGCCAATAAATGTAGGGAGTATTTTGAGTTGTCTTATGTGCAATTTGTTACAAAATGAGAGTTCTTCGTTACGAGGATGGTTAATGAGTTGAGTCACATGGGTTGCAAATCATGTATGTCAGAATTCGGTTTCCAAATAGAGTTAAGTCGTAACATGGCATGACATTGCATTGCACTATCATATTGATCACACGCACATTAATCATACTTGGTTATGCTAAGTTTACTTTCTACTAGGCGTAAAAACTCACTCTCTTTTTATGGGCTGGACATCCTAAAATTCCAAGTGATGAAGGTGAACCTTGAGATTGTTGACAAAACGGATGGAGTCCAACATGGAGCACATAAGCTTCTTTTTTATGTTGATTGCCTACAGTTACCGAGCTTATTTGTCGAGTTAGGATTTTATTTGTTGAAATCAAGACTCTTAGTCTTGAAATGTGTAAGCCTTTATGGCAATTTTTGATGTATAATTTATATTACAGCGTGTTGTAAATTATTACAATAAACTTGAAGAGGAATACATGAGAATATGACAGATTTCAGTTTATTGAATTGTTTACATTTATTTATTGTTTATATGAATGTCATGAAGTTGGACAATAATAATGGCTTGGTAACAAATTATATGGTGTGAATATCGGGGCATTACATCACCACTAGTACATCAATCCTGTCCTCGCACGCACCCCCAAATTCTATCATTTCCATGTTTGTGTTAGTTTCTTGAACCACTGATATGCTTTGCCACCTACCTTGTCCATCCCTTGCAGCTCAAGTTAATGGTTTTATTTATGAATTTCGTACACTTGGTAGCTATCTTCACCTTCCCACAGTGTAACGAGTTCATTTTGAATGTATCATCATCCATACCTATGACTTCCCCCCATAACTCCCCACTACTATTGAAAGTTTTATTGCTTCATAAGTTTAGCGGCACACCATAACAGGTAAGCCGAACAAACCTTTTTTGTTCAATGGCCATCCCCTGTTTCCATTCCTCAATCCACTTACACCACTCATATACCTATCCATTCATTATAATCAACTTTTCTTCCATGCTCTTCATTGATTCAAAGGTCAGGACAATGTCTCTACCTTCTCCATCTTTAACCTGAATTTCTTTCATTCCTCAATTCTTCAGTTCCTCTTTAAACTCTGCCACATAACTTAGTGGTTTAAGTCTAATAATCACACTATCATACAGCCACCCATTCCCTTCCTCGAAAGAATTTATGGTTATACTTGTGTTGGTTACCATCCCTCTTCCATTTACAGCTTAGGCATATGACTTTCCCCCTTATACCATAGTTGGAGCTCCATTAGTACTTTCTATGTCCTGCCTTCCAATTGGTAACTTTGATGGCCTCTGCTTTACTTCCTTACCTTTGACAAAATCTACTTCTTTTACCTTCAATGCTCTGTTATCACACCAGAGTCCATGTGTTTTTTAGACTGCCATTCTTGGTGCCACTAGACAATCATAACGTACAAAACCAAATCTTGATTGCGTCATCTTCCTTATTTTATTTGGGATGAACACATCCCTCACTACCCTGAAATTAGTAAATATCCCATACAAACCTTTTGGATCCATAGATTCTAGTAAATTATCCACAAAAACTGTGTGAATATCAGCCTCCACTCCTTTGCTCCTGTTGCCTTGACCTCCATGTTTGCGCACCACCAACATCCATCCTCCCTCCATTGTTTCACTTTCAATTAAAGGAATACAATTGAATGGAACTTGAGTCCTCTCTCAAGCATGAATCCAGTAAACTATTCATCTTGGTTGGCGAGTTTGTCAACTATATATATTCACTTGTTGGTATCTTGAAAAAAGATTTAAAAGATTGACTTCAACATATTGTTATTATTATCATTACAAGAAAATGAACATTTGACGACAAAAAATAGCAACTAAAATAATTTTAGTCGATGAATATTAAGTTTTTGGCAACTAAATAACATTTTGTCGTTGAAAATTAAGTTTTCGCGGCTACATAAAATTTAGTTGCCGAAAATTATGTTTTTGGTTACTAACAAGGCAAAATTAGTCGCCCAAGAGATGGTGCCACCCGGCCAAATGTGAACAAATTTATATTCTATATATATTTTTTGTATTTTGCTGTCTTTTTGTTTATTGCTCGTCCTCTCTCTCTCTCTCTCTCTCTCTCTCTCTCTCACACACACACACACACACACACACACACACACACACAAACGCACGCGTGCGCGCGCGCTCTCCCGCATGAGCACCATCACTTTCAGCACATTGGAACACCACCAACTCTAATTGTCATAACACTATTTTCTTCTTTTTTGCTTGCCTTTTCTTAGCAACCAGGCATAGAATGGAAAATTTCAATAAGGATGCTTTTGATGTGTATATAGTTACAACCAGTTAACATGAATTAAAAATGACATTTTTTGTCTAGTCACAGCTTAAATGGGGAAACTTCTTTTCTATAAGTCGCAATCTAGTATTTATTTATTAATTGTTCTTATCTTCCAAGATAATTTCAATGGCTACTAGTATATAGCTGATAGAAGTAGCAAACTGCATTTTAAAGAAAGGGTCAACTAGGGACAAGGTTGCAAACAAACTTCTTGGGTCTCTAGTGTAGCCTTTCAGAGATTTGAACAGAAAGAGCATGGCTATAACATTTATCTTGTCTAATGATATAGCATTTATCTTCTCTAGTACCAAATAAACTGAGAAAATGTTTGTGGTCTTGTTCTTAATATTAACTCAATATGCCTTTTAGCTATTGTGAATACTATATTATGAATATAATTTTGGCTACAATATTTCTCTACAAGCATTTCGATTGCCATCATATTGAGATGAATGAGGACTTTTAATCCTTTCTCTCAAGAAATCTTATGGCATGCCCTTATATTATGTTCATGGACTGACAGGGTGATTCAATTCATGGATTGATTTTAAGATTGGAGCATGATTTTCAAACCATTTGATTACGTACTCTACACTGACACAACAAGAAGTCATGGTTCACATATGGTGTTAAAAGTAGTAACATGGGCTATTAATAGAGAATCCATACCCCATGTTATAAAGGGGGTAGCTTTAGTATGGTGAATATCTTGTGTCACCTTGTTGGCTTTTTTGGCTTTTGAAGGTTATAAATGTAATTAGAGCGTGCCAGCAAGGATTAATAAGTCCTTACAGAAGTAGTAAATGTCAACCAACCAATCAGACAATTGCTTCGAAGTTCTCTTAGTCTCAATGAAAAGGATTTTTACTGGTGGTTTATTTTAGGAGAAAATTCAGAAGTACTAATCAAAAGTAAAAGAATGAGGGAAAGAACAGTGTTAGAAGTTGAATTTCATTAAGTTAACGAATGTTTACAGTAGTACCTTCACACTTCCACAGCTTCGAATGGAATTACAACAACGAACAGACTAACTTAGAACTACTCATAAGAAATTGAAATAAAGTGCAGGAAAGTAAAGAACTGGAAGGAAACATATAAAGTAAATAAATTAGTTTCTAAATCTGGTTCTGGGTCCTGTAAATGTAAGCCATCAATGGCTATTAGTAGGAAAAAAAAACTTCTAGCAATAACTACCCAATAACCACCTAAAACCACCAACTCTTCCACCTTTATTCTCACAATGCCACATATCCCTCTATGTCTTCCACTAAGTCCCTTTGTCCATTATATTCTTCACATGTGCTTTAACTTTTTCCATCTTGTCTTCCATGTTCCACCATGCAAGACCACTAACTTTGTAGCTTCTCTTAACTGCTAATTAATCAATAAAGTGCTCCGTGTCCTGCAATAATAATAATATTACTATTTATGATGTCAACATTACACTCCGCGGCTCTTTAAAAATGTTTATTTTAATTTTTGAAGAGCCGAACCAAGCACAAAACCGATATGAGTAATAAAATGCTTTGAATACCACAACAGCACCAACGAAGTGCTTCGAAGGGACACTACACTAAAGGCATATACTTCGAATTCAATATGAGTGCTTCAAAGTGATCAATTCAAATCAAGAAGCACCAATTTGATATGGACACAATACATACCAATCATGTTTGGTATGAGTCATAAGTAGAAGCTTTGTACTTTCTTAGGTGGCAAGTTAAAAATTTCTAAATAAGACACCAATTTGTAATCAATGAATGTATGCACTCACTGTGTATGGTGTCCAGAAATCATGGCTAATACTTCAATGACATGGCAACACTACTATATTCACTATAAAAAGCCTCTTTGAAGCTCTTTCGAAATCCTTCAAAGCTTCTCTGGCACCCTTCGAAGCTTACTAGAAGGTTCATTATAAAGGATGACATGTTAAAGACTCCTTGGAGCTATTTCAAAGCTAATTTAGAATGCTTAGAAGCCACTCTGAAATGATTCGAAGTTTACCGCCATGTAAAATTAGCAAATGTCTCACTTGATAGTAGCTAATACCATGGCAAAATATTATGAGATGTCTCGAATTCTTGAAGAGTTATAATTCAAAGGATGAACAACATCCTCTAAAGGTATTACTAGAAGCCCAAAATCATCATTTGACAATTGAAGGTGCCGACAAATGACTAATTACATCATTGGAAATACTCGGCAAAACTTTGAAGGTTCACAACCAGCATTATTTTTTTCTTCGAAGCTGTTCTTGATGCAATATGGAGTGCTTCGAAGCTAAAAAATTATGGCAAAAAGGGCTTTCGAAATACACACATTGACCAACAACAAAACCAAAATGATAGTTGTTTACATATCCATTTCGAAGACAATCTAGAGTATAAAAACATCATGTCTAATATATAGCAAAGACCAGCTTTTGGTCAAGAATGATGGTTTTTACATTGCATGGTAGAAAACAACAAATATGTGAACTAATTGTGTTTTCCACGGAACTTCTTCTTCCTTGGCCAACTATAAATTTGTATTGGCCACTATTTCACATATAACCATGACAATAGCCAGGATCATTATTATTAGTCATTTCCATGCTTCTCATTGTGAAAATGTAGGAAAAAACTCAACAAATATATTTTCTAGATTTCGATATTTTGTTAATCTTTTCATCAAAATTAAATTTTGATGTGAACCACAAATCTAAAATGGATTTTGAGCAACGAAGATAGTGGTATATGGTGGTTTTGGAAATTCAAATATTTTGAGATTTTCCACATCATCAAAAATTTTAAATCCACAACCATGGGTTGCTCATGATTTTTAACCAAACTTGGTTTAAAAACATGCTTCCTAACAAGCTTTCATGACTTGGCTCTCTACAAATGGATGTATGAACCCCCCGAGCCATATATGGAACATCATTCTTAGCCATGTTTGACTCAAGAATATGCTCTTTCGTTATGTTAATTTCATAATTTGGCTATTTAAAAATGGGCTTTTGAACTCCTCGATCCATTGATGAAGTTATTTTTTTACCAATTTCAGTCATAAAAAACTTGAAAACATTTTGTAAAACCCCACAAAATTCAGTCATTAAAAACTTGACAAGAAGGATTGATAACTCATGTCTCCATTTGCAAATTTTCATATCAAGTTGATGAATTACTCCAATTAAATGGTGTATTTTTTCTTCTACCGAATAATATGATAATGAAGTAACAACTTGAAAATTTTCTTCATCAAGAAAATGTATCTCTTTTTGAAGATCCAAAATTTTTCTTTCATGCCAATATATTTCATATTGATAAATTTGAATGGCAAAATTCAATTCGTTTGTCATTTCTTCTTCTATGCCTTCTTCAAGGCGCTCATTTTTTCCTTGTTGTCTTCATCTAACCATTATAATGATAGTCCCACTGGGCGTGTCAAAAAATATATGTTAGTTTTTTTGGCTTTCGAAGTTTAGAAATCTAATTAGAGTGTACCAGTAAGGATCAATAAGTGCTTACAAAAGTAGTAAATGTCAACCAATCAATCAGACAATTGCTTTGAAGTTCTCTTAGCCTCAATGAAGAGGATTTTACTGGTAACTTGTTTTAGGAGAAAATTCAGAAGTATTAATCAAAAGTAAAAGAAGGAGGGAGAGAACAATGTTAGAAATTGAATTTCATTAAAGTAAACAAATGTTTACAGTAGTACCTTTACACTTCCACAGCTTCAAAGGGAATTATAACAACGAACAGACTAACTTAGAACTATTCCTAAGAAATGAAATGCAGGAAAGTAAAGAACTGGAAAGAAAAATATAAAGTAAATAAACTGGTTTCTAGATCTGGTTTTGGGTCCTGTAAACGTAGCCATCAATGGCTATTTGTATGAAAAAAACTTCCAGTAATAACTATCCAATAACCACCTAAAACTACCTACTCTTCCACTTTCATTTCCACAATGTCACATATCCCTCCATGTCTTCCACTAGGTCACTTTGTCCATCATATTCTTCACATGTACTTTAATTTCTTCCACCTTGTTTTCCATGTTCCACCATGTAAGATCACTAACTTTGTAACTTCTCTTAACTCCTGATTGATCAATAAAGTGTCACGTGTCCTGCAATAATAATAATATTATTATTATTACTATTTATGGTGTCAACACACCTACAAATCAAAAGCAAGAAAAAGTGATCCGCATTGTAACTTAATTGTTGATCCAGTGGTCCAACCAATGCTAAAAATAAATTAAAATGTAAAAGAGATCCTTCAAATAATAACATTTTCTTTGTTTGTATCTCTATAGGTTTCTTAATTTGGTTTATTTTGTTATGTGACTCTCAGGTTTTGTTTACCTATTTGAGAGGAATTATTTTGTACGAATTGTTGCATTTACATACTGGCTTTGGATATTATTGTTGTTATTATTTTGTATAGGTGGTCATAGATTCCACTGCCATTATACATGTGAAAAGTTGCAACGACTAGGAATATAAACAGCTTTTAGAAGGATAACTCCCTAAATAAACTAGTTGATGTTCTTGCTCCAATTGGGCATATAATCGATGGATTATTTACTATAAAAATAAATAAATAAATAAATAAAACATTAATTAATTACAAAAGATTGAGTTGACTAGCCAAACTAATTTTAACTTTAAATCATCAAAGGTCCTTAGTCTTGCTCCTGAAGATGTAGGTTATTCTTTAATCTATTCACTACAACAAAAAGCATCAATGGCGACTAAAAAAATGAATTTCGTCGCTGAAAGTTGCACAAATGGCGACTAAATCCATTTTGGTCGCCAAAAATGAAGACTTTTGGCGACTAAAACCATTTAGTAGCCAAATGTATATGTATTGGCGACTAAAAATCAGTTTGGTCGCCTATTATATGGGTTTCAGCGACAAACACAATTTTCGTCGCCAAAAGTGATGGTTTTTGCCGACTAAAACAATTTAGTAGCCAAAGGTGCTGGTTTTGGCGACTAAAAAGCAGATTGGTCGCCGATTGTAGGTGTTTTGGCGACTAAAAATAGATTAGTCGCTGAAAGTGAAGCTTTTTGGCTACAAAAAAAAATTTAGTAGCTAAAAACTGAGTATTGGCGACTAAAATTCAGTTTAGTAGCCAAAAGGGGACGTTTTTGGCGACTAAAAACAGGTTTACACGCCAAAAGGTGTGTTTTTAGGCGCAACATTTTTTTTTAGCGACTGCAAAATTAATTAGTAGCCTTAAATTGTAGAATTGGCGACTAAATAATGGATTTAGTCGCCAAAAGTGAACTAATTTTTTTTTTAATAAATAATTTATTTTTTACATAAATTATATTGAATATATATAATTATATTTATTTATATAGTTTTGTATTAATACTGGTGAAAGTAATATATAAATAATATAAGTTACAATTATATTCATGTGATGGTTGAGTGGCATAGTGGGGTGGCGTGTGTTGTTAAGTCTTGGAACCAAGAGGTCGCAGGTTCGAAGCGTGGGAGATCCTGAGGCACAGTGGGTAATTTTTTTTTTTTTTTGAAAAATGCTTTTGGCGAAAAAATACTGTGGTCGCCAAAAAGAGTTACAATTGCCGACGAAAAAAGTAGTCGCCAATTGTATAAATAAAAATAAAAAAAATCACTATTGGCGACTAAAACTTTAGTCGCTAAATGTATAATTCCAAAAATGGAATTGACTATTGGCGACAAATTCTTTAGTCGCTGAAGACCTGTCTATTGGCGACTAACAGTTTTTTTAGTCGCCAAAGGTATTCGCGACCAGGTATTCGCGACAAAACCGGCGACTAAAATATTTAGTCGGGGAAAGTGAAAATTCGACATTTGGCGACTAAAAAAGGACTTTTGGCGACTAAAAATTTAGTCGCCAAAAGTGTATTTTTTTGTAGTGATTTCACACTTGAGTGGGTGTTGGGCTTTCCTCCAATCTAAATTTGCACAGAAGAGTGCTGTTTGGGCTCATGAAACTCATCATGAGTCCGATTTTAATAATTCAAACCGTTCATTTTATCGGACTCTACGTGTATATTACGTTTAAAAAAAAAATTTAAATTGATTTGATATTTATAACCCCTTCATTTTATCAAGTTTGTCTTAAAAAAAATTAATGATCAATGTGTTTTTAAAAATAGAACATTAAATTTTTTTTCAGGATATAAATACGATAAAATGAATAGATTATAAATATCATATTAATTTAATTTTTTTTATGAATGATATATACGCACTACCTGACAAAATAAATAATTTAAATTAGGGTAGCAAATGAACCGAGCTGTTCATGAACAAACTCGACTCGACTCAGCTTGATTCATTTCGTTTAGTAAACGAGCCGAGCTCGTATAAGCTTGGCTCATTTATCTTTATTTAGATTATATAATAAATATATTATTTATATATTAAATAATATAAATAATATTTTTTATTTAAATAATATAAATAATATTAAAAAATATTATCGAGCCAAGCTGAGCTCAAGTCCAGTTCCTTATCGAGCTGAGTTCGAACTCAGTTCCTCATCAAGTCGAGTTCGAGCTCAATAAACAAGCTTGATAAGTAAACGAGCCAAGCTCGAGCTCAGCAAAGCTCGGCTCAGCTTGGCTTGACTCGATTTGTTTGCAACCCTAATTTAAATCATTCAAAAAGGACTTGTGGTGAGTTCTACGGGTTTAAATAACACTCTCTAATTCAAATGATGGACGGAAGAGAAGCCCAGCTCCTTGAATAGTACACTAATTAACGTCAAAACTATTTGTTTGTTTAGCAGACCTTGTTTGGGAACTCATGTTTTTAATCAAAAAATCAAATAAATATTACAAAAAGTCAACCTATTATCTTTATTTTTTACATGTCTTCTTGTAAAAATTTAAAAAGTTATTAAAAATAATAAATTTTGAATTCTCTATTTAGTTAGGAGATTTGAAAAATAAAAATAAAAATATATATACAAATTAAGCAAAATATAAATATATTTTATTTATATTATATATATATATATTTTTTAATATTTTCTTAAATTTCTTAGCCACACATAACCTAAATGACCCCTTAATTTTGGTACAAATTTGACTTCGCCCGATTGCTGCCGCGTACAAATGCGCAGCAGCCTGTTGCGTGTCGGAGCGACATTGTCTTGGCTGCGTCGAAACTACGTCGTTTTTGGATTTCTCTCTCCACAGTCCTAAATACACACATATTACAAAATGTTTTTTCATCTATAGGACCAAAATTTTTTTATAGTCATCAATAAATATAGGGTAAATACTCTCTAAGATTTATTTAAAGTATAAATTATTCTTTGTAATTTTAAAAAGGATAAATTATACTGACACTCTTTGAAGTTTATATTCATTACAGTTCTTTCCTCACATTTAGAAAATTACACTGACCCTCATTGTCAGTATAATTATTTGATGGTGTTAATTTTTAAGTTAAAATGACATATTCACCCATAACATTTACATATGCTTTCAAGGATAAATTACGTTGACACCCCCTGAGATTTCAATTTAATACGAATTCCTCCCCGACATTTAAAAAAAAAAAAACTAATTTAATAAAAATAAATATGAAAAAATATATTTAATTTGTAAAAAATTATTTCAAACCACTCGAAAGATAAAAAATTATATAAAAATGATAGTTATTTTTTATTTTTTATTTCTTAACCAAATTAATTTTTAATTTTTTAAAAAAAAATTCTAAAAATCAAACAATACATAGCCTAAGAATATTTTGATAAGTCATTTCTTACGTTAGTAACTTATTTAATTATTTGTTAATTTTACAACATTTTTACCATCTGAGACTTGTTTGGTAACCATTTTGTTTTCAGTTTTCAATTTATATTTACAAAAATTTTAAAAACGGTCATAAAAACTTGTTTGATAATTTTTTGGGTTTATAAATAGTTGTCTCAGTTTGTAAATTTGAGGAAAAATACGTAAATTCAAAAAATGAGTTTACGTTGGTTTTTAAACAGAAATTTAAAAATTTGACTAACAAAAAAATTTTTCCAATTAATTTTTTTTTCAATGAATTTTTTTTTCAACTAATACTAACCGAAGGGGCAATTGATAATGCTATTTTAAACCTTGGGGAGGGGATTGTAATTTCTAAAATGTGAGGGGTGTCAATGTAATTTACCCAGTAAGGGAAAAATTGGTATTTAAAAAAATTAAATTGCTGACATCAGTAAAATCTGTTAGTTGACTTAACAGTCAACTAATTGAGGGAGTAATCTGTAATGAAACTTTAAACCTCAGAGAGAGGGATGTAATTTTCAAAAGGTGAGGGGGGAACTGTAATAAACATAAACTTCAGGGGGTGTCAATGTAATTTACCCTTTTAAAAATTATAAATATTTTTTTGTCAAAATTTTGTTATTTAACAGAATTAATTAAAAAATAAAATTCATAATTACTCTCCTGTACAATAATAAAATAATCTAAATTATTAATTAAAACATATTTTTAATATCATTAAAAATTGTTAATTGATTTCATGATTTATTAATAAAAAGGGCGATCTGTTATGAAATTAAAAATCTCAGGATGTTGAATGTAATTTCCAAAACCATAGGAGGTGATTCGTATATTAATCAAACCACAGGGGTGTATTTGTAATTTATCCATAAATTATATATATCATCAACACATTCACACACATTTATAGCTACTTCTGCGGTATCTGTACTAGATACTTATCAGGTACTGGTACGTTCAGGCATATGAAATACATATTTAAATTTTTTTCTTAACTTTTAACATACTCAGATGTACCTAATATATACCTGAGCCGTATCGTACTTTAATTGAAACAGTATTTTCTTTTAATACAAGAGTAAAATCAATTTCATTGGATTTCTTTTTTATTTTTATTTTTATACTTAGTATAATTTTAAAATGGGATTTTTATTGATAAATCCCATTTAGAAGTGTTTTCACCCAAGAACTCCATGAATGAATTTTTTAACCCATTTAGTCCCATGTATGTATAGTTTTATTCCATGAAGTCATTTTTCTTGATTTACACTATTTTCTTGGACACTTATGCCCTTATATTTAATTTTGATATCCTTATAAATATTTTTTGAACGGTTAGCAATTTTATGATGTGAACATTCATATTTTAAAATTCACATTGGTAGGAATGTAAAATTGGCCCGTGGACGGCCTGAAACCCGCCCTCGAGCCGGGTGGGCCCGGCCCGTTGACAATGTGAATATTCACGTTGACATGTTAACATTCACATTAATAGGAGTGTAAATTGGCCCGCATCCCGTGGCAGCGCGAAGCCCGCCCGTGGCCCATGGGCGGGCCGGGGCGGGCCCAGTCCGGCCCGTTGGCAATGTGAATATTCACATTGACATGTTAACATTCATATTGATAAGAGTATAAAATTGGCCCGCGGCCCATGAGCGGCCAAAAGCCCACCCGCGGCCCGGGGCGGGCTCGGTCCGCCCGTTGACAATGTGAATATTCACATTGACATGTTAACATTCACATTGATAGAAGTGTAAAATTAGCCCGCGCCTCGTGGCTGTCCGAAACCCGCCCACGGCCCGTGGGCGGCCTTAGGCGGGCCCGACCCGGCCCGACCTGTTGACAATGTGAATATTCATATTGACATGTTAACATTCACATTGATAAGAGTATAAAATTGGCCAGCGGCCCAGGGCGGGCCCGACCAGACCCATTGACAATGTGAATATTCACATTGACATGTTAACATTCACATTGATAAGAGTGTAAAATTGGCTCGCAGCCCGTGGGCGGCCCGAAGCCCGATCGCAGCCCGAGGCAGGCTTGGCCCGACCCGTGACAATGTGAATATTCACATTGACATGTTAACATTAACATTGATAGGAGTGTAAAATTTGCCCGCTGCCCGAAACTCGCCCGCGGCCCGGGGTAGGCCTGACCCGATCCGTTGACAATGTGAATATTCACATTGACATGTTAACATGCACATTGATAGGAATGTAGAATTGACCCGTGGCCCGTGGGCTACCCGAAGCCCGCCCACGGCCCGGGGCAGGCTCGTTTGGGCCTGGGCCCGAGCATGTCCGAGGCAATGTGAATATTCACATTGACATGTTAACATTTACATTAATAGGAGTGTAAACTTGGCCCATGTCCCGTGGCGGCGCGAAACCCGCCCGCGGCCCATAGGCAGCCCGGGGCGGGCCCGGTCCGACCCGTTGACAATGTGAATATTCACATTGACATGTTAACATTCACATTGATAAGAGTATAAAATTAGCTCGCGGCCTATAAGCAGCCAAAAGCCCGTCCGCTGCCCGGGGCGGGCCCAGCCCAGCCCGTTAACAATATGAATATTCACATTGACATGTTAACATTCACATTGATGGGAGTGTAAAATTAGCCCGCGCCCCGTGGCTGTCCGAAACCCGCCCACAGCCCGTGGGCAGCTCGGTGCGGGCCCGGCCCGGCCTGTCGACAATGTGAATATTCACATTGACATGTTAACATTCACATTGATAAGAGTATAAAATTGGACAGCAACCCAGGACGGGCCCAACCCGGCCCGTTGACAATGTGAATATTCACATTGACATGTTAACATTCACATTGATAAGAGTGTAAAATTGGCCTGCAGCCCGTGGGCGGCCCGAAGACCGACTGCAGCCTGAGGCGGGCTTGGCCCGATCCGTGACAATGTGAATATTCACATTGACATGTTAACATTAACATTAATAGGAGTGTAAAATTTGCCCGCTGCCCGAAGTTCGCCTGCGGCCCGGTGTAGGCCCGGCCCGACCCATTGACAATGTGAATATTCATATTGACAAGTTAACATACACATTGATAGGAATGTAGAATTGGCCCACGGCCCGTGGGCTGCTTGAAGCCTTCCCACGACCCGGGACAGACTCGTTTAGGTCCGGACCTGAGCATGTCCGAGACCCTAGGCTAGGGCCTAGGCCATCACTTTGAAGCCCGGCTAGGCCCATCGGCTCGCTTAAGGCCCATTCAAGGCTCGGTCCAAGGCCCAGCCTGCCCGAGGCGCAATGTCTTTTTTTGTGAAAAATAATAAAATTTTGGTAGAAAAAATTAAAAAGAATTAAAAAAAAATGGCCAGGCCCGCGCCAAGCCCGACCTAAGCTCGAGGCTAGGCCCAGGCCCACCGCCCCGACCCGAGAATGGGCCTTAAGCAGGCCAAGCTTCAAAGTGATGGCCCAGGTCCTAGCCTAAGGTCTCGGGTTGGGCTCGGGCCCAAACGAGCCTGCCTCGAGTCGCGGGCCAATTTTACAGTCCTATCAATGTGAATATTAACATTAACATGTGAATATTCACATTGTCAGCAGGTCGGACCTGCTCCGGACTGCGGGCCAATTTTACACTCCTATCAATATTAATGTTAACATGTCAATGTGAATATTCACATTGTCACAGGTCGGGCCGAGCCCTTCCCGAGCCGCGGCCGGGTTTCGGGTCATCTACGGGCCGCAGGCCAATTTTACACTCTTATCAATGTTAATGTTAACATGTCAATGTGAATATTCACATTGTCATAGGCCGGGCTGAGCCCGCTCCGAGCCGCGGCCGGGTTTCGGGTCGTCTACGGTCCGCGGGCCAATGTTACACTCCTATCAATGTGAATGTTAATATGTCAATGTGAATATTCACATTGTTAACGGGCCGGGCTGGGCTTACCCCGGGCAGTGGGCGGGATTCGGGCCGCCCACGGGCGCCGGGTCAATTTTACACTCCTATCAATGTGAATGTTAATATATCAATGTGAATATTCACATTGTCAACGGGCCAGGCCGGGCTCACCTCGGGCCGCCCATGGGACGCGAGTCAATTTTACACTCTTATCAATATGAATGTTAACATGTCAATGTGAATATTCACATTATCAACAGGTCGGGCCGGGCCCGCCAAGGGCAGCCCATGGGCCGCGGGCGAGTTTCGGGCCGCCCACAGGCCGCGGGCTAATTTTACACTTCTATCAATGTGAATGTTAACATGTCAATGTGAATATTCACATTGTCAACGGGCCGGGCTTCGGGCTGCCCACGGGTCATGGGCCAATTTTACACTCTTATTAATATTAATGTTAACATGTCAACATGTCAATGTGAATATTCACATTGTCACAGGCCGGGCCGAGCCCGTCTCGAGCCGCAGTCAGGCTTCAAGTCATCTATGGGCCGCGGGCCAATTTTACACTTCTATCAATGTGAATGTTAATATGTCAATGTGAATATTCACATTGTCAATGGGCCGGGTCGGGTCGGGTCCGCCCCAGGCAGCGGGCGGGCTTCGGGCTGCCCACGGGCCACGGGCCAATTTTACACTCCTATCAATGTGAATGTTAACATGTCAATGTGAATATTTACATTGTCAACGGGCCGGGCTCGCCCCGGGCCACCCACGGGCTTTGGGCCGCCCATGGGACGCGAGTCAATTTTACACTCTTATCAATGTGAATGTTAACATGTCAATGTGAATATTCATATTATGAACGGGCCGGGCCGGGCCTAATTTTTTGACCCGTGGGCCGGCCCGGCCCGGCCCGACTCGAATTTTTCCGGGCACCCACGAGGATCGACATGGGCCGGGCCCCTACACATTAACGATATGAACATTCACATTGACGGTGTGAACATTCACATTAGGGGTATTTTGGTAATTATGTCACCCATAGGACTTATTGAAACATAAGAAAATAATGTGAACTAAATGGAACATAAGTAGATGAAAAGGGTATTTTGGTCTTCTTATCTCAAATAGGACCTAATGGAATAGTCAAAAAAAATATGGGTTGGATAGAATAAAGCTTTTAGAAAGTCGATTTATCAAAAAAACTCCCTTTTGAAATTAAGTTATGATTTGTAAGTTATTTGATATAATGGCATTTAAATTGATTTATACCTTTACTTTTGACATTAAATGTAAATTGTAGATTAACTGTTAAACAAATTAAACTATTTAACTAATTCTTACATTATTTCAAATTAAAAATAAATATTTTTTAATAAATGTTACCAACCTGTACTTGTACTCTATTATTTTATTTTATTTATTTATTTATTAATGTTAATATTATTATTATTATTATTATTATTTTGTGTTTTTTAAATTTTACCATATAGTAGTACCAATACCACTGGGTGAGGAGTAATCTGGGTGGAATGCACTACTCAGTCGATGATTTTGTGTCTAACCTCAATCGGGTCAGGTATTGCTTGAGGGGCTAATTTGTGATTGTGATCTGGGAGTGGATCTGCTGGATGCCTATGCTGGTGTTGATGTTCTTGTTCCGTTTTGTGCCTGGTGGATTAGGTGTTTTTGCTTTTGTTGTTGTGATTGTTTGGCTGCTTGCTGATATAGCTATTAGGTTTGGTTGGCCGTTTGTCCTGTTTGGTTGCTTTTGTTCTGTTTTTTTTAGTTGGTTTCTCATCAACTGTAGTGATGTGTTAGTGCTAGCAAATGATTGAATTTGTTTGGTGTGCCAATTTAGCTGGAATGGTTTTGTCGTGCTATGATATATGCTTGAGCACTAATCTTATTTTTTTATGGATAAATTACAAATATACTCTCTGAATTTTATTTAAATTACAAATTATTCGCTATAATTCTAGAAATTACATTATGTCCCATAAGCTTTATAATTTTATAACAAATTGGTCATTTTATTAATAAATTATCAAGTTAATTAACAGTTTTCAATATTGTTAAAATTTTATTTCAATTAATAATTTAAATAATTTATTATTATATAGGTGAACAGTTAGAAATTTCACTTTTTCAATTAATTTTGTTAAATAAAAATTCTGATAAGGAAGTATTTATAATTTTTCAAACTATAAAGAGTAATTTATATTTTAAGCAAATTTCAGAAAGTATATTTGTAATTTACCCTTCCTTTATTGATATTGCTTCTTTGTAATTTATCAGTTTTCTCATCAATAAGATTCTTTTACCTAATCAAAAAAATATCATACTAATACCGGTATTCTTATCTGTATCCACACACGTGCTTCAATATTCAGCCTTTGCGTTTAGATGCTAATTTACGGACCAAAATTTTTTTGTTGTAAACTCTTTCACCTTGCCAATGGCCGTTGCTCCACCGTTATCCCAAAGATGGACTGCGTTCAACCCCATTTATGAACAAATCAACAAGACCCATTTCGTCTCTTGTATTCGCCAAGCAAGCAACCATCGACATAACATCACCACCATTAACATGATTGTCAAATTTAAATTTTGACCGTGAGAAAGGTCAATTCTTATAAAAATATGAGTAAGGTTAAATTTTATAAAAGAAATATGAAGAAAAATTTTGTGAAACTTTTGAAAATAATTTAGTGTGGTAGGTAATAAAATAAAAAAAGCAACTTACCTTAATGTAAGTATATTTTAATTTTGAAATCTTAGTTTACAGATAATATAAACTTAGTTTTGTCTTATAGTGCTTTATGATTGATAAGTTATAACTTAGTTTATGTGATTGCATAACATACAAAAGAACACCACAAACAAATCTAAAAGTGAAGAATCTTCATGAAATTTTTTCTGATATTTTTTCATGATACGTAGCATATTATTTTAAAAATATTAGTGTGACACTGTTTTGGTGAGAGTTTTTTTTTTTTTTTTTTTTTTTTTTGGGTATAAAAATTTTGGAATATGTATTAACAACATTTTTCTTGTTACATAACAAATAGGCAAAAAAATAAAAATAAAAAAATAGCATAATTTTATATTTTTTAAGTCATAACTAAAAGAAAAAATCATAACCAAACACTATATGAAGTATAAGTAAAGATTTTATGAATCATAAATATACTATTGTCAAAATTAAATAAGAAAATTGGTCATAAATAAAAAAGAAAATAATATAATTAGGAGTCCATATGGTACACCCTTTCAAGGGGGTATATAATAGAAAATTTTGATATTATTTGCCTTTTTATTGGGTATAAGTTTGTTGTTGTGTTATTACCCGAAAAAGTTGTGGGTGATAATCTATCAAGCCAAACACTCCTCACTCAAAGTTGTGATGCCATATTGATTGGAAAAGTAGGCATGCAATGCACGAACAAGATCTCATTAATTTGAGTCCATGGACCATCTAAGACCGTGAACAACATGAAGAATCTAGAAACATACAAAACAGCACGTTGCATTCAAAAATAAATTGAAAGGGCCGTCTGCTTTTTTAGGTCCAGGAAAGTGTCAATAATAATTTGCTTTTTTTCCATTCCAATCCAAGGTAGTGACAGCTACGTAACTACTTTGGAAGTAAAAGATGGACGAAGAGAAAAATGATAATATATGTCTGTTATTGCATTGCACCCAATCAAATAAAGGTCAGATAGGAGGGTTATTTTCAGAATCAAAAAGCAACCAAAGTGATTTGCATTTTGGAAAAGCAGAAAAATCTTTAGAACCCATTTCCATTGTGTGTGAGTATTCCTCACGTTGTCGTCCCAAAAGCAGCCGCTTGCTTGCATTTTGTCACATAAGAATCTAAATTGTTTTGGGAATTGATTATTTTAGTTAATTTTTTAACATTTTACAAAAAGAACTATAAAAAAAAATAGAGAAAAAAAATCAACTTTTTTTTATGATAATTTTTTGACTAAAATAAAAAATTGCCAAAATAAGTCTCAATTTTAATAGGAAAATTCTAAACATACATAAAATTCATACAAAAATTTTGACAAGAGAATGATGCAGTAATGTCATTATTATAAATAAATCCATCTCCAATGATATTTTGTTTTGAAATGAAAGGTCCGCAATAAATCACATCATATATAAAAATTATGTTTAATTTTTTTTTTTTTATTTGTATAACATTACTTATTTAAATATATTGCTCAATGCTCGCCACTAACTTAACACGTTATAGGCCCAAGCCCAACCCCCGTAGGAATGTATATATTCCAATTTGCATGTGTAATATGATTTAATTTGGTTCCTATCTATTTCGACATGTGTATTTTAACACGTTAATATGATTTAACACGTTATTTGTATTTTATTTATCATTTAATAAATTATTACTATATTAATAATAAACATTAGTGGTAAAATTATTAAACTAATGCAATTGTAATACATGAGATAAAAAACACAATTTGATAAATTAAGAAAAATTATTTATAAACAAAATTTGTATTAAAAAAAAATTGAATCATAATGATATAATTGTGTTATTTTTTAAAATGTAAGTTAGAAAAATATGTATTTTAAAATGAGATGAACAAAGTATAAAGTGTCATATCATTTTGTTTATAAATTCAATATAAATTTTTTTAGGAGAAATTACATTGACTTCCCTGAGGTTTAGATACATCAAACCATATGTTTTGAGATAATTAAATCATCCTCTTTATTAGTAATCTTAAAGGGATCTAAACGAATAGAGGTAGTGTTAAGACTCAAAAGATAAATAAAGTAAGATGTACATTTTAATGTAAAAAAAATTGACAACAATAACTTTTTTTTTATCCATAAAACCAACAAATTATGGAGAAAAATTGGTAGCATTACGTAAATTAAAATATTCAAGGATTCTAATATAATTATGTAAACTTGTGAAATTTATTATATTTTCTTCAAATTTTAAGAGATGTGAATGTAATTTATCTAATATTTTATTTGTATATCATTATCCTAAACAAATGTGATCATTCATTATTTTAATTCTCTCTTAAATATTAAATTTGCAATTGGAAAAAAGAAAAATAAAAATAGAATAGAGTCACTACAACATTTTTTTAGTTTAGTGACATTTGAAAGTGCCAGAAAACTATTGGTTTAATGACATTTTTTAGTCTTGTGGCATTTTGAACAAGTGTCATTTGTATCCGTACCATGGTAGATACTAGTGCCACGGTATATACTTGCAAGTGCCACTACACCATCATGACTAAAAACTTTCAATGACATTTTAATGTTATGGTAGATATTATTTGTGGTACTATCAAGTGCCATTAAAAAAAGAGTTAGTGACACTTATAAGTGTCATTACACCATCAAGACTAAAACCTTTCAGTGACACTTTAATGTCAGGGTAGGCATTATTCGTGACGCTATCAAGTGCCATTCGTGATGATAATTCGTTGTAGAACAATTTGATCTGCTCTTGCAGAGACTCGAACCGCCAACCTCCCGCACCATAAACCTTATACACCACACTCTTCCCACTACGCCTCTATAGCACCACATAATTATATATGCAACATATATTATTTATGTAGTACATACATCCATATTAATATAAAAGTATATATATAAACATAATTATTTTATTGAACATAATTTATTTAAAATAAACAATTTACTAACAAAATAAAAAAAGATCACTTTTGGCGACTAAAAATATTTTTTAGTCGTCAATTCTATACTTTTGGCTACTAATTATTTTTTAGTTGCTAAAAAATTTAACTTTTGCCAACCAAAATCGGATTTGGTCGCCGAAGATGCACTTTCAGCTATCAAAATTTTGGTCACCAAAAAATTTAATTCCTGCTTAGGATTTTAGTTCTCCCCCGCTAAAAATGGCCACTTTTGGTGACTAAACTTATTTTTTAGTTGCTAATTGTAAACTTTTAGCTACAAAAATTTTTTTAGTCACCAAAAAACTTTACTTTTGGCTACTAAAATTTTTTTAGTCAGTAAAACCCATATAATCAGCAACCAAATTTATTTTTAGTCGCCAATGGTAGACTTTTGGCTATTAAATTTTTTTAGTTGCCAAAAATTTTACTTTGCGCTATTAAAAATTTTTTAGTCACTAAAACCCATATAATCAGCGACCAAACTTAGTTTTAGTCGCCAATTGTAATCTTTTGGCTACTAAAATTGTTTAGTCGCAAAAAAGCTTTACTTTTGGCTACTAATGCTATTTTGGTCGCTGAAAGTCGCCGAATGTGCTTTTTCCTATAGTGTATATTGAGTTTAATTTATTTATTTTTAATCATTTACTGTATTTTAAAAATTTAGAAAATATATTGGCATTTTTTATTTTTTCAAAAATGCCTATAAGCTTGGAAAGTTTTTGGCTTAGTGGCATTTCTCAAAATGTTATAAAATATTTGTTTATGATACTTTTCACCTAAGTGCCATAAAAAGTAATTTGCACCTACCTAGTGTCTTGACATTTTTTAAAAAATGTCATTGCTACTAAAGTTTAGTGGCATCTATTAGTAAGTGTCACGAACATAATTTTTTGTGTCATTATTTTATAAAATGCCATAAAATTGATGTAACATTTCTTTATTGAAATGCCACTAGAGCCTTATATGTTTGTGGTTCTGTGGTATTTTTCTAAAACATTTGATGCCAATTTTTATTTTTGTGGCATTTTCTAAAAATATGCCACTAGTGTAATGCCACTAAAGTGTAAATTTGTTGTAGTGACATTTTTGTTGTAGTGAAGTGACATTTTTTTTAATTGAAATGTCACTAGAGCCTTGTATGTTTGTGGTTCTATAACATTTTTCTAAAAAATGCCACCAAATATTCTTTTTGTGACATTTTTTAAGAACATGCCACTAGTATAGTGTCACTAAAATGTATTTTTGTTGTAGTGAGTAAAAAGAAAGAATGTATTTGAAATGATGGTTATCTAAAATAGAAAAATAGACTTAGTTAAATTTAACTAAAAATTTGAACATTTTAATAAAGATGCTATAAAATAGAAAATATAATTTTTATACCAAATTTTCAATCATAATGATATTATCTTTGTAATTAAATATTATTTAATGAGTATTTTATTTTAAAATAATAAGTTCCAATACAATAATATTTGTCGTCTTGGGTGTACAAATTCAATATACTGTTGTTTATTAATTAATTTATTTTTTTCGTATATCATATCACCACTCCTATAAAATTATCTATAAAATTGTGTGTCCCATGATTCTTTAACAAGTCACGAAAAAGAAAACATAAAACGAAAAAAAATAAACAAATGGATAAAGAACAAAAGAAGAGGAAAAAGAAAAAGTCTCAGAACCTAGACAAAATCACCTAGATTTTTTTGGGTGCATGATTATATATGTTAGTAGAGTTCAAATTTGTATAGTGTGTAGTTTTTATATAGAATAAATTTTAATCATAAAGTAATAATTTTAAATAATTAAGTCTGAATTTATAATATTATTGGAGAGAGAGAAAAAAAAAAAAAAAAAAAAGGCTAGCACAACGTACCATAAAATTACAAAAAATAATTGGTTGATTTTGGGGTGTTATGTGGTCATATCTCACGCCAATCATAATTCACCATGTTCCTTTATGTTTTTTAATCACCTAACACAAATTGGTAAATCCTACTCTCCCACTAATCTCAACACAATAACTCATCTAAAATTACACTGCAAATGCAAGTCTGTAGGAAAGATGGAACCAACGTTCACTAATTTCATTACTCCTTGCTATTAAGTCCTATATTTTTCCCATATATTCGTGGATTTCTGTTGAAAAAATCCGAGTCCCATACTTAATCACTTAGATTTTTCTGGGAGAGAGATTGTGCAATGAAAAATTAAATTTGTATAGTGTGAGATTTATATATAAAACAAACCTTTAAATCACAATTTTAGATAATTTTTAAATAATTAAATCTGAATTCATAATATTACTAATTTATGTTATCTGTTTTCCAACACTGTTTTCCTTGTACTTGTTTTGGTTTCAAGATTTTGTTTTGTTGGATTTGTTGTATACTCATGGTTGAGTGGTAAACTTTTAATTTTTTTTGTGTCTAATTTGACATAGTTCTAGTGATATTTGTAATTTATCTCCTATACTATTGACAATCAATATTATAAAATTAAAAAAATAAAAATAAAAAAAAGACCGACTAGTAGTTAGTATTAAAAGTGAAGGCTTTTTAAATAAATTTTGTCCCGTCAAATGGCTTATATTTTAGGGTACGTGTGGATATTGTGTTTACTTTAGTTGGTTGTTGCTTTAAAGAACTAAACTTGTAAAACAAAAGTACCAACTTTTAAATGAAATTAGGACCCATGAAAGCATTTTTTTTTTTTTTTTTGTATAGAAGAAAAAAGTTGTTATGTGATGTCATCACTATATCTATAGGTCTTGGCTAATCGATTGTCGGTCAAATATTTAACCTAATTCATAGGAAAAAAGACCCACTACTAAAACACCAATGAAAATTAGCCACATGTCATAAAAAAGGTCAAGATAAATCAAAACAATGCAAGATCTCGCCAGCTAAAAAATTCAGCTATTTCACACTTCCAAAATTCGAACCTAAATCACTCACGTAAAAAGAACTGCTTTCTCACTAAACAACCACCCCCGTGGTACCCGTGAAAGCATTTCACTATAAAATAATGATAGATAGCTATGTTCTGTTCCAGCCAATCTCTGCTATTCTTATCGCATTTGGTTTTAACTTGCAAAAGCTTTTCAGATGTCACCTTTTACTTTCTTTGTAGTTTGTATTTTCTTTTTCTTTCCTTTTTCTTTTTGAAATCTAAGATCCAATCATAAGCTTACTAGTAAGAGGATCATAGAAAAAATCAAGCAAAGTTTGGAAAATGACATGACACATCAGAGACAATGAGCTATAGCCATTAGAAAATAAAATAAAATAAAACATCGTGATTTATCTCTCTTTTGTTTGGATAAATAAAAAATAATAATAATGATAATAATAATGATTTTTCTCTTATCTTATTTGGTTGGGATTATATGTCTTATTTCTAGATAATAAAAAATGTATGAGCTAATTATTTCATCACGTTCATCGGGAAGACTTTATAAAAGATGTTAAAGTCAATTTTATCATAAATATTTCTAATGACATAAAAAACAAATAAGCAAATAAGTATACTTATTTAGGCTATTTCCAAACATTTGTATATGCTTTTATCTCATTTTTAATTTTTATATCAATAAAAAATTAATATTCACAACAAAAACATACTTTAGTGGCACTACACTAATGGCATATTTTTAGAAAATGTCACAAAAAATGATATTTAGTGGCACTTTTTTAAAAAATGCCACAAAACGACAAACATAAAAGGCTCAGTGACATTTCAATGAACAAGTGTCACAAAATTACAACAAAAACATACTTTAGTGGCACTACACTAGTGGCATATTTTTAAAAAATGCCACAAAAATGATATTTAGTGGCACGTTTTTTAAAAATGCCACAAAATGACAAACATAAAAGGCTCTAGTGACATTTCAATGAACAAGTGTCACAAAACTATAACAAAAACACACTTTAGTGACACTATACTAGTGGCATGTTTTTAGAAAATGCCACAAAAATAATATTTTGTGACACATTTAGATAAATGCCACAAAGCCACAAACATATAAGGCTCTAGTGGCATTTCAATAAAGAAATATCACATCAATTTTATGGCATTTTATAAAATAATAATACAAAAAATTATGTTCGTGACATTTACCAACAGATGCCACTAAACTTTACTAGCAATGGTATTTTTAAAAAAATATCAGGATACTAGGTAGGTGCAAATTACTTTTTATGGCACTTAGGTGAAAAGTTTCATAAACAAATATTTTATAATATTTTGAGATATGCCACTAAGTCAAAAATTTTCCAAGCTTATAATGGCATTTTTGAAAAAACAAAAAATGCCAATATATTTTTAAAATTTTTACAATGCAGTAAATGATTAAAAATAATTAAATTAAACTCAATATACACGACAAGAAAGAGCATATTCGGCAACTAAATTTCCTGACCAAAAAAAATTTGGTCGCTGAAAGTATAGCTTTCAGCAACCTGTAGACACCCCATTTTTGACAGACCTTAAGACTCAGACGTCACCGATTGAGCGCTTGGTGATGTTGCATATCGTGCTCGCTCAGAAGTTTTAGAGTCTCGGCCGTGAGCCTTGCCTCCGGACTTCCGGGCTTTTCGGTACTTTGCCTCGGTTTGCGAGCCAGACTCGGTTTTCTCTGTTTCTTTTCCCTGAGGGGAGGGAGAGGTCTAGTAGATCATCTCTCAGTGGCCGTAGGCTACGTTCCGTGGTCACAGGCCATTTTGCCCATTTCGGAGCCCGGTTCCCGGTTTTCGGGGCCGTCAGGCCGTGTGCCTCGGTTCGGGACTGCCTAACCATCTCCGTTTGCTCCGGTTTTCGGCATGCATCTTATTTACTCCCTTTCAAGGGACACTGTGGTCCGAGAGACCAACTTCGTGGTCGAACACCACTCCCGGTGCCCAACGGGCAGTTTTCGGGGCCTCGGACTGCGCGTCTCGGCCGCGAACCTTCATTTTGCATCGGTTTTCGTTCATTTTTGGCAGGGACCTCTGTTTCATCACCAGGAAGGCCGTAGAAGGGTGGGAGGCCAGTAATTGTTCCAGCAACCAGTTATATTTCCTTCATCGCCCTCCGACGTCCGTTTTTCACACTTCAAAGCCAATGTTGACCACCCTAGGGTCACTTTCTTCAACCCTAACCCCCATATTTGTGATGTACACATCTGGGAGGCCACCAATATTTGGTGGCCGGCTAGTAATTGTATTTGGACCTTTTGAACCCCTTCGAAAAATGGTTTGTTCTCTCCTGGTTTACAGTTGTCAATTTTTGACCACATACCTGTGTTGAGCACACATGGGAGGCCACCAATCTGTGGTGGCCGGCCACTAAATCACCTTGACCGTTTTGACCCCTGGCCGGCGGGCCATGGGGGGTGGCCGGCCGGCCACCTGCAGCTCCAATACCTGGCCGGCCTGAACCCCTGCAGTGTGTACATTGCAAAACTGACCTCTTTGACCCCCCAGATTTTGTATCCGGACGGCCAAATTTTGGGGGGGAAACTTGAATTCTTTTCCCCCCATTTTTCCCCCCCTTTTCTCCCCTTCTTTGCCTATATAAACCAGCATCCCCAGCTGGTTTAAGGGTTAGAAAAATTTCCCTTGAGTTCCTTGTGTTACATCCCCCTCACTCCCTCACTCCAAGCTCCAGACATCCAAGTTCCTACACCATTTCTTCACCACCACCTAGCATCACACCACCACCTCCATTCCAGCCACTTGAAGCTGTCTTCCATAGCTGAGGAGCACCCAAACTTGGTCCAAGAAGTTACTAAAGATTGGTCTACAAGGGTGAGTTACCATTTCCCTCTTTTTACCTCATTTTTTGCAAGTTTTCTTAGCCCTCTTTGCTTGTTGTTTTGAGCTCCGACCAAAACTGAAAGTGACATTTTTTTGAGCTCTATTTCATCTTTTATTAAGGGTCTTACCCTGTTTGGGACCCCCATCTTACACTTGCTTCATTACCCCTTTGTATGCCATAATCTTGCATAGTATTTTTGGCCTATGTGTAATCTTTTTTGGGGCATGATGTAAACTGTAGATAGGCTTATTTTGAGCCCTTCTTCAAAATTTAAGAGGGGCTCATCACTATTTGGGACCTCCTTGTGCCACTTGTCATCATCCCCCTCTTTGGTCCCCATTTTTGCATGATTTATTAGCCTATTGAGCTTCTGTTTTTGGACCTTGGTCCAAACTGAAAATGGCCCTATTTTGACTCCCTCTTCATGTTTCATTAAGGGTCTATGGATGTTTGGGACATCCTTTTTATACTTCATGTTATAGCTCTCTTGGTGCCCTTATTTTGCATAGCATTTTGAGCATACTTGTATCTGTCTTTGGGGTTTGTCATAAACTGTAATACATCATATTTTTGGCCCCTATTCAATATTGTAGAAGGCCCCTTCCCTGTTTGGGGCCAGAATTTGTGAGTTGCTTCATTACCTCTCTCTTTTTGGCCATTTTTGCATGCTATCTTAGGCCTATTTGTGCTCACTGTTTGGCCATGCTTTGAACTGTAAACATGCTTTTTTTGGGGCTTCCTAGCTTCTGTCTTCATACTTCATGTTCAAATTATGCATGCATTGCATAGCTATAGGCCATTTCATGCGCCAAAATTCATGTTTCGGGATTGATCCCATGCATCGGGTGTTGTTTTGCCATGATTCGGGGCTGTTTTGCATCTCATTTTGCCTCTGAAAATTGCATGTTAGTATGCCATAATCCATGCTTTGCTATGTCATGTTAGAGTGGCATTCGTGCCGTAAGTTCGGTCCTCGGTTTGCGTGCACGCATGCACGCACTTCAAGTTGTCTCATTTTCATCTTATGGCCTCTTATGTGAGTGTGGCTGAGGTCCACTCATGTTGGTGTAAGTCCATTATGCATTGTGTATGCCATTTTATTTCATAGCATTGTGTATGCTAGGGTGTATGTTAGTGCATTGTGTATGCCATGTTACCTCGTGCATCGTGTATGCCATTTCATAACATTGTGCATGTTAGGTTGTATCTTAGTTGCATTCATGCATGTCATGCATATTGCATCGTGTTTGGGATAGGAGTTAGCCCGAGCACGGGAAACGAGGTATGTTTCGTACTCCGAGTGACGGAACGTGTCTCAATTCCCAAGTCACCGACACTCCGGATTATCCGTGATGGAGTTAGGTCTTGTTGTGTTTTCATATGCATTCATTTCATATTGAGTTGTGCAATTCGACTCCTCGGCCATCATGCATCGATATGCGTGATTGGTGGCACGAGGATCGAGGCATGCATACATTTGTGAAAATACATTGCCATGCCCCTTTCCTGCTCTCTGTTGCAGCAAAATCAAGAATCAGTAACTTTTCAGAGCTTGGCACGCATTTCAAGAACAGGTGCAAACAGAGGCTAATTGGGGCATCGTCATGGATTTCCGCGCAAAGGCAACCCAGACATGCATCATTCATCATCGGAAGAAGAGTCAAGGCAGTCCCTCGCTTGCATGCCATTTTATTATTTTCTTAGTTAATTCGATAATTAATTAGGATTTTTTTTGTACATTATTTGGACTGTACTATTCTTTTATTCGGGACTGTATATTTATTCGGACCCTCTGCGCGAGGGCAATGTTGTAATAAGTGTGCGTGTGTGTGATGTATGTCTTCCAACCCCACGTCTTTCTTCCCTTTTATTTACCTGCTTATGATGGTTAGATTAGGGCATGTTTCAATTAGCATACAGTATGATAGCATGTTTGCATTCATTCATCTGTCTTGTATGCACCGGGCTCGGCGCATCATACAAACTGCATTCGTATTTCAATTCCAAATTGAATACTTGATAGCTGTTGCATCTCATATGCCATGTTTAGAATAGCCGAGCCTACTATAGTTGCATTTTTGTATGTGTTGCATTAGGCATTTCTGTATAGTTAGGATCATGCATGATTTCTAATCGGTTTCTGTTTTGGCTTGGAGTACTCGGTGAGTTTTTATGCTTTAGCATCCTTGTATGCGTGTGAGTGACTGCCATGAATAGCATGCTTACCATGAGGCTATGTGTTTATGTGATATAACTGCCTGAATGCCTGTGGGTGAAGGTTGGGTTACTTAGATTGGAACAAATCATTGACTGGATGTTTTAAGCCCACTAGATAGTGGCAAAACCATGTTTTTTAAGCCCACCCGAGGGTGGCAAAATCTGCATTTTAAGCCTACCAGCGGGTAGCAAACCATCTTTCAAAAACAAACATGAAATGTGTTGTTCCAATTCAGGCGATCCAGTCTATACTTGTATACTGTGCGCATCACGTAGTAATCTAGGCTAATAACCGGAATAAGAACACACAATGTTTTCAAAACTAGATATCACAGTTAGTAGAGGCCGGTCTTTGACCGGGCGAGCGGGGGTGCTCACGAAGTGACCTTCCCCAATCGTACCCAAGTTCCCGAGCCGAGGCAACTTTGGTGATGACGGACACGTGGCTTTTGGCACCGAGTCAGGGTTTCCTAAATTTCCCCATAAAAAATATTTAGGTGGCGACTCTGTATCTGGCAAAGCAGTCCATGTTTGGCACTTCTTTCAAAAATCTGTTTTTCTCAAAAACGATTTGCCGGATTTGGACTCTTTGGTTCAAGATTTAGAACCGTGACAATCGAGTCCTTGAATTGTAGTGAGCCCAAATGAACAGAACGGGACTTAACCCTCCCGGGGCGTTCGGGGACGTCTACAGTTTCTGGCGACTCTGCTGGGGAGTTTGGAGAACTTGACTCGAACTCATGATATCTGGTTTTGACTACACTTGTGTGTTTCTTTGCATTGCATTTGCATTGGTGCGCCTAGGACACCGTGTTTGCCATATGCCATTCCCAAACGATTTGCCGGAGGCTTGTCTTGTCAAGGCATGACTATAAGGCTGATCGGCTATGGGCTCTGACAGCATGGGAACACAAACCCCGGTTTTACCGGGGCACCCTTTTTGACCATTCGACCTAGTGCATATTCGGATCCATAGTGACCATTCCAAACTAGGACAGGTTGCTTACCCGTTTATAGGTTGTTTGAAACCGCTGCGTGCGTAGTGAAACCCTAGTTCCTGACAAAATAGGACAGGGAAACCCTACCCCAACATAGGGGTGTTTTGGCTCTCACTTATCTGTTATGTGCTTTAGAGTGCGTCTCTACAGGAATGCATGTATCAGTTTATGAGTTTGGGCATCAGGCCTGCGGGCATCAGTCAGTATTTGAGGATCAGTTATCTGTGGGTATCCAATTCAGTTTTTGGGGACAGTGATTCAGGAATATTGATCAGTGTTTGAGGACAGTGTGTATTCAGCTTATCAGCCGTGTGTTGTTATGCCCAGCCGTGTGTTGTGTATTTAATTTAAGCTGTTATGCTGTCCGTTTATTTGGTTATTTATTTCCTTTTCGCTTTATTTATCCTTTTGCTAGGGCAGGGTCTTTAGCACAATTGCTTCCGAACCAGTAGATATTCCCCAAGCACTTTGGACAAGAGGTCGTCGGCTCAATCGATCTGAGGATCTGGTTGACGGACATCCAGTGTTCCACTCCCTACCCCCAGTTATTAGAAGAAGGCCAAGAAGGCGCAGTGCGTCAGAGCAGGGATTACCGGGGCAGCGGGCTACTTTAGCAGTGAACAGTCAGGTTGGGGTTTCTGTTTCTGCCATAGAAATACACTTACCGATCAGTCAGCTGGACCAACAGAATATGGCCGGGATAGAGGAAATGATGCGTCAAATGCAAGAAAGCATGAGACAGATGCAGGAGGATGCCATCCGCCAAGCGGAATTTTCTAAGCAACAGGCCACAGTCATGGCCCAGCAGGCCGAACTAATCACTAGGCTGCAATAGCAAAATGCAGCATCTGCTTCGCATCAAGCTCCTCCTCCGCCAGGGGCTCCATTACCCGAGCAGGCACCTACTGTTCAGAATACCCTCCCAAGCACCCAAAACACCCTACCCAATGCCCAGAACATTCAAGAGGACACGGGCCTTCCAACGGGGCTGGCTCCGCCCCCGCTTCCGCCTCAACTGTCCAAAACCCATACACCTGCCAACCACCCGGACTCTCCCTTCGAGTTCGAGATAGACCATACAGCTCTGAAATTGAGCAAGCTTGAGAAGCTTTTCAAGAAATCCCAGGGGGTGAAGGCTATTCCGGATATCGAGGACGGATATACCGATGTGGCCGTGACGTTGCCAGACAGATTCAAGATGCCCCAGATCGATCGCTTCGATGGATCCGGGGACCCCATGGTCCACCTCCGGCTATTTTCAGATATACTACGGCCAATGGGCCTGACCAGACCACAAAAACTTTCACTATTCGGCCGAACCTTGTCAGGTGTGGCCGCCATCTGGTATGCAAAGCTGGAGGATGATGTCAAAAGAAGTTGGGATGAAATGGCTGAGGCCTTTGTTGCACAGTACTCATACAATACCCAGATCGAGATTACAACTCGTGACCTTGAGACGACGAGGCAGGAGCCCAAGGAGACTTTCTCCGATTTCGTGACTCGATGGAGGGCAAAGGCATCGATGATGACTTTGAGGCCTACAGAAAAGGACCAGATTAGGATGATTGTGCGCAATCTCCAACCAAAATTGATGCAGAAGATGATTGTACTCCCCTTTCCCACCTTCTCAGACCTACACTAGATGGGGGTACAAATCGAGGATGCAATGAAACAAGGTCTGATTGACCAGGACCGGGAGCAACCTCGGAGGACATTTAACCGCAACAACAACGCAGACCCGAGTGGCGTTGCAAATACAAGAGCTCCGGAGGTCAGTATGGTCACCACCATTCCCCCTCCCCATCCAAGGCCCGCGACAGCCACACCTTTCTCTGGCGCATCTGGAAGCAGCACCCAAACCGCCAAATATCAGCCCAGAGGCCAAAGAACCTTTACACCCCTCTATATGCCCCTGTCCAAGGCTCTGGGGGTATTAATCAGGAAGAAGCATTTGACGCCCCTAGAGCTGAGGCCACTACCAAATCCACTCCCTCCCTCTCATGACCCAGCCAAGTACTGCGCGTATCACCAACAGCACGGTCATGACACCGATCGTTGTTTTAGATTGCGTCATAAGATCCAGGATCTTATTGACAAGCAGGTGATCGCGCCTCCTGAAAAACCCAATGTCACAACAAATCCCCTCCCACCACATAACCAAGCCCTTTCTCCCAACAGAATCAACTTCATTCAAACTGGGGTCGTGCCTTACGATCCTAGTATCTATATCACCCCATCCCACCTACCTAAGCCAGAGGTGATCCTTCCTGTCTGCACTGACTTGTGCATGATAGACATCTCCATAACCCAATCTGAGCCAAAGGTGGTGACCATTGAAGATGAGACAGGGCAGATTTCAGAGAAAAGTGGGGTTGTTGAGTCTGGGATTGTACAGTCTGGGAATCTTGCTGAAGGAGCCTATGATCCAAGTGAATACATCCAGTCAGTGGGCCAGTCTGAGCTGAGTGTGGGGCTGCCAAAAAGGCGGAGTTATGTGTGATTCAGGGGGACAGACTTGAACAGGGGGCGGATGACCTGACAACAATGGAAGAGGACTTTGCCAACCTCCAGTTCTTCAACGACCAAGAATCAGGCAATGCAACAATCAACTGGTTTGAATATGAGGAGTCGGCAGAAGTTACCGGATGGTTGGATGATCAACCAGACATTGTGGAATATCAACCAGAACAAGGCCCGGCAGGGGCGAGAGTATCAGTGGTGGCCAGAAGGGCCGAGAGTCAGAATACACCGCCGAAGAGCGCCGGCACCAAGAATTTCGCTCAGAATCTGGGGATTGTAAATGCAGGGAATATTGACCAACCAGTTGTACTGACATAGTTGGAACAACAAAGATTTGAGGATTCCGAAAGAATCAGAAAAGCTAAGGCCCATATGGGAGTCGAGAGTGCTGTGTGCACAGGAACAGGAAATGCTGCGGACATGAAGACTGAAGGTGCTGCGAGTACGATCATACCGGAGCCGGACAGGTGTTTGTCGGCTGCCGACGGAATATGATGGGAAGACGACGACTTATGTCTTGCCCACACAGATGAGGACTGGGGGAGTAGTCAACCAGATGATACCTGGTATATTGACGAGATCGCTCATATGACAAGAAGTGGGCGGTATTTCAAGCCTCCGCATTTAGACCAACCTGAGGCATCTGGGAAAGACAAGGAAGCTGAGAAACAGAGAGAGAAACAGATTGAAGAAGAAGCTGTGCTTAAGCAATTAAAGAAGATACA
This sequence comes from Camellia granthamiana, assembly GCA_036172215.1. Lineage (NCBI taxonomy): Eukaryota > Viridiplantae > Streptophyta > Magnoliopsida > Ericales > Theaceae > Camellia > Camellia granthamiana. The sequence goes on from CM069903.1 coordinate 81,627,273, forward strand.
AGCAGACATCTCCATCTGGGGACTGCTTATGGCTTCACGGGTGCACAGACAGGCTGTCCTATCTGCTATGGACAAGGCCAAACTCTCTATCGATACTACACCAGAACAGCTGGTTGGGCTGGTTTTTCCGGGAGGAGGTTCCCCGGTATTAACCTTTTCAGATAAGGAATTGCCGCCTGAGGGTGTGAATCATAACAAACCTCTCTACATCTCCGTGGAGTGTAGAGACAAGTGGATACCAGTGGTACTTGTTGATACCGGGTCCGCCATCAATGTCTGCCCAGCCAGAACAGCATATGCAATCGGGTTGAAGCCCGCGGACTTCATCCCGACAACTCAGGTGATTAGAGCATACGATAATACTAGCAGAGAAGTGATGGGGACTGTCAAGATTCAGACCCAGGTTGGTCCAGGACAACACAACATCGAATTTCATGTCTTGGACGTTCCCGCAATCTTCAACTTACTCTTGGGGCGGCCGTGGTTGCACCAAGTAAAGGTAGTCTCTTCCACTCTACATCAAATGTTGAAGTACCCTCACGGGAAGGGGGTGGCTATTGTCTTCGGAAATTCATCCATCCATCCGCCACTGGAAGTGTCTACACCGGTTCTGGAAATCGAGCACGGCATGGAGGATGTGTTCTTGTCAGGGTTTACTTTGGCTGAGGCCCCCGGGTAGTGCAGAATATTATGGCTGTGAATGAAGGTGTGTACGTCAGCGCTCAATGCGTCTACCTCATGAACAAGCTACAACACATCCCCGGGATGGGATTAGGAAGGAGCGGCAGGAAAGGCGTCGCAACATTGGCCGAAGTGCCACACAACCCGCATACCTTTGGACTGGGTTATCTGCCCACCAAAGAGGACTGGGTGAGGAAAGGGAAAGAAATGGCCGGTAGAGCCAGAGCAAAGCAGGCTGGGAAGTCATTAGACTTGATGCATAGGCCCATTCAGGGTACCCTGAACGGACGCTTCGTCCGGGAGGGGGAGGATTTTCCGTTTTGCGGCTTCCCAGAGCCATGGCTGAACGCGGAGAAGAAGCGCGTGCCCGGTTTCGAGATCTTCTTCGACCTGCAACTATCCGGGGATGACGTTGCCACAGAGCAGACAGACCCATCAGCTGAGGTTGAGCAGTGTAAAGCAGTGGATCCTGAGGGCACAGAATTTGAAATGGGGGTAGCGTTGGCATGTCTACTCTCTGATCCTCCGATCGACCATAAGTGCTTGGGGGATAACCTCGTGGTTTCCATGATTGGAGATGAAACGGCTGCGAGCCAACCAGCAGCTATCTTGGATGCATCTATCGCACCCTCTCTCACTTGGCAATACGAGGAGGGATTTCTGTCCAGCAGCACCGGGTCAGGTAGTGAGCTGGAATCTGATTCCACCGAGTCTTGTGAGTCGAAATCAGATTCCAGCTCGACTGAGTCTGAGTCTGGTACTCCTGGGGATGTTAACCCGGATGCCACAGTCCTGTCTAGGTCGTCTTTTTCCTTTTCATTTGAGTCTGTTGTAAATAAATCGGACGATTTGGATGTGCCTAATGAGAATCAAGCAACTGTGGTTTCTGAGTACTTTTCTGTGCCCTTAATTTATTGCATTAATTCAGACTTTCAAAATTTTGAAAACGACGAGGACGAAGTTCCTCCGGTTTTGCAACGATTAATTGAGCAGGAGCAGGAGAGATTTGTTCAACCCCTAGTGGACGAAATCACTACCGTGAACATTGGTACTGAGGAGGACCCGCGGCTGGTCCAGATCGGGTTCACGTTGTCTTCGGAGGAACGCGAGCGCTTAGTCGCTTTATTAAAAGATTTCAAAGATGTTTTCGCGTGGTCCTACGAAGACATGCCTGGAATCGATCCTGAGATTGTACAGCATCGGATCCCCCTTGACCCCGAGGCCTGACTTGTCAAGCAGAAACTTAGGAGGATCCGCCCGGACTGGGCTCTCAAAATTAAGGAAGAGGTCACCAAGCAAATCGACGCAGGCTTCCTGCTGGTATCTGAATATCCGACTTGGTTGGCCAACATTGTTCCAGTGCCGAAGAAGGATGGGAGGATCTGAGTATGCGTGGACTTCAGGGATTTGAACAGAGTTAGTCCAAAGGACGACTTTCCCTTACTGCATATTGATGAGTTGGTGGATTTCACACCAGGGCACGCGTTGCTTTCATTTATGGATGGTTTCTCAGGTTACAACCAGATAGTAATGGCACCAGAAGACAGGGAAAATACTGCATTCACCACCTCGTGGGGGACATACTGCTATAGAGTCATGCCGTTTGGGTTGAAGAATGCTGGAGCTACTTATCAACGAGCTGCGACCACAATATTACATGATATGATCCACAAGGAGGTTAAGGTGTACGTGGACAACATGATTGTCAAGTCCAAAGAAAGAGAGGGCCACTACACCGCCTTGCATAAGTTTTTTCAAAGGATCAAAGAATTTCGGTTGCGGCTGAACCCTCAAAAGTGTACATTCGGTGTTACAGAGGGAAAAATGCTGGGGTTTCTGATTACACAAAGGGGCATCGAAGTCGACCCTTCCAAAATCAAGGCCATCCTAGAAATGCCCCCACCAAGGACTGAAAAGGAGGTGAGAGGCTTTCTGGGTAAAGTGCAATTCATAAGGCGGTTTATCTCAAAATTAACCTTGACTTGTGAACCACTTTTTGGTCTCCTGAAGAAAGGCAAGAAATTTCAATGGGACGGCCGATGCCAAGCCGCATTTGAACAGATTAAAGAATATCTACAGAACCCGCCCGTTTTATCACCACCAGAACCGAGGAAACCGTTGATTTTGTACCTATCAGTGACTGAGACCACGATGGGCTGTATGCTCGCACAAGAGTCTGAAGACAGGGTGGAGAGAGCCATCTACTATCTGAGCAAGAAGATGCTAGAGTATGAAACTCGCTATACACCGCTGGAGAAGGCTTGCTTAGCTTTGGTATGGGCTACCAGGAAGCTGCGGCACTACCTGTTAGCTCACTCCGTAATGTTGGTTTCACAACTCGATCCCATCAAATATCTTTTCGAGAAACCAGCACTTACGGGTAGGCTAACTCGTTGGTTGCTGTTGCTCTCCGAATTTGATTTGAAGTATGTCACACGCAAGTCAGTCAAAGGAAGAGCAGTAGCAGAGTTCCTTGCCGACCATCCGGTTGAGGGGGATGAAGCAGTTGAATACTTGTTCCCAGATGAAGCAATTTTGCATATCGACGATGAAACTTGGACGATGTACTTCGACGGAGCATCAAATCAGTACGGGTATGGGATGGGAGTGTTGCTGATAGCACCCGACAATTCCCGTATTCCTCTAGCCTTCAAACTCCGATTCAAAGTCTCGAATAACGAAGCAGAATATGAGGCGTGCATTGCTGGTCTAGAAGCAGCCCTGGAATTAGGGGCAAGACGGTTGGACGTCATCGGGGACTCAAACCTTGTTGTGTCTCAAGCAAAAGGAGACTGGAAAGTAAAAGAAGAAAAGATGATGATGTATCACCAAACCTTGGATCTGCTAATTCCTCGGTTCGAAAAGCTAAGTTTTACTCATTTACTAAGAGAGAACAACAGGTTCGCAGATTCTTTAGCAACTCTATCTTCTATGATAGACATCCCGTGTGGAGTCCGGATGCGTCCAGTCATCATTGACCAGAAGTTTGCACCAGCCTATGAGTCGATTGCTGCTATAGATGAGGTTCAGGACAAAAACCCCTGGTATTACGACATTTGGAATTTCTTAGAGAAGGAAACATATCCGCCGGGGGCGAATGCCAAGGACAAAAGGGCAATAAGAAGATTGGTCGTTCAGTTCATCATCTGTGGGGGTAAGCTGTATAGAAGAGGTCATCTGGGAATGCATAAACTGTGTGTTGATGCCGAAGAGTCAAAGCGCCTAATGGAAGCCATCCATGGAGGAGAATGTGGAGCACATATGAATGGGGTAATGCTGGCACGGAAGATCCTCAGACAAGGGTACTACTGGTCCACCATAGAGGAGGATTGCATCGGTTTCGTTCGGCGATGCCACAAATGTCAGATCCACGCAAATCGCATGAACATCCCGCCGACAAAGCTGTACAACATGACTTCACCATGGCCATTTTCAGTCTGGGGAATTGATGTGATCGGGGCTGTTACGCCAAAGGGGTCGAATGGGCATGAGTTCATCCTGGTTGCGATAGATTATTTTACAAAGTGGGTTGAGGCCCAATCTTACGCAGTGTTGAAGGCTTCGCACGTTGCAAAGTTTATCAGAAACAACATCATCTGTCGCTACGGGGTCCCAAATGAGATAATTTCAGATAACGGTTCCCACTTCAAGAAGGAAGTGATAGACTTGTTGGAAAAATACAACGTGGCTTTTCATAAGTCATCTACCTACCGGCCGCAGACTAATGGAGCGGTTGAGGCTGCCAACAAGAATATCAAACACATATTGCAGAAGATGGTGGAAACCTATCGGGACTGGCCAGATAAGCTGCCGTTTGCTCTGTGGGGCTACCGGACTTCGATTAGAACTTCTACTGGGGCGACTCCGTATTCATTAGTTTATGGGATGGAGGCCGTTCTACCTATTGAGATTGAGGTTCCGTCATTCCGAGTATTGGCCGAGTGTCAAATAGCCGAGGCAGATTGGCAACAGAGCAGATTCGAGGAACTCATGCTTTTCGATGAAAGAAGACTGAAAGCACTGTACCACATTCAAGGTTATCAATGCAGAATTGCCCGGGCTTTCAACAAGAAGGTTAAGTCCAGGAATTTAAAGGAAGGAGATTTGGTGCTCAAGGACAACCGAGCTCCCATCCATGACCCTAAGGGCAAGTTCAGACCCAATTGGACTGGTCCCTACATCATCAAGTCAATCTGGTTAGGTGGAGCTGTGATTCTGATGGATCTGGATGGCTTAGAGTTTTCACAACCGATCAATTTGGACAAGTTGAAGAAATACTATCCTTGAGAGGCTCGCTAGGCCGAAAACCCGAAAGGGCGACCTAGGCAAAACTCAGAGCACAAAAAATTTTGAAAATATAAAAACTGAGCTCGCAAGGTTGAAAACCCGCAAAGGGCGGCCTTAGCAAAAGTTAGAGCGCAAAAGGAGAGTGAAAATACTCGAGCGAACCTAAGCCTGAACTACGTAAGGCTTGATTCCCATCTTTGGGATACATAGGCAGCTTCATCCTGAAGTTCAGCCATAAACATTTTCCCCGATCAGCTTTGTCCATTTTGATCATCTCGGTCATCTCTATTCATCAGCATTTATCGTGATCTCCGGTACAGTGCTATTCAGACTAGGGGTAACTTTCCGTTGCCATGAAATGTCGTGGTACCATTCAGACTAGGGGCAACTTTCCAGTTGCTAGGATCCGGGGTTGTGCATCTCAGTGACAGATCTCAGGCGTGTCCAGTTCTGATCCATATCGAAAATAGTTTTGAAAAGTTTTAATAAAAGTTGACTTTGTTCAAAATTAATCTTTTTACAACTGAGACCATTTTTGGACCAAAGCGGAAAATTCTCAGTACCACAACCTTCAATTTCATTGATTTCAAAACAGAGTTCTCCTGCTCTTGCATACAATTGAAGTTGCTTTTTATTACACTCATAATGAAAACTTGAAAGTACTAATAAAGCAATAAATCTAGGGCATAGTCAAGTCAGGTGTCCCTGCGCCCCCTCCCAGAGCTAGTCGAAGGCTTTGATGCCAAGCTGGGCCCAGTCTACGCCTCCTCATTGAGCCAGTCCCAGCACTCGTCAGACAAAATGCAACTGAAAGTGGGGGCGGGGAGCCAGGAGCTCTCTATTTTCCCATGCTGCGGCCTGCCGAACCAGCTGTGCGCCTCGGACCGGGAATGTAGCCGGGTACTCTATCCCCTCTGGTGGGCAAGTTTGATCATGACCGAACTGGCGTAGGATACGGAATGGGAAATAGAATGCGCAGTGAGTCAAGCCAATCAATCGAATCCCGATCTGCCGGGACATGCTGTAACTCATTGCTGGGAGATTGAGCCAAGGACAGCGCCAAGCAATGCGATCCGCAGACAAATTGCACTTCCAGTCAAACCACCACCTTTCATCAGGGGCATCGACTAGGCGCTGTCGAAAGAAGTAGCCCCGAGCTGAGTAGGCTGGGCAAGAATCCACAACCTGCAATTTATCCATCAACCATACCTGGGGAGGGATGAAAAATGAGAGAATAAAGAATAGAGAGATGTACGACGAGAGAAAAGTAAGAAAAAGGGTTTTGTGAGAAAAACCGAGCCTGAGGGCCGAGTGATGTGAGCAAATACATATGTGAGGTTGGGTGGGAAACATTACCTGCAATAGCAGTGGACTCCCGGCAAATCTGATCGTCTCCCGGCGATAGAGAGCATCCAGACCCATCAGCGTTTCGGCCAACGTCAGGGCGACACAGCTCTTTCCTTCTTTCAAGCCTTGAGTAACTTCAATCAGACGAACACTGGATCCTCCAGAGCTTGAGGCAAACAGAAAATGAGATAGCATGCACAAACAGAGGGCATGTCGCCGGAAACCTTGCCAATGATGGTCAATGCGGTCACCAACATCGGAGAACCGATAAATCAGGCTCGGGATATCCAACATTCCGTCACAAATCAGGGACCGAGCATCATGAGCGGTAAGTCCACACATCCGCCCTAAGGTTTGGGCATGGCCAAAATTAAGTTGAGGCAAGATCTCTTCCGAACGCTCGGACTCCATTAAAACTTGAAAATCTTCGAAAGTTGGACATACCTCTTGCCCGCCGAAACTGAAGACGTGCGTCACTGGGTTCCAAAACCTCGTCGCGGCATGGAGGAAAGGAAGGTGCAGCGGAGTACGGCTCAGTGGGAATAGTGCATTCAAGCCAAAACTCCGGAAGTTCAATTTGTCCGAGCCATCTAGAGAAGAAATCCAAGAGGTGAGATTTTCTATGAGAAATGCCTCCATTTTTTGTGCAAAGCAGTGATGAAATGAATGAATCCCGAAGTTCGAGCTTTTAAAGAGGAGAAGACACTATTCAAGGGACACGTGTCAAGAATTTGACGGATGCTGAGTTAAGTGGCCGGCCGGCCACCTTTTCTGGCAGGCCGGCCATTTCCTTTTTCAAAAACTGGCCGGTGGCCTCCTCTCCCCAATAAAACTGGCCGGCCGGCTCCAAAAGGTGGCCGGCCATGCTCCAATGTGTGCCTTTGGTCCTGTTTCGCCCTCCGGAGGAAAGTTCCAGGCATTTCCAAGCACCGGGTGCGCCGAAGGCCTCCATTTCCCTCTATTTCGGATGTGTTCCTTCACCCAGATCGTCCGAGGTACACTTTGTTTTGTTTCGATTATCGAGTTGTTGATTTGCTTATCAAGTTGTAATTTTTGCTTATCGAGTTGCCGTTTTGTTTATCGAGTTGTAAGTTTTGTCGAGCTGTCGTATTTTGTGTTTTGAGTTGTTACTCTTTGTTTACGCAATTTTGTTAAATCTCGTTTGTTTATCGAGTCGTTAACATTGTTGTATTTTGCTTATCGAGTTGTAAACTTGCTAAGATTCTGTTATTTCTTAGTGAGTCGAGTTATTTGATTTGTTGCGTCGGTTCATTACCTGACCCGGTAAATACACAGTGCACATTTCCATTCAATCCCATTTTTTGTGCAAAATGATGCGATGCGATGCGATGCTGAGAGCATAAAAATACAACACTTTTTCAAAAAGCTGTTTCACCCCATCATATTTCCTTTTACAAACAAAGGTACAAGTTTTACAGAAAATAAAAAAAAACTGCCTAACAACATGCAAAGTGCTACAAACTACTAGCAAAAAGGAAAATAAAGCAGGGAACAACAGCATCAATACTCTCGGGAGCTGGAATGAGAGGCCCTCCTCATCCTCTTCTGCGAGACAACCTCTGCACCACCATCACCATCCGGGTCGGAGCTGTCATCCTCAGGATCCCCCTCAGCCTCGCCTCCACTCTCGGAACCAAGACCGGAATCCCCCTCCTCAGCGGATGTCTCCGACTAACGGCCTGCGACCTCCTCCTCCTTATCCTCATCGGGCTCCGCCTCTATAATATGTGCCCTGCGTCTGTGAGAGGACCCTCCTCGAGCCCCTCGAAAAGGCCTGGATGGCCCAGCTTCTCGAAAGGGCCCAGATGGCCCAGCGCCTCGAAAAGGTCCAGACGATCGACCTCCCTGAGAAGGCCCGGGTGGCCCGGCCCGCGGCGGAGCATATACAGGAGGCATTTGAAAGTGAAGAGTTCAATACATCAGTTCAAATATGAAAATCAGATGCAAGTACAGTATGTGAGTGGGGTGTGTGTCAGATGTGCTCTACACAAACAGCCTATCAATGTAGTAGGATGTTCAAAACCAGCGTGTCATCAGAAATATGATAAATACAAGAAAGATGAACAGTACCTGCACACCCATAATGGCCAGCTGTGCCTCCCTCCGCAGGATCATGCCCTCAAACACGGCCATCACTCCAAGCATCTCATCTACGTACTCAACAGGAGGCTGTAGATACAAATGCGAAACTATCAGTAAAGGAATGAATGTCTAAGTATCCGACTGATAAATCAAAGCTATAAAACACACCGGTGGCGAATCAGGATCTCTGACATATCTGTGGTCAGGAAGGGGAGGCTCCAGCGAGACCTGATAAGGAACCCCAAATCGCCAACTCGTCAACTCGGTCGGCATATCTGGCCACCCAGGATGATGAAGAGTCGGAGGAATCGGGGGAACCGATCCACCCCCACCTCTGGATGTACCGGCCCCGCTGCTGGAAGGAATATCTATAGCCCGAGCCTGGCTCGAAGACGGCACACCAATAGGCCTCATCGAGGGAGTGCGCACTCTTGTCAAGGGAGGCATCAGATATACGTGGCGATAAGTGGCATAGTCCCCCTCCTCAAGATGTAGCAAAGCATCAGTGCCCAACATAGCACTAACAGCATCCCGGGAAGAGAGCCTATCAGCAGTCCGCATACTGACTGGGGGTGCTGTGGGAGGGTCCTGAGAAGTGTACCCCCATACCTGACGCAAAAAGCGTTCCCCCAGAAACCATGCTCTACCAACTGATCCTTCGAATAGGATCCTGTACTGGGAAGCGCCCGATCCTCCGGCATACTGAAATCGGAGACCATCACCCAAGGGCGCCCAGGGCTGCCATGTAATCTGCGGATAACCGGTGCATAAACCAATCAGAAATCGGGAATATACGAGACAGATCAAAGATGAAAACGGAAGGGACTGAGAGTTCTGAAATACCTCCGTCGTCCGCACAGTGTCGAAATACTGCCGCAGGTAAAGGAGAGTCTCTCGGGGTCTCGGCCGGTGCTGACCCTCGAATACCAGTGAGTACGGGGTCATGAGGGGCCCTGCCACCACCAACTCTGGGGCTAATGTCGGGAAATATACGTAGACCCATAACTGAGGAAAGCAGTGCAGAATGTAAATACAAAGTGCTGAGGGCAAAATACAGAGTGTAAAGTGCGTTGTGTGTGCAATATACAAGTAATGAGGAGCAGAAATATAAATCAAGAGGACAGAAAGTACCTCTCAGGCTCTCCAATAACCGCCAAGTAAGTCTCTCTACCCGCGGGAGGTCGCGCTCATATAGCAGTAAAGGGTAGCCAGGCCGGCACCACCCCAATCATATCGTCTGACCTGTGATAGGTCCACCAAGGCGCTCAATAAATACAGCCCCACCGTGTTCCCTCTATCGGCAAACAGCGTAGTCCCGAAGAGGAACATAAGAAAACCACGGGCATACTGCTCTGCCTCTTCAGGAGTCCCGGGCTCCATCCTCTCCCTCCGAAAATGGGAAGAGAACCAGGTGTATCGGACTCTCCCTGAAGCTCTATCGACAGGCGGGCGGGCCCCCAGCAAATGTATCCAAGTGGCCTCCCATTCGCCCATGTCCTCGTCGTAAGGAATGGGCCGACCTCCTACGTCTAGGCCAGTCAATACAGCAAAATCCAGCGGGGTCATAGTCAAATCCCCAGTGGCGGAAAAATGAAAGGAGTTGGTGGTGTCCCACCATCTCTCCACCAAAGCTGCCATCAGTATCCTCCTGGCAGGACAACGCGATAACCCGGCGCATAAGGACCCAAACCCTGCCAAATCAACTAAATCCCGGACAGCCTCCGGGAGCTCAGCGTACCAATCTCTAGCAGCGGTGGAGCCGTATCCCCGCACAGTGCGAGAACCAACCTGCATTCAGAATGAATACATGTGTCAGTATAAAATGAATAAGCCGTGTGCAAATGAAATGGATAAGCTGTGTGCAAATAAATAGGCTGCGTGCGAAGTAAAGTAAGCGAACTGTGTGTTCTACTCTAAATCAGTGTGTACTACATGTTCACCCTCAATCTGGGCTGTGTGTTCAGAAAATCAGAGTTTGGGCTGCGTGTTCTACTCTAAATCAGTGTGTGCTGTGTGTTCACCATCAATCTGGGCTGTGTGTTCAGAAAATCAGAGTTTGGGCTGCGTGTTCTACTCTAAATCAGTGTGTACTGCGTGTTCACCCTCAATCTGGGCTGTGTGTTCAGAAAATCAGAGTTTGGGCTGCGTGTTCTACTCTAAATCAGTGTGTACTGCGTGTTCACCCTCAATCTGGGCTGTGTGTTCAGAAAATCAGAGTTTGGGCTGCGTGTTCTACTCTAAATCAGTGTGTGCCGTGTGTTCACCATCAATCTGGGCTGTGTGTTCAGAAAATCAGAGTTTGGGCTGCGTGTTCTACTCTAAATCAGTGTGTGCCGTGTATTCACCATCAATCTGGGCTGTGTGTTCAGAAAATCAGAGTTTGGGCTACGTGTTCTACTCTAAATCAGTGTGTGCCGTGTGTTCCCCATCAATCTGGGCTGTGTGTTCAGAAAATCAGAGTTTGGGCTGCGTATTCTACTCTAAAATCAATGTGTGCCGTGTGTTCACCATCAATTTGGGCTGTGTGTTCAGAAAATCAGAGTTTGGGCTGCGTATTCTACTCTGAAATCAATGTGTGCCGTGTGTTCATAATCAATTTGTGAGCTGAATGTTCGGAAATTCAAGTGCTGGAACCGTGTGTTCAAGATGCAAACAAAGTGCTATGTCATAGACTAAACTGTGTGTTCAAATATGGCAAAGGCACGAAATGCACGAAAAATACAGAAAACGAAGTAAATACCTCTCGTGCCTCGTGGGAGAGGTGATACTCTGGCTCCCACAGAAGCAGATCTCCGGGTGCTCGCTCATTAAAGTCAGTGAAGTGACGAAAAACGGCCCGCGGAAGAATATGTGCCAGCGGGGCGTACCTCTCGGAAATGAAGGGTCGAACCCTCGGAGGTAGAGTCATGACATCGGGATCATCCCCGGCACCCGGAGGACCTCCACCGTGAGGAAAATGACCCGCCATTTCGGAAAATCTGCAAAAGGAGCAAAAATGAGCAAAAACGAGCCAAAATTGGAAAAAGTCAACAAAAGTCAACTCCCGAGAAATGAAAAAGTCAACAAAAGTCAACTCCCGAGAAAATCTTCCAAATGTTGAGACAAACTCACCTCAAGTGGCGAAAATGAGAAAAGAGGCACCGAAATCAAAATTTAATCGGTTCAAAGTGCTTGAAACGGGAAGTTTTTGCGAAAACAACTTGCGTGGGGGGTTGGAAAACGCGTATAGAGCTCAGATCTGGAGAGGAAAATGGTTTGGGAGGGAGGAGAAGATGATTTCGGACCTAATGTTATGAGCTCAAAGTGTTTGGGTGAGTGTATTTAAAGAAAAGAAGGTGAAAAGACCAAAATGCCCGCGGATTTGGGCAAGTGGCCGGCCGGCCACCTTTTCTGGCTGGCCGGCCATCCCCTTTTTGAAACCTGGCCGGTGGCCTCCCCAGGGGAAGGAAACTGGCCGGTGGTGATCCCTAGGTGGGTCCCAATCTCTCTGCAAATTTTGAGGAAGATTGGAGTTCCCGGGACCTGAAAAAGTTCAAGAAAAGTGCACTTTCTGTCGCGAAATCGCTCCGCCGGAACTTCAGCTTCAATTTCCGACATGTGTCTCATCATTACTCATCACAATCAAAATGTATCCTTTTGTAACCTCTCCGGGAGGTGAACCGGAGACCGCAATCGAGTCGCCCTCGCCGAAACGCGCATTTCCTTGCTCACTGTTTTGCGACAAACACGTGTCCTGATTTGCGATTGTTCTGCATCATTGTGCATCTAACTTACATTCTCATGAAAATACTTGCATTGTCATGCACGTCTGTTTGATATTACCATGCCTCTGTGTTTAAGCTTGCGTTGTCACGCACGCTCCTTTCTCGCACTGCGATGCATTCACCCACCGACACCGCTTTTGTCGAACTTTCGATATCACATTGAATATATCTTGCTAAACATATTGTGCTTGTTGAGTTTCTCTCTTTTGCAGGCACGATATTGTATGTACGGTTCATTTGGAGCTGGCGCGGCCAGATGAATCGCGCAGGTATCGTATCTTCTCCGTGTGAGACGCGACGAGAATTGAATAATTCTCCGCATTCCTAACTGCATGAAATGTAGTTGTTGCTTTGCATTCTTACTTAAAACTGTTGCATCTATTTGCGAATATTTGCTTCATTACAGCTTGCTGCATTTGCATGAACATCGAGTTACATCTGGCCCTGTGCATATCGCTTTGCATTTTGCCCCTTGCCTGCGGGCGCGCCTGCGGGCATATCTCAGCTATATCTTGTATGACTGTCTAAGTCTTCGGCCTTGTCAAAAATGGGTCGTCTCTGGGCTTTGGCATTCACTCCCGTCACTTGTGACTTCCGAGTTCTGTCAAAGAGGGGCAACTGTAGACACTCCATTTTTGACCGACCTTAAGACTCAGACGTCACCGATTGAGCGCTTGGTGATGTTGCATATCGTGCTCGCTCAGAAGTTTCAGAGTCTCGGCCGTGAGCCTTGCCTCCGGACTTCCGGGCTTTTCGGTACTTTGCCTCGGTTTGCGAGCCAGGCTCAGTTTTCTCTGTTTCTTTTCCCTGAGGGGAGGGAGAGGTCTAGTAGATCATCTCTCAGTGGCCGTAGGCTACGTTCCGTGGTCACAGGCCATTTTGCCCATTTCGGAGCCCGGTTCCCGGTTTTCGGGGCCATCAGGCCGTGCGCCTCGGTTCGGGACCGCCTAACCATCTCCGTTTGCTCCGGTTTTCGGTATGCATCTTATTTACTCCCTTTCAAGGGACACTGTGGTCCGAGAGACCAACTTCGTGGTCGAACACCACTCCCGGTGCCCAACGGGCAGTTTTCGGGGCCTCGGACTGCGCGTCTCAACCCCCGAACCTTCATTTTGCATCGGTTTTCGTTCATTTTTGGCAGGGACCTCTGTTTCATCACCAGGAAGGCCGTAGAAGGGTGGGAGGCCAGTAATTGTTCCAGTAACCAGTTATTTCCTTCATCGCCCTCCGACGTCCGTTTTTCACACTTCAAAGCCAATGTTGACCACTCTAGGGTCACTTTCTTCAACCCTAACCCCCATATTTGTGATGTACACATCTGGGAGGCCACCAATATTTGGTGGCCGGCCAGTAATTGTATTTGGACCTTTTGAACCCCTTTGAAAAATGGCTTGTTTTCTCTCCTGGTTTACAGTTGCCAATTTTTGACCACATACCTGTGTTGAGCACACATGGGAGGCCACCAATCTGTGGTGGCCGGCCACTAAATCACCTTGACCCTTTTGGCCCCTGGCCGGCCGACCATGGGGGGTGGCCGGCCGGCCACCTGCAGCTCCAATACCTAGGCGGGCTGAACCCCTGCAGTGTGTACATTGCAAAACTGACCTCTTTGACCCCCCAGATTTTGTATTCGGAGGGCCAAATTTTGGGGGGGAAACTTGAATTCTTTTCCCCCCATTTCCCCCCCCCCCCTTTTCTCCCCCTCTTTGCCTATATAAACCAGCCTCCCCAGCTGGTTTAAGGGTTAGAAAAATTTCCCTTGAGCTCCTTGTGTTACATCCCCCATCACTCCCTCACTCCAAGCTCCAAACATCCAAGTTCCTACACCATTTCTTCACCACCACTTAGCATCACACCACCACCTCCATTCCAGCCACTTGAAGCTGTCTTCCATAGCTGAGGAGCACCCAAACTTGGTCCAAGAAGTTGCTAAAGATTGGTCTACAAGGGTGAGTTACCATTTCCCTCTTTTTACCTCATTTTTTGCAAGTTTTCTTATCCCTCTTTGCTTGTTGTTTTGAGCTCCGACCAAAACTGAAAGGGACATTTTTTTGAGCTCTATTTCATCTTTCATTAAGGGTCTTACCCTGTTTTGGACCCCCATCTTGCACTTGCTTCATTACCCCTTTGTATGCCATAATCTTGCATAGTATTTTTGGCCTATGTGTAATCTGTTTTGGGGCATGATGTAAACTATAGATAGGCTTATTTTGAGCCCTTCTTCAACATTAAAGAAGGGCTCATCACTGTTTGGGACCTCCTTGTGCCACTTGTCATCATCCCCCTCTTTGGTCCCCATTTTTGCATGATTTATTAGCCTATTGAGCTTCTATTTTTGGACCTTGGTCCGAACTGAAAATGGCCCTATTTTGACCCCCTCTTCATGTTTCATTAAGGGTCTATGGCTGTTTGGGACATCCTTTTATACTTCATGTTATAGCTCTCTTGGTGCCCTTATTTTGCATAGCATTTTGAGCATACTTGTATTTGTCTTTGGGGTTTTTCATAAACTGTAATACATCATATTTTTGGCCTCTCTTCAATATTGTAGAAGGCCCCTTCCCGTTTTGGAGCCAGCATTTGTGAGTTGCTTCATTACCTCTCTCTTTTTGGCCATTTTTGCATGATATCTTAGGCCTATTTGTGCTCACTTTTTGGCCATGCTTTGAACTGTAAACATGCTTTTTTTGGGGCTTCCTAGCTTCTTTCTTCATACTTCATGTTCAAATTATGCATGCATTGCATAGCTATAGGCCATTTCATGCGCCAAAATTCATGTTTCGGGATTGATCCCATGCATCGGGTGTTGTTTTGCCATGATTCGGGGCTGTTTTGCATCTCATTTTGCCTCTGAAAATTGCATGTTAGTATGCCATAATCCATGCTTTGCTATGTCATGTTAGAGTGGCATTCGTGCCGTAGGTTCGGTCCTCGGTTTGCGTGCACGCATGCACGCACTTCAAGTTGTCTCATTTTCATCTTATGGCCTCTTATGTGAGTGTGGCTGAGGTCCACTCATGTTGGTGTAAGTCCATTATGCATTGTGTATGCCATTTCATTTCATAGCATTGTGTATGTTAGGGTGTATGTTAGTGCATTGTGTATGCCATGTTACCTCGTGCATCGTGTATGCCATTTCATAACATTGTGCATGTTAGGTTGTATCTTAGTTGCATTCATGCATGTCATGCATATTGCATCGTGTTTGGGATAGGAGTTAGACCGAGCACGGGAAACGAGGTATGTTTCGTACTCCGAGTGACGGAACGTGTCTCAATTCCCAAGTCACCGACACTCCGGATTATCCGTGATGGAGTTAGGTCTTGTTGTGTTTTCATATGCATTCATTTCATATTGAGTTGTGCAATTCGACTCCTCGGCCATCATGCATCGATATGCGTGATTGGTGGCACGAGGATCGAGGCATGCATACATTTGTGAAAATACATTGCCATGCCCCTTTCCTGCTCTCTGTTGCAGCAAAATCAAGAATCAGTAACTTTTCAGAGCTTGGCACGCATTTCAAGAACAGGTGCAAACAGAGGCTAATTGGGGCATCGTCATGGATTTCCGCGCAAAGGCAACCCAGGCATACATCATTCATCATCGGAAGAAGAGTCAAGGCAGTCCCTGGCTTGCATGCCAGTTTATTATTTTCTTAGTTAATTCGATAATTAATTAGGATTTTTTTTGTACATTATTTGGACTGTATTATTTGGACTGTACTATTCTTTTATTCGGGACTGTATATTTATTCGGACCCTCTGCGCGAGGGCAATGTTGTAATAACTGTGCGTGTGTGTGATGTATGTCTTCCAACCCCACGTCTTTCTTCCCTTTTATTTACCTGCTTATGATGGTTAGATTAGGGCATGTTTCAATTAGCATACAGTATGATAGCATGTTTGCATTCATTCATCTGTCTTGTATGCACCGGGCTCGGCGCATCATACAAACTGCATTCGTATTTCAATTCCAAATTGAATACTTGATAGCTGTTGCATCTCATATGCCATGTTTAGAATAGCCGAGCCTACTATAGTTGCATTTTTGTATGTGTTGCATTAGGCATTTCTGTATAGTTAGGATCATGCATGATTTTTAATCGGTTTCTGTTTTGGCTTGGAGTACTCGGTGAGTTTTTATGCTTTAGCATCCTTGCATACGTGTGAGTGACTGCCATGAATAGCATGCTTACCATGAGGCTATGTGCTTATGTGATATAACTGCCTGAATACCTGTGGGTGAAGGTTGGGTTACTTAGATTGGAACAAATCATTGACTGGATGTTTTAAGCCCACTAGATAGTGGCAAAACCATATCTTCTAAGCCCACCCGAGGGTGGCAAAATCTGCATTTTAAGCCTACCTGCAGGTAGCAAACCATCTTTCAAAAACAAACATGAAATGTGTTATTCCAATTCAGGCGATCCAGTCTATACTTGTATGCTGTACGCATCACGTAGTAATCTAGGCTAATAACCGGAATAAGAACACACAATATTTTCAAAAGTAGATATCACGGTTAGTAGAGGCCGGTCTTTGACCGGGCGAGTGGGGGTGCTCACGAAGTGACCTTCCCCAATCGTACCCAAGTTCCCGAGCCGAGGCAACTTTGGTGATGACGGACACGTGGCCTTTGGCACCGAGTCAGGGTTTCCTAAATTTTTCCATAAAAAATATTTAGGTGGCGATTCTGTATCTGGCAAAGCAGTCCATGTTTGGCACTTCTTTCAAAAATCTGTTTTTCTCAAAAACGATTTGCCGGATTTTGACTCTTTAGTTCAAGATTTAGAACCGTGACAATCGAGTCCTTGAACTGTAGTGAGCCCAAATGAACAGAACGGGACTTAACCCTCCCGGGGCGTTCGGGGACGTCTACACAACCAAAACAGCATTAGTAGCTAAAAGTAAAGCTTTTTGGCGACTAAACAATTTTAGTAGCCAAAAGTCTACAATTGGCGACCAAAACTAAGTTTGGTCACTGATTATATGAGTTTTAGTGACAAAAAAAGTTTTAGTAGCTCAAAGTAAAACTTTTTGGTGACTAAAAAAATTTTAGTAGCTAAAAGTCTATAATTGGCGACTAAAAAATAAGTTTAGTGGCCAAAAGTGGTTATTTTTAGCGCGGGAGAACTAAAATCCTAAGGCGGGAATTAAATTTTTTGGCGACCAAAATTTTGGTAGCTGAAAGTGCATCTTCGGTGACCAAATCCGATTTTGGTCGGCAAAAGTTAAGTTTTTTAGCAACTAAAAAACAATTAGTAGCCAAAAGTATAGAATTGGCGACCAAAAAATATTTTTAGCCGCCAAAAGTGGTCTTTTTTTATTTTACTAGTAAATAGTTTATTTTACATAAATTATGTTCAATAAAATAATTATGTTTATACATATACTTTTATATTAATATAGATGTATGTACTATATAAATAATATATGTTGCATATATAATCATATGGTGCTATAGAGATGTAGTGGGAAGAGTGTGGTGTATAAGGTTTATGGTGCGGGAGGTTGGTGGTTCGAGTCTCTGCAAGAGCAGATCAAATTGTTCTACAACGAATTATCGTCACGAATGGCACTTGATAGCGTCACGAATAGTGCCTACCATGACATTAAAGTGTCACTGAAAGGTTTTAGTCTTGATGGTGTAATGACACTTATAAGTGTCACTAACTCTTTTTTTAATGGCGCTTGATAGTGCCACAAATAATATCTACCATGACATTAAAATGTCATTGAAAGTTTTTAGCCATGATGGTGCAGTGGTACTTGCAAGTATCTACCGTGGCACTCGTATCTACCGTGGCACCGATAGAAGTGGCACTTGTTCAAAATGCCACAAGACCAAAAAATGTCATTAGAAGAATAGTTTTGTGGCACTTTCAAATGTCACTAAACTAAGAAAATGTTATAGTGATTGTTGTGGGGACATATTTTTAGGATTGTCTACGTGGTCGACGTTGTTAGCTGAGGTGCCACGTGGATGGACTAAATTGTCTAGATATGATACGATCATATCGGAGTCTGGGATATTCAGATAAATAGAGATGAGATTGTTAATTCTAATATAAATTAGAGAAGTCCGAGATAGATGTTATCCTTGAGGGATAGAGTCCGTGGTACTTCTAGAGGATGGACGCATTGTTGATTATAAAAAGTAAAGCACCTCTATGAGTCTAAAATATGCTTTTACTTGGGAAGTGTTTACTTGAGTTGTTATCTTTGAGAGATAAGTTGACTGACTTGATTGTTGAAGTGCTCCAGGTAGACAAGCCGCTGTGATGTTTATTGTCTTCTTATGTGTAGGTGTTGGATTTAATCTATTTTTCCGTGTGCTGTACGGCTAAATTCCTTAGATCTCGGTTAGAAAATCTAGTTTGATTGTGAATTCAAAAATCAACACTCAAAATTGTAGTTCATATTTTCTATTTATATTTTTTTTCTATACATATGTACGACTCCATTCCTGCTTGCTGTTATATTTGGGTATTTGGGTTTTGTTTTTTGGTAATTTTTTTATTGACTTGTTTTTATTTTTAGTGAATTTTTTTTCAAAAAATTCAAAAAATTTTAATCTTCTAAATTCTATTCCACGAGTCGGACTAAAAATTTAACCCAAAAAAAAAAAGCAAAAAAAGAAAAAAATAGTAATTTTTTTGACCTTTTAAACTTTTTTTTTTATAGAATTGATCAAAAAACAATTACTTTTTAAATTTATCTATGCAAACAAATAAAAAAAAATATAAGGTTACGTTTGGTAGAGTTTTGTAAATATGATTTGAGAGTATGAATTGTATTTTGAATTTGTGAGGTTTAGAATTATGATTTGAGTGTGGAAAATTTGTTTGGTAAAGAGTTTTGAAAATAGTTTTGAAAAGAGTTTTGAATTTAGTGGGGAATTGTTGATGTGACATTTGATATTTGATACAAAAATTTACAATTCATAACCAAACATACAACTCAAAATTATTTTAAAACACATAAAAAATTTTAAAAAATTCAGAAAATATTTTTTTCGAATATATAAAAATTAACATATCAATTGCAAAAAAAAAAAAAAAAAAAAATCACTATTCCGGTCGGACGACCGGTTCAGCAAAATTTGCAAAAAAAAAATTCCAAAAAGCGCGCCTGTCTCAGAATTCTCTGCACTGTTTTGGAAACGTGTTTCCAAAACTCGTTCCAAACATCATGTTCCAGTGTAGGTGTAGACTCATATTTCCAAAACACAACCAAACACAGACTAAATTTTTTTGACATAATTTTAAAAAAATTTACAAAAAATAAAAAATTTAAAAATTATAACTAACTTAAGTTATCCCAAATATTGAGTCGAGGAGCTTCTAGATCACTTCTAATGTTTAGTCTAACACCACAAGTCAATCCTAATTCATTTTCACATAAGAATTATGAATACGACAATTTACAAATTTGATTAGACAAATTTTTAGGCTTTATAAAATAAGAAAAAATTAGTATATTAGCAAATATAATTTATTACTATCCTATGGTAAATTAAAATTATAAAACTTATAAATGAAGTGTATTTATATTTTATTGTAAATATAATTTTGGTAATTTATTCTTTAATTTTTACTAATTAAATTATGACATGCAGTTTTTTTACTTTCTTCATCCCAACATATTAGTTCCTTATTTTATTTTTTATTGTCCCAAAATATTAGTCATTTTTCAAAAATCAAAGATTAAAATAATATGAATTTCTTATTTTGCCCTTATTTAAAATTCATTAATAACATAAAAAGTATAAGGGTAAATTACAATTACACCCCCTAAGATTTGATTAAAATATGAATCGCCCGCTGTGGTTTTGAAAATTACATTCCACCTCTTTCCACCTCTTGAGATTTCTAATTTCATAATAAATCGCCTTTTTATTAATAAATCATTAAGTCAATTAACAGTTTTTAATAATGTTAAAAATATGTTTCGATTAATAATTTAGGTAATTTTATTACTGTATAGGAGAGTAATTATGAATTTCATTTTTTTAGTTAATTATGTTAAATAAAAAATTCTAATAAGGGGACATTTGTAATTTTTCAAACCACATGGGACAATTTGTATTTTAAGAAAATTTCAGGAGGTGTATTTATAATTTATCCAAAGTACAATTATGACTATTGATATTCTCAAAAAAAATGTACTATCAAAGAATAATTTTTAAAAATTAATATTTTAAAAGTGTAATAATTGTATTATCAAAAAAGTTAAATTTTCTAAAATGGACTATTATTTTGGGACTGAAAAAGTATTAAGAATTTAGAACACATAATTAATGATATTAAAATAAAAATCTTTCTTATGTGTAACTCCGACAAAAATAAAAAAAAATTAAGTTGCTTATAAATTGATTTTAATACACATTTTAAATAAACTTTACATTATTATTTTAACTTAAAAACTACTTTTCAACTATTTATTTACACTCCACATAACAGGTTAATAATGCTAGTTTAAGTTACCCTAAAAGTAACACTCCGCGTCATCATGTGAAAGTAAAGTAAGCTTTGTTGTGACTAATTTTTGGTATGGTCTGGTCCACATGATTGAAGACTTGGGAATTGTGTTGCGCACATGAAACGCATGCGTGGAACGATCGCGGCGGCCAATTAAGGGACCCACAACTTTAGATATTTACAAGTTAAAGTATTTATTGGTTGATTGATAGGTCCATAATTCAAAAATAAGTGATTGCTTATAGGATTTAACTTTTATTCAATCTATTTGAAAATGGGTATGCCTCCTCCTCAGCCCGCCATCAGATTGGATTATTCCTTTGGGCCGTGCTGGATCTCAATCCGAATTTATTTTAAGAATTTAAATTGTCAATGTGTAAAATTTGCTGCATATATAATTTTTATAAAAAATTATGTTGATCAAATATTGATAATCATTTGATTAGTATATATTTTTGTCAACAAAAAATATAATTTTTTAAATAAATTATGATAGAAATATAATTTGATCATAGTTATTGATATCCGATCAAGATAATTTTTTTTATAAAAACAATATACTCGACGAATTATATATAGTGAACAGTTTAAATTATCGATATAGGCTTGGATGAGGACCATCCTGGCCCAAGAGGACTGTCCAATTTGAAAGCTGTAGAGCCCCACGATTTGAAGTTCAACGTATTATGGGCTCATTTCAGCTGTAATTTGTTGACTCGAATTGTTCAATTATTGTAGTTTCTCTTCTGATTATTTTGGTCACTCGTTTGTTTCCTTGTATTTTCCTCTGATAAAAAAAAAGAAATGTTCAATTATTAGTGTTTTTTGGTAAATCTAGATTATTTATATAAAAAAAATTAAATTAATTTGAGATTAGTAGTTACATATTTAGATTATATTTATATTAAAAAGAGGAAATATTATTTTGCTTCTTAAATTATTATTCAAAAATTAATCCAACCTATCTTTTAATAATATCAACTTTATAGTTAAACTATTTGATTTTGAATCAATTTTATTCCGCTGTCTAATTGATATTTGGGAATAATTTGGGGTATAAAATGAAATTTCAAACAAAATTTGGGTGTCACTTCAGCAACTTTCGTTTGATCATAGACAACAATTGACAATGGAGATAAAATTGAAATATAAAATTGATAAAAGAATAAAAGTTGAATTGATTTTTAAGTGATAATTTAGGGAGTAAAATTATATTTTCTCTATTAAAAACTGGATAATCTATTTTTCAAACAATATTATTTGCTGTCTATTTTTTTTTTTTTATAAACAAATGTAATTAAAAAATATAGTTACTAATTTTTGATTAACTTAATTTTTTTATGAATCATTTATTTAGAATACACTATGTTTTGAACTGTTTAGATCAACTTGATGAATTGAAAATTGACTGATATGTAAATTCTTTTATTGGTTACGAATACGTGAAAGATTATACTTAACTGAATAATTAAAGTCAAATTCAAATACCATAGTCACCAAAACCCAACAAAACAACCATAAACCCAAACTATTCCATCATTAGACCAAAAGTCCAAGTACAGATGTAAACTTGCCAAACCTGTAGTCATTAATATATTTTATATCAATAATGTTATAATCTCATAAAGTTTACCTTGAATTATATTTTAAAGTATTAATTTATGATAAATTTTTTTTTACAATTTTATATAAGATGGCATATCCCTCTAAGAATTGGAGCTAATGAATAATCATGACTAAAAAAATTTAATAATAATAAATAATAATAAAAAAGAGGTTTTCTTGGCTTTTTCTTTAGGAAAATAACAACAGGGTAGAGATAGAAAAAAATTATAAATTAGTAATAAAATTTATATAATTTAATAATTAAAATATTATATTTTACTGTACTACTGTACAGTTATTTTCCTATTTTCCCTTTTCCTAAACCTCATTAGAAGTATCAAAAGCACAAGGAAAACGTTTTTGACATTTTGATTCCACAAGTACAAAGAAGTGTCCGCTAATAATTTGTTTTGAAAAAAAAGTCCGCTAATAATTACAAGGACTTGTGCCATAAACATTTGGCTACGTGCAAAATGTGCGCAAAATTGATGAAAGAAAAAATGACATGACTTTTTTTTCTCTCTTTTTTAAGAAAATGTTTAAGATCTTAAAAAAAGACTTTTTAAAATTTGACTCATAATAATGTGGTATGATAAATATTAATTTTTAATTTATCATACACTCAATTATATGGAATCTCATTATCTTGTCACATCAGTGTGAGTGAATTTAAAGATCTAGATTGTGGATTTCTACCAAATTTTTTTGTTTATTGATAAACCAAACCAAACCAAGTCTTAAGTCCCATCAAATGGAGTCGGTTATATAAATCCTTCTTCTCCACGCGGCCCTATCAAAGGTCATTTCGTTAGTATTTTTTTTTTTTTTTGATAAAAAAAAAATATATTAAAGACTAATAAAAAAATAAAATACAAGTGCAGTAAGCTTTTTATTATTATTATTATTGAACGCCAAAGAAGGATGCTCCGTGAGAATATCATTGATCTCGTTGTAATCGATTGACGGTTAGATTTAACCTAATTCAAAGGAAGAGACCTACCACTAGGATAAGCAGGGAATGCACCAACCCTAACATAGGAGGCACCTGACCTGTGGTAATCGGTTGACAACTAAATTTAACCCAATCCAAAAGAAGGGACTTACCAGCGAGATAAGCTGGAACTGCACCAACTCCAACATAGGAGACAGAGTCACGATCGAAGTATAACAGTATTAGTGTTCACCAAATTAAATGGTAGTACTAGCGTTCACCAAATCAATGGATGGCTAGCCAAATCCTCATGAATCGAGCCGTACTCACCTGTGTGGAAGGTCATGGCCTTTCTATGTCACCACCACCCTGGTAATAAGCTTGAGATAGGCCAAACAAGCACCGGAAGTGAAGGTAAGGTTATAGCATAAAAAGTTTCGATCAATTTTTGTCATATACTAATTATTTACAGTTGACATAATAAATTATGTAACTTAAGAGTTTCATGAAGTGACTATGTAAATACATATAAGCATGGATCTATAAATATCGTGAAAACAATTATGAAATTCATATATCGATTGAAATATTATGCTACAATATCATTTCATTTTCTTAAAAAAAGCATTCTTCATTTTCTACATAAATAAAAATATATAATAACTAATATTATATTTTTCATCATGCAGAATATTCGTGGCACAGGAAACGAGACTCAACAACTCTTGACATATAAAAATAAATTATATATTGATATTAATGTATTTTTACACCAATAATATGCAATAGTGAGTTCAATGAATTTGTATTATGAAATAAACTATTAAACAAAATTGTGCAATTGTGCAATTAATTTCATACATTCAATTGTATTATATGTACGGATTATGAAAAATTGAAGTGTGAAAAAAGAAAAAAAAAAATTTGTGTAATGCCATATATTTAAAAGACTTATTTATTGTTTATTGTTTAAGATAATATTATGATCTCAATAATCTCATTATAAATTAATATTTATGTTTATAAAATTTCCTATTTATCATTTAAATTCTTCAATCGAGTATGTATTCATTTCTTGCTTAATTATATTTTGGATACAGATCAATTTACTCACACAAGTCTCTATACTTTGTATACATATCACATACTAATTTAAGATATACGCATAATTACAGTACTAATAATTAATAAAAAATGGTGTGTCACGTGCAACGCAGATGTTCAACCACTAATATTCATAAAATGTGTGAACAAAACATTTTTTTTATTGGTGAGAAGTGGTGGGTCCCATGGAGTTAATACACTTTTTTGGTATAGACAGTCCACATTCTCTACCAATCATAAACGGTGTTTTGTTCACACATATCAAAAGTGTGTGAATAAATTTGTTTTCATGCAAGGGTAGATATGAGTCAATTAATATTAACGAGACAAATCGTCTAAATATAAATAATGAGAGATTGTCAAATACTTTTTTGACATACAAAAGTGAGCTTCTTGGTATAGGTGGCCCACATTCTCCACTAACCATTAATGTTATTTTGTTCACACATCAAAAGTGTGTAAACAAATTTATTTTTGTACAGGGATAGATATGAGCCAATTCAATTAGTTAGTATCAATGAGGCAAATCGTCTAAATATAAACATGAGTCTTGATCAATACATCCAGTGGGGGTTGACTCCCAGTGACGTGGGGCTCCCCACTGGTCAATTTTTCTTTTTTTTTTTTTTTTTTTATTTCAGTCCAATCACCCAGTGACACATGGCACTGGGTGTCACTGGGTGTCAAGTTTACTGGGTGTAGGAATCATTTTGGTATAAACATTAAGAGGTTATCAAATACTTTTTTGAAATACAAAAATGAGTTTTTGACAAATGTATTTATCTTTTTCTTGGCTTTGCATACGACTTACGCAACCCAAATATATTTACCCTGTTTTATCATAATTGAAAATTAATTTCCGTAAAAGTATGGCATGTGAAATTGGTATATTTGATATTTTGTGCACATGACCAATATCACTTGAAGGTAAAAGGATTTTTTTCCTAAAATTTAGATGCTCTTCAAAATTGTCATGGACAATAGAATAAGTAGTGGACAACCAAAAATACAGTACTAGAATATGATCATATACTGCTCACTATGTAATTATTCCAAGAACCAAATTATATTAACCCACATTTCTTTGTCTCCTCAATAGTAAACCCTCCTTTTCAATTAACAAACGAGAAACAAATTGTTGTAGATACCAAGTGAAATTTCTATATTTGAAGCTAACAAATATATTTGAAGCTTCAAAGCTAACATGATCGAATAACCACAATGCAAAGTGATAAATTCCTGAATGATTTGTTTTGAATTACTATATTTGAAGCTTCAAAGCTACCTAACATATAATAAAATAAAATAAAAAAATATACTTGGCCAATAGAAAATTTTAGGGAAAATTACAAAAAAAATAAAAACAAAACAAAACAAAACAAAGTTTGACTATTATAAATAAAGGGTAAATTACAAATACACCCCCTAAGGTTTGCTTAAAATACGAATTGCCTCCTGTGGTTTGAAAAATTATAAAAACCTCCCTGTCAGAATTTTTTTTTAATAGAATTAATTGACAAAGTAAAATTTCTAACTGTTCACTTATACAATAATAAAATTATCTGAATTATTAATTGAAATAAAATTTTAACATTATTAAAAACTGTTAATTAACGTGATGATTTATTTATAAAATGACATATTTGTTATGAAATTAGAAACCTTAGGGGGCATAAAATAATTTCTAGAACCACAAGGGTAATTTTTAATTTAAGTAAACCTCAGGGAGTGTGCTTGTAATTTACCCTATAATGAAATAAATCCTAATTTTTTAATTTTATCAATTTAAATTCTAATTTTTTAATTTATTTTCAATCTAAACTATTTGCCTATTTTTGTTAAGTAAAACTGACATAAAAATAGTATTTTAGTCATTAAACTTAACGAAAAATGATATTTTAGATATTTTAAGCACACCTACATTGAGATTAATGGCTAAAATACTATTTTTTTATTGTTTTTATTTAACAAAAATAGGCAAATTATTGATTGAAAACAAATAAAATATTATGATTTAAATTGACAAAATAAAAAAACTTTATTTTGTTACAATAGTCAAACTCTAAGGTTTTTTTTTTTTCCAAAATTTTATAAACCTCACTACGCCAAAACAGGGCATTAACGGCGGTTTTTTTAACGGCGGTAACGAAAACCGCAGTTAAAGGTACTATTAACGGCGGTAACGAAAACCGCCACTAAAAGTGTCTTTAACGACGGTAATGAAACCCACTTTTAACGGCGGTAACGAAACCGCCGTTAATGCCCACTTTTAACAGTGGTAACAAAACCGCCGCTAATGCCCAACCATTACCGCCGTTAATGACGGCGGTCTTTGCCGGCGGAGCTCCGGCGAAACTCCGGCGTGCTCTGGCGAAACCATCTATAGTAAAGTAAAAGTAATGTTTAAATATTTATTTAGGGAATATATTTCATGAAGAGTGACTGTGGCAGAGTGGTTGGTGTGGATGGATGAGAGGTCTTGGGTTCAAAACTTAGAGAGTGCAAGAAGAAAGAATTATTTTTTGAAAAATTTGAACCTATTTATGGCGGTAAAAAATCGCCGTTTTTGGTCGACTTTTAACGACGGTAATTTGCCTTTTTACGACGGTTTCACTTTTTCCGACACGCGCATAAACGGCGGTAACGAAACTGCCGTTAATACCGCCGTTAAAGGCTTTAACGGCGGTTTTACAGCCTTTAACGGCGGTAAAAAACTGCCGCTAAAGCTCAATTTTGGCGTAGTGCCTTTTGTTCTCATATGAGAGTTAAGAATCCTCTGTCCCTAAATCTCTTTGTCTCCGTGTCTCAAAATATTCCATCTGTTAATATTTTGAGGTACGAAATCTCGAGACATGATCCAACACTTATTAATATTTTGATACAAGGGAATACATAAATTTGAAACAAAAGATCTCGTGCACTCACATGAGTAGTACCTATTATATTATGGGGTAATTTGAAAAGATGGTTAAAAACTACTTTTTGATTTTTTTTAACTTTTTTGTGATTTTTTTTAACTTTTTTGTGTGAGAGAGGGAAATGGCCTATATATATTGATGGATTTTGTTTCAAATTTTAAAATTTTATTACTGTACAACATATCTATCCACAAAAAAAAAGTTCATAAATTTACGCAGCCTTTTTTATTATTTATTATTGCCCAATGTAAAATTAAGAAAATTCAAGCACTTGAGAGACCAACATGGAATTAAACAAGAGTAAATTTCATTTTTTTCCCTTCAAACTATCCCTAAAAAAATAATTTGATCCTTTCCTTTGAATTAAATCAATTTTATACCTACACTATTCTGATTTCGATCAATTTAACCCATGATGTTACCTGCAGACTATGATTGGACGAAATATTCATTTTACTCCCCAACAATCCTTCTATAGGGTTTACCCACCCAAAACAAAAACAAAAAAAAAAAACCTTCTATAGGGGTCTAATTAATTTTTAAGGGGTAGTTTGGGGGTAACATGAAGGGATTATGTTTGATTATAGACATGACAACAAGGGTCATATTGATCTAAATGGAAATAGTTTAAGTGTAAATTGATCTAATTAACAGGACAAGCGTCAAATTATTTTTTGAGAAATAATTCGAAGGGAAAAATGCCATTTACTCATGCCATAAACATCTGTAATAATTCTTTTTTCACGGTCTCTATGTAATTAATATTCCAATGAACCCTTAAGCAAAAGTAGAACTAAAACCACTATTGGAAATTATGGTTTTCATAGGCTTATTTTGGGTCACCTTTGAACTCAAATTTGAGTGGAGCCCACACATCTTTTAGGGTGGGTCCAAAAAAGTGACATGTTCCTTGCCGCGTGGCAAGTCACACAATGAATACGATTCGTCAAAATCATTTATGAGTAAATGGAAAGTTGACGTAGATTTCGGGTTCGTAAAATGGGAAATTGAAGAGTTAAATGTGGGTTCCTTAAGTTGGTTGTCCCACATTGAAACTTTAAGGGGAGTTATGGACAAAGTAGGCTAGGCCCAACACCACCACATACGCGCCGCCACCGTCTGTCGGTTGGGTCGGGTCGGGATTTTTGGACAAATTTTTTATTTCTTTTTTTATTTCCACAATTCTTGGGGGAAAATTTGAATTCCCAACAAGAAAAATTCAAAGACTTACACCAAATTTCAAATTCAAACCTGAACAGTGGCATCCCTTCCTTCTTCGGTCACCTCTCTTCACTCTAGCAGTTTTTTTTTTTTTTTTTCAGATTCACACCTGTTCGGAGGGCTTCCAAACCTATCCGAACATTCATCTAATTTCCTATAAATACAAACCTTCTCCAACCAATTCTCTGATTCGTTTTTCTTCAATTTTCTCTTGTATTGCTCTTCTGCATGTTGTTCTTATATTTTCTGCAAAAGAAAGAGATACAACTAAGTCTATTCGCTAGACCTCAGATTATAGTGCTGCAATTCTAGGGTATTGTCGTTGTATCCTGGGAGGTCGACGTCATCTGTTCTCAAGCACCGTATCGAGGACATAATAATCTTAAGAAAAGTGTGTCCAACACACGCCTCGGCTGTCTTTCCTTTTTGCATTTCAATACTGCAATTTGTAAGTAAATTAATTCTGTATTATTTCAGTGTGTGTTCTGATTCTAGTTTTAGACTTGAACAAGAAATTTCTTTCCTTCCTTCATTTTCAGAAAAAAAGAAAATTTCTAAGTGTTGGGAATTAAAATTTACATTCTGGAATTTAGTTTTAGATTTTTTTTTTTTTTTTTGGGAATTAAATAGATCTTTATCCTACAGCTTAAGATCGTTATTATTTTTGTTTTGCTTTGTGTGTATTTATTTCGTTTATGAAATTGTGATTTTCAGAAGAAAAAAATGGCAATGGATAGTGTTGAGACTATTCTAACCGTGACTCCAACAGTCTCGATACCACCGCCAGTGACTCCTACGGTGCCAATAAACCATGGAGAGAAACCGAAAAAATTCAATCAAACAGAGTTTAAGAGATGGCAGCAAAAAAATGCTATGTTATCTTACAACTTTGCATTTGGCCTGGTACATCTGTAAGAAGGCTCCAAAACAGACAGAGGGAGAGGACGCTAATCGTCAACTTGTTGCTACAATAAATGCTTGGAAGCAAGGTGACTTTATGTGTCGAAATTACATACTAAATGGACTTGATAATTCTTTATACAATGTATATTATGTAAAGAAAACGACAAAAGAACTTTGGGAATCCCTTGAATTAAAGTACAAAACTGAAGATATCAATGCAAAGAAATTTGTTATCGGACGCTTTTTGGATTTTAAAATGTTAGATTCCAAAATGGTGGTTGGCCAAGTCCAAGAAATTCAGTTGATCATACATGACATCATTTCCAAAAGAATGATTTTGAGTGAATCATTTCAAGTTGCTACTATTATTGAGAAACTTCCACTAACATGGAAAAACTTCAAAAATTACCTTAAATGCAAATGCAAGGAAATGAAGTTGGAAGAACTTATCATGCAACTGAGGATTAAAGAGGACAACCGAAAATCTGAGAAGAAGTCTGGAAACCAAGTCATGCAGGCTAAAGCGAATGTTGTGGAACAAGGACAGAGTTCGAAGTTCAATAACAAAAAGAACAAGCATGATAACAAAGGGTCCAAGCAAGGCTTCAAAGATGAGAACAACAAAAGATTCAAAGGCAAGTGCTATGTGTGTGGTGGTGATGGGCATCGAGCAAAGGATTGTCGAAGCCGCAAAGATGGAGCAAGTTCTAGCAAGAAACTGGCACAAGCCAACATAACTAAGGGATATAATCTTTCTAAGGGATTGGCAGGCATCAACCTTTCAGCAGTAGTCTTTGAGGCTAACTTAGTTGGCAATCCTAAAGAATGATGGGTAGATACTGGAGCAACCCGCCACATTTGTGTCGATAAGAAAATGTTCACAACCTACAAAGTGGTGGAGAATGGCAAACAACTGTTCATGGAAAACTCCTCCACATCAACTGTAGAGGGACAAGGGAAGATAGTGCTAAAAATGACCTCGGGGAACTCACTCACTCTCAACAATGTGTACTCCATGTTCCGGAAATTCACAAAAATTTAATTTCTGGGTCATTGTTGATTAAGAATAGGTTTAGGCTAGTATTTGAATTTGAAAAAGATATTCTTACTAAGGCTGAAATGTATGTAGGTCATGGGTATATGACTAATGGGCTTTTTAAGCTCAATGTGTTAACTGTTGTACCAACTATTACTTCTAATAATAAAAACACATTTTTTGTTTATATTGTTGATTCTTCTCATTTATGGCACGGTAGATTAGGACATGTAAATTATGGCTCTTTGCGTAGACTTGTTAATCGAGAATGTTTACCCAAATTTAATCTTGATCCTAATCATAAATGTGAAATATGTGTTGAAGCTAAAATGACTAAAGTATCATTTAATAAAATTAAAAGAAGTACTGAACCACTAGGTTTAATTCACACTGACATTGATGATTTAAAATTTGTGCAAACTAGAGATGGTAAAAAGTACTATATAACTTTTATTGATGATTGCACTAGATATTTCTATGTATACTTATTGTGAAATAAAGATGAGGCCTTAGAAGCTTTTAAGCAATATAAGGTAGAAGTTGAAAATCAACTTGGAAAAAAGATTAAGGTTGTAAGAAGTGATAGAGGCGGTGAATATGATGCACTATTTGATAAGTTTCTCTCAGAACTCGGTATTATTCACCAAACCACTGCACCTTATTCTTCTCAATCAAATGGAGTAGCTGAAAGGAAAAATTGCACTCTTAAAGAGATGATGAATGCCATGTTGAAGTTCAGGTTTACCCCATAACTTGTGGGAGGAGGCTATTTTATCAGGAAATTATATCATAAATAGGATACCGCACAAAAAAACTAACCAAACACCTTATGAATTATAGTAAGGTCTTCGACCTTCTTATAATTACTTAAAAGTGTGAGGGTGTTTGGCAAAGGTGGCGGTCCCTAGTCCTAAAAAGACTAAAATTGGACCAAGAATAGTTGATTAGGTATTCATTAGTTATGCCAATCATAGCAGTGTATATTGATTTTTGGTAGTTAAATCAAGTATTTGCGATATACACACCAATACTATTATTGAGTCAAGAAATACATCCTTTTTCGAACATATCATTATTTAGAAAAGGATGAAGAAAATCAAATTCATGTAGATACAGAGACAATGGCTGAACAAGCCGAGTCATCTGAATTGGAAGAGCCAAGTTCTAATAAACGAACTTTTACTGATGTCATGGAAAGTGGCAAAGACCAACAAGAAGATGAGCCTAGACGTGGAAAGAGACTAAGGACATCTAAGTCTTTTGGTCCAGATTTTCTAACTTTTCTGTTAGAAAATGAGCCTCAAAGCTTTAAGGAAGCAATGTCAGGTCCTGAAGCACCATTATGGAAAGAGGCTATAAGTGGCAAAATTGAGTCCATTCTACAAAACCATACTTGGGAATTGGCTGATCTTCCTCCAGGGTGCAAACCACTTAGATACAAGTGGATTTTCAAAAGAAAAATGAAAGCGGATGGATTAATTGATAAATACAAGGCTCGTCTTGTAATCAAAGGGTATAGACAAAAGGAAGGTCTTGACTACTTTGACATCTATTCCCCTGTAAGAAGAATAACATCTATTCACATGTTAATTTCTATAGCAACATTATATAATCTTGAAATTCAAAGTTCCTAGCCAAGAGAATAAGGTTTGCAGACTTATCAAATCCTTATATGGATTAAAGCAAGCACCTAAACAATGGCATGAAAAGTTTGATCATGCTATGATTTTGGATGGGTTTAGAATAAACGAGTGTAACAAATGTGTCTATGTCAAGAATACCGACAAAGGTTATGTCATCATTTGTCTCTATGTAGATGATCTGCTCATCATTGGTAGCAATATCAAAATGATAAAGACTACCAAGAAATTGTTAAACAAAAGGTCTGACATGAAGGATATGGGAGTAGCAGAGGTCATACTTGGAATGAAAATTTCTAAAACATCTTATGGGTATGCCTTATCTCAGTCTTACTATGTTGAGAAAATTCTAGGAAAATTTGGGAAACATGACAACTATCCTGTTAAGACTTCTATAGATGCTAATGCTCATTTATTAAATAATACCGGCGAAAGCATATCACAAGTAGAATACTCCCAAATCATTGGAAGCTTGATGTACTTAATAAATTGCACACGGCCTGACATAACCTTTGCAGTCAGCAAATTAAGTAGATACACAAGCAACCCAGGGAAGAATCATTGGACAGCTATAATTAGGGTGCTTAGATAACTAAGACATATCCAAAATTATGGTTTGTATTATACAAAATATCTAGCAGTACTTAAAGGGTACAGTGATGCGAATTGGATATTAGATACCAATAACTCAAAGCCCACTAGTGGATATGTCTTTACTCTAAGAGACGCAACAATCTCTTGGAAGTCTTCCAACCAGACTTGCATTAAATTTATAACTTTAGATAAAATAGGAGAAGAAGCAGAATGGCTTCGAAATTTCCTAGAAAATATTCCAATGTAGCCAAAGCCCCGTGCCCGCTATGTGCATACACTGTGACAGTGAAACAGCAATAGAACATGTACAAAATTATATGTATAACGGAAAGTCTCAACACATTCGTCGCCAACATAATACTGTTAGGCAGTTGCTCTCAAATGGTATAATTACCATTGACTATATAAGGTCTAAAGATAATATAGCAAATTCGTTAACGAAAGGGCTAGCTAGAGAGTAAGTGTTTAGTTTATCGAGGGGAATGGGATTAAAGCCTATTAACAAAGAATCGCCATAATGGCAACCCAACCTAGAAGACTCGAGATCCCAAGAACTAGGTTCAATGGGACAACCGAATTATGGAGATTCCCCGATCACTAGAGAGGTTCTCTCTCCTACCCATCTTCTATGATAAGAAGAGTGATCCCTACAGCGTAGTCAGGATAAGCTTTGCTTTTAATGATTCTTATATCTTGGTTATCTAAGTGGAGTGTGGCAGGTCATTCTTAATAAGAATTACCTATGTGAGTGTGAATTGAGCCGGTTCTATGAGAATTAAAAAGCTGAATTCTCTAGGGCACTCACTGAACCAAGTATTGTTCAAGGCCAAAATTAACACAACCGTAGAACAAGACTGCGTTTGGTAATACTCTGTGTGTAATCTATTGTCTTGGCTTACACCAATGGCTGAACAGTTCAAGGCATCACGTCCACTGGACAGTTAGTAAGTCTAATAGATTTTCACTAGGAGAGGTTCAAAGCCAAAAGGTACCTATCCCGAAGCAGGGTATCTCTTTAATGTATACTCTCGCATTTTTTGCATATTGTTGCATATCCGTTTCTGTCAACT
Organism: Camellia granthamiana; assembly: GCA_036172215.1. Lineage (NCBI taxonomy): Eukaryota > Viridiplantae > Streptophyta > Magnoliopsida > Ericales > Theaceae > Camellia > Camellia granthamiana. The sequence goes on from CM069903.1 coordinate 81,660,959, forward strand.
CCATTTATGTGGGGGATTGTTGGAAATTATGATTTTCATAGGCTTATTTTGGGCCACCTTTGAGCCCAAATTTGAATGGGGCCCACACGTCTTTTGGGGTGGGTCCAAAAAGGTGACGTGTTCCTTATAGCGTGGCAAGTCACACAGTAAAGATGGTTCGTCAAAACCATTTATAAATGACTGGGAAGTTGACGTCGTTTTTGAGTTTGTGAAGTGGGAAGTTGAAGAGTCAAATGTGGGTTTTCTTAAATTGGTTATCCCACACTGAAACTTTAATAGAGCTAGTATGAGTATCTAAGCTCTAGGTGGACACACTTGGGTTGGGCCCCAAGGGGCACCCCAAGTTTTGTAAGGAGGGGAGTTATGAACAAAGTGGGCTTAGCCCAAAACCACCATACGCGCGCGCGCACCGCCGTTGTCCGCCCGATCGGCCGGCTGAGTCGTGTCGGGCACGAGAGTAGGTTGTGGGTCGGGTCCTAGCTTTAATTTTTGGATAAAATTTGTTTGAATTTTTTATTTCCACAATTCTTGCAGGAAAATTTGAATTCCTAACGGGGAAAATTCAAACACTTGTGCCAAATTTCAAATTCAAACCTGAACAGTGGCATCCCTTCATTCTCCAGTCACCTCTCTTCACTCCGGCAGTTTTTTTTCAGATTTGCACCTGTTCGGAAGGCTTCCAAACCCATCCGAACAATCACCTTATTGCCTATAAATACAGACCTTCTCCAACCAATTCTCTGATTCGTTTTTCTTCATTTTTCTCCTGTATTGCTTTTCTGCATACTATTCATATATTTTTTGTAAGAGAGAGAGAGATATATATATATACAACTTAGTTTATTCGCTAGACTGAGATTGTAGTGTTGTAATTCTGGAATACAGTCGTTGTATCCTGGGAGGTTGGCATCATCTGTTCTCGAGAGTAGCGAGGACGTAACAATCTTAAGGAAAGTGTGTCCAACACACACCTCGATTGTCTTTCCTTTCTGAATTTCAATATTGCAATTTGTAAGTAAATTAATTCTGTATTATTTCAGTGTATGTTCTGGTTCTAGTTTTAGACTTGAATAAGAAATTTCTTTCCTTCCTTCGTTTTTAGAAACATTTCTTTTCTGAGTTTTGGGAATTAAAATTTATATTCTGAAATTTAGATTTAGAATTTTATTTCCAGTCGTGTTTTATTAAATACACACAGTTTGCTATTTAGTTTAAACAGATCTTTATCCTACAACCACATTAACATGCATGTTACAAATATAATGGTGGTGTAGTTTCTATAATCACTACTTGTTCCTAGCGACTTTGCTCAACTTCAACTTGTAAAATTTCTTGATTGTTCAAGCTATTTGCCTTCTCTTCTTTGCTCTTTCCCCATAATACACAGTAGAGGCTTCCCACCAATAAGGTCCCGCCTAGAACACTAAATTCAAAAGAGAAAAAATGGTTAAACAACTGAAAGGGATAGATGATTGGAAAACGGTAATGAAAGGACATTTTGTTGCAGTATCAAGCTAGAACAAGTTAAAAAGACTAAAAGATCAAAACATCCCAGTAAGAGGACGTATAGTGTAGTAATCATGCGAGGCATTAACACCAACCAAGAAGAATACAACATAAACTACAATTATTGTTGACAATTTGTTGTATCAATTTACATGGCACCATGCTTCTTCCATTTATTTTTAGACAAAATGTTCAAATTGTTTAGCCAATGTGTGAAAACTATGTGACTTTGAGTGTAAATACTTAAAAATGTTATACAAATCACAAACTACTCCTACTCGCCTAGATCTGACATACAATAATAAAGTTTTGGTATTTGAAATTAGACTCACCATAATAACATGATAGGAACAACTCAAAGACTCGTATGTTTGTATATCATTACTAGCTCATAGATATCTTGTAAAGTAGTTGGTACTAACCTCAATTTGAAATAATATTCAAGTTTAGATGAAAATGAACTGAGACACTATTTTCCATTATTTATAGATTCAAAAAAAAAAAAAAAAGAAAAAGAAAAAAAGGAAAATAGTTGACACCATACCAAACATTGTAATCTTATTAAAGGGTCAGGTTTAATTAGACAAATTAAATTAATTACCTTCCCAAACTAATGACCTCGCCTAAGAGGAATGTGGAGAAAAGGATTGTAATGACCAAACTCAATGGAGTCCACATGGCTTGAAAAACTGGCCCCTTCTTTTTAATCAACCATGCTTGTAAGTTGGTTCCAAGAGCGCTTGTCAAGAATCCCTATCATTGGCCATAACAAAATTGAAAGAAAAAGATGAAGAAAAATTGAAGGTGTAAAAGTTGTTAAGCTTGGAGATGTAAAAGTTATATTCTTTAATAATATTTGACTTAGTTGAGTATTGAACAATTCCAAAGGAAAATAGAAGTTGGAGACTTGAATTCGAACAAGCCGATATAGAATTTTTTGTGTGAAATGTAAAACTTATGCATTAGCACTAGCATCATATAAAATTTGTATCTTTATTACTCTTTTCAGTTGGTTTTGTTGAGTTTATGTCCATAGTTCGATAATGTAAGGTTTGGGTAATTTTGAAACTTATTTAATATTAATTAAATGTTAAAGGTTTAGTTAACCATGTATTATAACTATGCCCAAGGAGTTGTGTAATTTAGATGTTTAAGTTCCTAAACCTATAAATAAAGTGCTATATAGAAAATGGAGACTTAAGAAACGCTAACATTTCCACTCTCTCTCTCTCTAAAAACCTCCACCCCCGGGCCTCACTTTTGGCAGGCCGACCGCCGCCTTTGGCTATGGCGGTCGGCTGGCCCAGCTTCTCTTTTGTGTTTGTGCACTGATTTTTGCTTTTAATAAACTTGATTCCCACATATTCTTTCCACTTTGTTGCCTTTTTTGTTTCAACAGGGGGTGCTTGGGGTTGTTTGTTTGGTATCAACAGGGGGTTGTTTGTTTTGTTGCCCGTTTTGTTTCAACATTGGGTTGCTTGCTTTGTTTCATCAGGGGTGCTCGGTTTAAGGGTCAAAACAGAGTAGAAGGAGGTCGGTGTTGGACCAGAATAGAGGATGTTCACATCTGGTTGGATCTTCATTCGGGCGCTCTTTTGCGAGAGGGAGTTTGAGGGATGAGCTCGGGTTCGGATCTATGGAGTTGCTTCGGTGCTTTGTTTGGGGGGTAACATGGGTGTTGAAGTTGATATAGATCTGTCCAAGATTTCATTCGAGCGCTCCTTTTCGAGTGGGAGTTTGAGGGGTGAATTTCATTCAGTTGTTTGGTGGTGTTTCGGCGGTTGTTCGATGTTTTGGGTGGTCAACACCGGGGCTTTTGCAGTGGGTGTGGTCGGAGTTTGGATTGGGAAAGCTATGTCCGACCATGGAAGTGGTGATGGCAGTGGGTCTTGTTCGGCTGTGGCGATGGTCATGTGTTTTGATCATCCTTGGGTGTGTGCGGTTGCCGCTGCTGTGTTCAGTGTTCGGTGTATGAAGGTGTCTCTGCAGTTTGTTCGGTGTCAGCGGATGTGTTTCTGTAGCGGGGTTCGAGGTGGTGTTTGATTAGAAGTTGGTGGGCGTGGGTTCCAGGTGGTGTTGCTTAGATGTTGGTTGAATGCGGGCGACGTGGATTCCAGGTGGTGGTTGAGTAGATGTTGGCCCTTAGGTAGTGTTGCCGGGTGTGGGTTTTGACTTTGGTGAATAAAATATTTGGGAGGTGTGGGCATTGGCTCTGTGGATAGTGTTGGTACAGTGTTGTCTGGTGTGGTTGGATCTGTTGAACAGTGTAGGCATTGGAGTGCATCAGTTTCGGTAGGTAGGTGATAAGATTTAGCAGTAGTAGCCGTTGGGCGTTAGGCGTGGGGAGTTGTCAGGCGTGGGAGTGTAACAGGTGGGTCTTGGGAGCTGAAGCAGTGAAAAGATTTTAGTTTCAAAAATATCATGTGGGCGGTAAAGTTTTAATTTTAAAAATATAGGTGGGTGTTGGAAGTGAAGCAGCTTTGGATTTGGTTTTTGTGGGTTGATTTTGTGGGGATTCATGTTTTTTTTTTTCTAGTTAAGTCCTTCTTAACTCTTTTTGTTTTAAAAAAAAAAAAAACGTGAGGCCAAGGGGTTGGTTGTATGGATGCGAGTAGCAGTAGTAGGGGTATCTTGTACTTTCCGAATCTCTCTCGATGCATGTCATCTTCCTGTACCTTTAATTTCATGCTGTTAATGAAATTTTTCTTTGCTGATCAAAAAAAAAATATAGAAAATGGAGACTTGGGTTAGATGCTTTGAATTAGGGGTACTTTGGTCATTCCACCCTTTGGCCAACCACCACTTTCACCTTCACCCTAGGATTACTCTCATGGTGAGAGATTAAGGCACACTTCCCCTACCATCTTTATTAGTTATACGTTGTGATCTCTCTCTCTCTCTCCCCTTCCCTCCTTCTCATCTTTTGTCTTTACTCTTTTAGCTAGGATTTGAGAGGAGAGAGTTTGATCGCTATTTGGAGCTTGGGTAAAGCTCATTGTAGGCTATGAAGAGAACCTTGGAGGCTTGAGACCTTAGATCTCCACCACCATCATCATCTTCTCCTTTATTTGATATCAGAAATCTCTGCGATCGAGTTCATCTCCTTACTACAAGTATATATGTGATATTGGGTTATTTAGATTGCTTAAAACTTATGTTCTAGTGATTGTTATTCGTGGTTAGAGTCATAAATCTTTTATACTTGAGATTCATGGAACATTAAATGAAAACAAGATGAAGGTTGTGATCTAAAATCGCAACAAATGACTTAAGGGATTGACTGGTCAACATGCCAAAAGGTTCAAACGTGAGAAATAAAGAGAATTAGCCTTGGTAGAGAGAGAATTGACTGCGGTTCCTCGCCGGTTGATTGGCTTAGGAGAGGCAGTGCTGTGTACCGGGGACTCGTTTCAAGACCCCTTGGGGTGGTTTCTAAATCCTTTTTTTTTTTCTCGCAGATTAGTTGAATTATTAGTGAATCTATAGTTGTTGATTTGCTCGCCCATATTAATGATAATGAAATGGAAAGTAAGTGAGTTACCGGTGTTTACCTGGTCAATGAATAATAAAACTAATCTAAAAAAAGGTAATGAGGTATTGTTAACTTAATTTCGTAACAAAAAGTTGTTCGATGGACGATATGAGACCAGAATTGTGTAAGTTTGATTTGGTGGTGCAGAGGTTCATGCTTCGGTTAGAGACCAAGAAGGTATACAGTGTTAGGGGCTAGTAACCTCCGGTTGCGTTCCTAACTGATGAGAGGGATCGAGTTAGATTGTGTGGGTGGGTATGTTATTGGGTTGAATTATTATGGAATTGTAACAGGTTATTGGCATGTGATCATCTACTTATTCAGATGTCTTTTATTAATCTTGACATTGATGTAAATTATTAACGCACTTAGCATAGAATATGACTAATGCTTGGGACCCCCTTGTGGGGGTCACCCCCTCACCCCTTTTGCCACGTGGCGGGTGGTGATTGGAGGAGTAAGAAAAAAAAGAAAAAGAAAAAGAAAATGTGACCAATGAGAGAAAGGGGGGATCAAAGGGGGTGGGGGGAAAAGGGGGGATGAATCATTACTCATAGAATATATACATAGAGTTGGAATATTGATAAGCACGTTATTATTTTGCTCACCCCCTATATTTCAAGTACAAGTCGGGGGTCAGGGTCTTAATTTTGGGGAGAGGCAATACCTTTTTGGGACTGAATATTATAGACCTATGTTAATTTGAGGCTACCACCTTTTTATTTGTTACGTAATTAAACTTGGGTCTATAAATCAAACAGTTAATTACTGAAATTAACTTTCATTGTTGTTATTCAGTTACTTTATTGTTATTAGTGGAAATTCGCGAGCTTAATGAAAATAAGAAATAGGTTTTCTACTTAATCAATTACACTTAGGTTAATTAGTTTCTACCTAATTAATCTTGTGAAAATTGGGACGTTACTGTTAAGTTTTATTCGATAGGCTAAATTATCTATTGGGCTTAACTTTAGAATTCATAGACTAGTTAGTGGGCTTAGTACATTTGTATAGTATGTGTTTATTTCTATGATGATATTCACATTCGAAAACACCTTAATCAGTTTGAATAAAAATTATTTGTGTTTTTGTAATAGCTCTTCAAGTACTCATCGTTTGAAGACAGTGTGCTTAGTTTAAATATAAACTCTTTTGTTTGGACAAACAGAACACTTATTACATACTAATGTATGTAATGTTCAAATATTATGGGGTATCAACAGCGGGAAAACAATAACAAATATATTAAAGGAAGAAGATTAAAAAAAGAGCTTTTTGTTTGCTTACACTATAAACAATTGCAACAAGTCTAGCATCCCAACCTAGTTTCCATTTAGAAAGATCTCTTTCCGCAACAATGGCAACAACGCCTGTCTGAATTACACTGAAAAGGCACTGGAGGTTTGTAAAGATGAGCAGCTTCGAAGGGTAGTCTTTCAAAACTGGAGCCTGTTTTTGTTCAAAGAATCAATTAGTCTATTCTCTTAAAAAAATAATTCAGCTCCCAATGGAACAAAAATTGCTCAACATCATTTTCCAATGAACTCTTGAGTTTGGATTTTGAATACCCCTTATCAGAAATTTTCTATTAATAGAATTAACAAAAAGTAATCACCATTTATTACCAAAATAAAATTACTTTACTACCTTTGCCTTATTCCAATGTTATTGACACTCCTCTACCATCATCAACCAACACTTCATTCCTCCACCCTTCCTAGCCATTATTAACTGCCACCCAACTCTACGCCACCCATCCCTAAAACACCCTACCCCTCTGCCACTCTAATTCACTAGCCCTTTCCTCCACGCAACCTTACAATTACAGGGTGATGTTATGTTACATTTGGATGAACCATACATCACTTATGAAGATATGTGATTTTCTATTATAACTAATATTATATAGATCATAATCATTATCATATTAACTCATAATTTCGTTATATTTAGTTATTCATATATACCATATTATCTCATAACTACCACATAACTAAATTATTTTAATAATTTAATTTTGAATTGGCAACCGGTATAACCGGTTAGCAAAAAGAGGGCAAAGGAAATCAGAGGAGTCTAGGGGTCTCAACATCACATATCTCATAACCAACACATTTTTTTCATAACCAACATTACATATCTCATAACCTCTGGTCACATATCTCATAACTAACATCATTTTGCTCATAACCACACCACTTTGTTCATAACCACTATCACATATCTCATAACTATTGATCACATATCTCATAACTATTCACCACATGAATCATAACCATATCTCATAGCCAACCCCTTTGAGTCATAACTAATATCACATATCTCATAACCACTAATCATATATCTCATAACTAACAATATTTTTGCTCATAATTACACCACTTTGATCATAACCAATATCTCATATCTCATAACCACTAACACCCTATATGTGGGTAGTGGTTATAACATATGTGATTAGTGGTTATGATATATGTGATATTGGTTATGAGACAAATTGTGTTGGTTATGAGATGTGGTTATGACATAAGTAGGTAAAGGTTATGAGATATATGATTAGTGGTGATGAGATATGTAATGGTGGTTATGACCAAAGTGGAGTGGTTGTGAGATATGTGATTAGTAATTATGATATATGTGATATTGGTTATGAGATATGTGGGTAATGGTTATGAGATATTTAATTAGTGATTATAAAATATGTGATATTGGTTATGAGCAAAGTGGTGTCAAAGGGTATTTGGTTATGCTATATGTGTTAGTGATTATGAGATATGATATATTGGTTATGATCAAAATGGTGTGGTTATGAGCAACAAAGTTGTTAGTTATGAGATATATAACTAGTGGTTATGAGATATGTGATGTTGGTTATGACTCAAAGGAGTTGGTTATGAGATGTGGTTATGATTCATGTGGGTAATAGTTATAAGATATGTGATCAATAGTTATAAGATATGTGATATTGATTATGATCAAAGTGATGTGGTTATGAGAAAAATAGTATTAGTTGTGAGATATGTGACTAGTGGTTATGAGATATGTGATGTTGGTTATGAAAAAAAATGTGTTGGTTATGAAATATGTGATGTTAGTTATGACTCAAAGGGGTTGGTTATGAGATGTAGTTATGAGATATGTGATTATGGTTATGAAATATGTGATATTAGTTATGAACAAAATAGTGTTGGTTATGAGATATGTTATTAAATATTTGAAATTAGTTATGAACAAAATGGTGTTGGTTATGAGATGTGGTTATGACCAAGTTATGATCAATTTGATTATAGTTATAAAGAAATATGATTTTGGCTCATAACTATAAAAAGTGACCTGTTTAGCAAGTCACTTTTAATGATGTGGCTCAATCTTAGCCATTGATTTCTATATACTGTACATTTTTTAACAAAATGTATTATAGACTTTCCCACAATTACAAAAGTAGCCACATAAAAAATAAATAAGAGAGAGATGTTGTACTGGGTCACCATGGCCTTCGCCACTGTGAGAATAGGAATGCCAATAAAAATTAGAGATAAAAGATGTAAGTTGAGAAATAAATTAATGAATGAAAATAAATGTTAATTGTAATATTTTAGTACTCTACTCTTATTATATTGAAAAAAATTATACATATTATATATATAAATAATAATAAATATAATTGGGCTCGATCGGGAGCAGGGCAGAATGGGGTAGGGGGAGCAAAACCAGTCCCCTTTCCTACTCCCTTGCCACTTCCCATCCTCAATCAACACCTTCACCCTCCCTTACCACCCCACCCTCAATTAACCCATCTGTTAGTGCATTGTCAGCTAACCTAACAACTTGTGCTCGAATCAACAATATAATTTTATAAAATAATCACTTATTCATACACCCAAACCGACCAAACCTCTAGACAACCCCTACTCACCCCCTTTCTCTCTATTTCATCAAACAATACCACAATCGTAGTGCCCATCACCACTGCACCTATCACTTACTGCTTTTCTCTAACTTCAATCTCAACTAAGATCCCTCTTGTGTAGTCTCATTCATTCCTACCCTCAGTTGACATCCTCACCATCCATTTTTGTCAGTCAAGTTTCTTACCTTTCTCCTTCTATGCCACTCTCACCTCTCCTAGCCCTCAGTCAACATCTCCACCCTCCCCTCGCACCTCTACCCTCATTTGACAGCCCCTACCAATGCTAAATTCCCTTTTTGTCATTTCAAAGAGAAGCAAGGAGGAACGTAATGGAAACATATATCGAACAAGTTGAAAGCATTTAGCTGGCTCTTTGGCCACCAAGTCTCTTCTAAAGGGGAGGCCTTGAGTTTCACTCTTAGGAGTGGAATAGGACTATAAGATATTTTTACATGGTGTATGGGTCTGAATTTCAAATAATTTAACAACTAACCACTCACTTTCGCTAATTAAAAAAAAAAAACAGGGTGCATGATCCTCTTTTAGATATTAGATTAGATTTTAAAGAGACAAAGATAGCTTCCAAGGATTGCCTTGCCAACAGTTACTATAGTCGGCCACCATTAATGCTGCCAATGATCACCATTGACAACACCAAAAAATTCTCTCTACACATTCACAGATCCCAACGCTGACACCACCACAATCTCCAACAACCACAACTAACAGCATAATATCAACCACGACTACATCAAGGACCACATACATTTAGATAAGAGGAGGAGACAACTTCAATCTTATGAACACATTGGGTAAGATGTGTTGCTAAGGAGTTCCATGAACACACTAGTTCTCTTTCCCATTGTCTCCCCCGCTAAAATGCCATTTCTAGGATCGTACAGAGAACTGGTCAACTAAAAGTTAGAAAGACATGTTGGTTGGAGAAAAATGGGTGAGTGATAGATGTCATGGTAATGGGCACTAGGATTGTGGTGTTGTTTGGTGAAGCAAAGAGAAGGGGTGAGTGATAGATGTAGTGGTTAATGGGTGCCACAATTGTGGTGTTGTTTGGTGAACAGAGAGTGTGAGTGGAGGTTTGGTCGATTTTGGTACATGAGTGTAGATGAGTATTTTATAAAACTATATTGTTGATATGAACACAAATTGTGAGCTCAACTAATAGTGGACTAACAAATGGTTAATTTGTTATGTAAATATAACTTAAGAGCACACGATGCAGAAAAAAACATTATAAGAGACAGAAAAAAGTACAGTTTCTATCCAGTATGAGTAAAAAGGGGTTCAACTATGATACAAAAATGGTGGTTTTGGGTAACATAGAAAAAAAATATATATGGTAAGTATCATCACATTATGTGGTAGGTGGAGTTAATTCTAGTGGTAAGTAAAATCAATTCCAACAGTAAGAAGATAGTCATATTGCGTGGTAAATAATATTAGTTTCAGTGGCAAGTAGGGTCACATTATATGGTAAGTAAGATCAATTCTAATGGTAAGTAATATAATGAATACCATTTTAGTATGTTTGAATTCATTTTTGGAATAAGTTTTTTGAATTTTTTTTTTTTAAATAGAAATTTAATTTGACAAAAACAAACACCAAAATGATATATTTGAACTTTTAAAATTTATTTTTGCCCCCCAATAAAGTAAAATCATATGAAAATTATGTGTTTATTTATTTGAAAAAAATAGAGTTAAAAACCAAATCTTCGTTTTTTAGAAAAATTACCTTTGTTTTTCAACCAATTTTAATGATTACCAAGCAATAATTGAAATTTGGGAACATGCATTTAAAGGTCAACCAATTTAACTAATTAAATTTTCATAGAGGTGTAAGTGAGCCAGTGTTTGGTGTAAGTGGAAGATATGGCATGGGAAGATATGGCGTGGGAAACAAATATCACTTGTTTGAACTTCCACCTCTATAAAAGTGTAATTATTTTCAATTGTTCTCACCTAATTGTACCAACCAACCAACCAAACCAAGCCTTAAGTCCCATCAAATGGGGTCGGCTACATGAATCCTTCTTCTCCACGCGACCCTATCAAAGGCCATTTCATTAGTCAAATTAAGTAGATTCATATCTCTATTTATAACGCTAGTCAACGTTAATCTAGGCCTACCCCGTCCCCTAAGACTTTCATCTACCGTTACAGTATCGCATCTCTTCACTACTGCCTCTGTTGGTCTCCGTTGAATATGACCAAACCATCTCAAACGATTCTCTCTCAACTTATCTTCTATCGGTGCTACTCCTACCCATTCCCGAATACACTCATTCCTAATCCTGTCTTGTCTAGTCTTACCACACATCCACCTTAACATCCTCATCTCAGCCACACTCATCTTATCTACATGTTGTTTCTTGGTTGCCCAACACTCCGTCCCATACAACATAGCTGGCCTAATAGCCGTTCTATAAAACTTACCTTTTAGACTAGTGGGTATTCGTTTATCGCACAATACCCCAGACGCACTTCTCCACTTACACCATCCCGCCTTAATCCTATGGGCCACATCTGCATCAATCTCTCCCGTTGTTGTGATAATCGACCATAAATAACGAAAATGTTCACTCTTAGGCAGTTCTTGGTTCTCAATCTTCACTTCTCCTCTGCTTTCATTGTTACTGTTACTAAATTTACACTCCATGTACTCTGTCTTAGTTCTGCTTATCCGAAATCCTTTAAATTCAAGAGCTTTTCTCACCTAATTGTAATTCTCTTAATTATTTTTTCTTATACAAATCTAAGGGTCCATTTGGATTGGTAAGGATTTCAAATTAAGAGATTTGAGGTTAAATGGATAGAAAAATAATGGAAGAAGATAAGTAGAGATAAATATGTATTTATGTATATATATATTTAAGTATGATGTGGTCTTTAATGGGAAACAGCCTCAGCTGGAGGAGATTTGTGAGTTGAGCACGGTTAGAATTGCTTTTTGGGTAAAAGCTCAACCTAAGGAATGCTTCTACACTGGAAGAGATTTGCGAGTTGAGCAAGGTTAGAATTGCTTTTTGGGTAAAAGCTCAATCTAAGGAATGTTTCTACACTGTACAGGAGATTATTACCAACCAGCAACAAATCAGATTTATCCCCTAATTTGATTGCAGCACACAGTGGGAAGTATCCTATGGGTTGCTCTATTGGGTGTGCACAGAGTAGTGTGGCTTGCTGTTAGGACCATCTGTTGTTTTGTAGTGTTGCTGTTGTATGTTGCCTATTGGGCTTTGGTGTTTTCTCTGTTTTTTTCTTTATTGGTTCCTCACCAACTCTCTTGACTTGAGTTAGCACATGATTAGACTTTCTTCTTGGTACCAATCTAGTTGGGATTTGGAGGTTTGCTATGATTCTCTTTGTTATAACCTTGCTTTATTGATGTATTCCAGTATATATTATATGTTGATTTCATCAATAAAGTTTTCTTTTTCGCTGATCAAACAAGAAAAAAAAATTAAGTATGACATATATAGCTAGAAAGAGAATCTTCAGTATGATTTCAAATAACTAATTTTATATAGCTATTTCAAATCCATCATGTTTAAACTATTTAATTCAATCTTAAAATTCAAAAGTTAATTATCATGGGTTGGATCCTCTGCAAACCTTATTCTCTAAACAGCTATCAAACCAGTTAACAGCAAGAAGACATGTAGCAACTATATCAATAATAGAAAGATTTGGAGAAGATCCAAACCTAATTATTCTTTCTAAAATTGAGTTTGTCTTGAATGATTAAGGTCAAATTCCTTAATTTGAAATCAACATCTTTCAAAATGTGTCCTAAACGTTTCACATGATTTTTACATATGCCAGTAAAACTATTTTGCACCAAAGAAAAATCAGAGCAAAATTAAGGTTCATTTATTCCTTACTTGATTGAGAGGAAAGTAGTGAAACAAATGAATGATATATATGTATGCATCTATATCAATAATAGAAAAAAACAATGAACCTGATAAACAATCCAGAGAGCCCAACAAAGATTGGAAAGAAACATGAGGAAACAACCCTTTATCCAATTTTCACCAGGAGAGTTACCATGCCCTTGTTGGCTGCTGTTATTATTGCTATCAAAGGGGTGATAATTATGGAGAAATGGTTTCAAATAGGGGCCCTTATAGAAAGCAAGGGTTGCCACACCTCCCATGCACAACATGATACCTGCAACCTTTGCAACTCCACCTATTGTCCTCAATTTTAACTTTTCCATCCTGCAATTCCGTTCCCCCACCGTTAACTCAAAATACATATGAACTAGTTTCATGAAAATAAAATACCAAATGGATAAATGGTTGAAATCAGAATACAACATAAATTTAATGGGTTCGCAACTAGAGTGAATCATCTCCCCTTTGAATCACAATTTTGAAAATTAATAACAAAAAAATTCATGAACAGGGAAGTTGATCAATCTTAAGGCATTAAGAAAATATCATAACCAAGTTACACCGCTAATTTTCTCAGTACCTTCCATCTGTTAATTTGTTTAATATTATTATAATTTTTTCCCTCAAAACAATTACTCTTTTTAGTAAAATTAAATTAATTTCTTAGTACACCCCACCACCAGCCACCACTGCAACACACCACCCACCGTTGCATCTTCGGCTCCAATGCGCCCCCCCTCAGAATCCCTCCATACTCTTGCCTTTCCAGCCTCCTTATCGCCTCCCACGATCATTCTTCTTCTTCTTCTTCTTCTTCTTCTTCTTTCCCATTGCTTAAAACCCTCTCTCTCTATATATATGTGTGTCTGTGTATATTACGACAAAATTAAAATTTTCAGTTTGTGTTTGGTGTGAACTAATCGCATGGTCGGCAAATGGTGTATACTAAGATAAGTAGTGGTGCCTAAACAGAGTTTCACTTTCTTTCCTTTTCTAGGATAATGCTTGATTGCAAAATTGACTAAGAAATTAAGCAAAACAAAGAGGGAGAAAAGTAATGGTAATAACTATATATTCATAGAGGAAGCTGACCTGAGCAAAACAGCGAGGAAAAATGTCATGGTCTGGAGGCAATTATTAATAGCAGCAGCCAAACTTGAAGACGTATAAACAAGGGCGATGCCATAAATATTGAAGCCTAAAGTAATGCTGAAATGTATAAACAAACAGTGAAGAATCTCAACTACTCAATATATATAGTTGTTAATTTACAATATCAAAATTATTATAAGATAGAAGAAGATGTGGCTTGCAATAAATAAATTTTAAAAAAATAAGAAGAATTGAAATCAAGCATAAGCATACCCAATTAGTGAAAGCATGAAAACTTTACACAAGGCCACAAATGAAGTTGGTGTCACACTCTCTCTAAAAATGCCAAAGAGAAAAAAGACAATGTTAAAATCATCTGTCCATAAAGAAGAAGAACAACAACAATAAAAAGAACAGGGAGCTCATGAAGCAATCGACCCCACATGACAAGGACACCGACAGACAAAAAGATATAGAAATAGAAAAATCAAAGAAGATGATATATATATATAAATCTTGCCGTTTGAAAATGATGATCGCCGCCAAGACAATAGTTCCAGCCAATTGTCTATAGAACATGAACACAAAACTGTTGATACCCTTATTCAAGGCAGCCTTTGACAATATAAACATGCCTGCAGATATGGACTGAAATATTAAAGCACCTAAATAAGGCTTCATTTCTTCCATGTTCATATGCTTTGATTTGTTTTGTTTGTCAAATTATTTGTCGCTGCAATTGCACATATAGAGTTAGAAGTAATCGATGATGAGCAATTGCAAGAAAGGTACATTAATAGAACAATACCCAAATAGTACACATCAATGTGTGTTTGGGAGGGGAAAGATTGAGCACATACCTTACCTTTGATATAATGCACAAAGTGGTTGTCTCGATATTTAAACCCACAACCTCAAGGTTATTAGGCCAAGATTTTATCATTGAATAAATAGAGAATCTATTCTAGCAAGCAAGTGGATTAATGAATATGTTCTTGTCTATGAAGTGGTAAACACAGCAAGTGCTCTAACTTTCTTCCATGTTCATATGCTTTGATTTGTTTTGCTTGTCAAATTAATTGTCACTGCAATTGCACATATAAAGTTAAAATTCATTAGTGATAAGCAACTGCAAGAAAGGTACATTAATGTGGGGACATATTTTTAGCGTTGTCCATGTAGCTAAGGGTTATAGTCGAGATGCCACATGGATGAACCAAGTCGCCGAGATATGGTGCGACCATATCGGAATGTGAGATATTCAGATAGAGGGTAGGAATCCTAGACACATTGCGGTTCTATGTTTGAATAGAGATGAGACTCTTAGGAGGGTTCATCCTAATCTGGATTAGAGGAGTTCGAGATAGATGATATCCTTAGAGGATAGAATCCTATAAAGTGATGTTTTTAGAGGATGAAGGCATTGTTGACTATAAAAGTAAGACATTTCCGTAGGTCTAAAGTATGCTTTAACTTGTAAATTGTTTCCTTGAGTTGTTATCTTTGAGAGATAAGTTGATTGACTTGATCATTGGAGTGCCTTCGAGTGGATGAGCCATCGTGGTATTTGTTGTCTTCTTATGTGCAGGTGTTGGGATTAATCTATTCTTCCGTGTGCTCTATAACTAAGTTCCTTAGATCTCAATTAGGAGATGTAGTTTGGTTATGAGGTCAAAAATCAACTTCCACAATTAATATTCTATAAAATTCTCTTTGAGAATAAAGAGGGAATCTATTCTAGCAAGCAAGTGGATTAATGAATTTGTCCTTGTCTATGAAGTTGTAACCACAGCAAGTGCTCTAACTGTTGCTCTAGTTGCCAGTTGTGAATAGGTTCTTAGAATTATGGTATATAATGTATGGAAAAGTCTATAATGTGTATTGCACCAAAGTTATTGATTTTTTATGGTCAAATTTACGAATGCTTGTGGTTGGTTATGTCTAATTGTGGTAAAAAGTTTTGGATAATAAATTTATGGGAGTGGACCCAAAAATAATAAGTAACACTGTGTTTTGTGGTAAGTAAAATATTATGCTTTTTATAGTAAGAAAAGTTATATTATTTTTTTTAATTTATGCTACAAAATTTTATGGTGTTGTTATAAAATACCATATGTTTAGGGGTGCACACAATAATATTTCTTAGGGAAGCGTGTAGGAAAAAAATGTCACAGCAAGAATGATCAATAATGAGCAAGAAAATTTTTCCCTCATTTTTCATTGATAATCAAAACACCATCCCTCGTCATAAGGTTCACATAAATATTTATAATAAATAACAACTAAATTCACAATAACGACATTCATGTACTTATTCTCTTGTACCAAGTCAACTCACAAAGGCCTACTACGTTACAGCGCCATCGTTACCACGTAACCACCCAAACCGAACAACAAGCAAACACAACACCTCCATCCCTCAGTGACCAATAAGGTCAACTCTTTAATCCACATTCTATTCGTCACTCATTACACCAGTACAACCAAAATACTAAGTCTCCTAGTCAATCCACCAGCTATTGATACTTATTGAACAATTACATTGAGCTAAGCCCTGACACATACACACAACACCTACAAAGGGATGGCAATTTAAACCCGACTCGACGGGGACCCGACCCCCTGACCCCGATTAGAGCAGTTTTTCCCCGGAAAATACTCCCGACGGGCCGGTGATGGTATTAGAAAATAAATCCCCGTTGACTTTCGGGCCCGGGAAAGTGATATATTTTTTAGCCCCGGCCCCGACCCCGTCCCCGTTACCCCCCGAAGTAAACTTAATATATATATCCCTCAAAAATTTATGACCCCTGTCTCTCTCTCTCTCTCTCTCTCACTCTCTCTCTTCCCTTTACTCTCTCTCACTGTCGCACCTCTCCTTCACTTCTCTCTACTCTCTCTCACTCTCGCACCTCGCCTTCTCCTCAGTGCCACCGTCACTATCCGCGATGCCGGAGTTGCCATCGTCCTCTGTCGTTCGTCTCAATCGCTGTCGTCCTCCGTCATTGATCGTTCGTCGCAACCACCGTCGCAATCGCAGTCACCACTCTCTCTTTCTCAGATCTGTGTTGATCTCACAAATACACAGATCTCAGATCTCAGATCTGTGTTGATCTCCTCTGTCATCGCCGCAGATCTCCGCTGAGCTCCTCCATCGTCCTCTCTGTGTGTGTATGTATATATGTGTATGTGTGTGTGTCTCTGTGTGTATGTATATATGTATGTATATGTGTCTCTCTGAGTGAATGTATACATGTATGTATGTGTCTCTCTTTGTGTGTATGATTTTGTTGACAATGTTGATGTTCACAGTTGTTGTTGATGATGTTGCTGAACAGATTTGAACTAGGGTTGTTATTGATGATGTTGTTGAATAGATTTGGATCGGGGAATTTTCGAGATCGGGGAAACCCGATCCCCGTTGGGGACGGGGACAGGGACGGTGATAGGTTCCCCGTCAGGGATCGGGGCCGGGGATGGGAAAATTTTCACCATCGGGGATCGGGGATCGGGAGTGTGGTCCCCGGCCCCGTCCCACTTCACCCCGTTGCCATTCCTACACCTACAAGCCTTTCAAGGTCTTACCATCCTAACTCTATAGAAGAACAAAAGAAGTTCTCAACCTCCTCCACCCGAGTCGTAGAACGCTACATTCCCAACTACTCTCTCAACCAACCTAGAACGCTACGTGAGCCAAAACACAATCCATCTCCGAAAACAATAACCTCCACACCGTCATTCCAAACTCGACCCATAAACACAAAACCACTGTGACCCTACACATAGGTCACACACTAACCATAGGTTATATACCCGACCAACCCTTCCAACAACATCTCTTAACTAACCCAGAATTGAGGTACACACCTCTTGCACCTAAATACAATAAAAGAATCCTAGAACTTAGGAAACGTCTACTATACCACTACTCGAAATATAATACCAGCTACTTAGAACACACCATCCACTAATGCTAACAACCAATACTACAATAAGGGACTAACATCCCTTCACAAGAAACAACTAACCAAATAATATGAAGATCTGTTAACATTACCTACCATTAAGGTACAAGTCTATACCCAACGAAACTACACGCTATTCACCCTTGAAAACAACACGCTATATTATACAAAACCTAGTGCCAATCGCACACTTCACATCCTTTCGAGGAATTCTCACAACAGTGGACTGAAACCTTTACCACAAACATAAAACCTAATAAGGAATGCTCACGAAATTATACACTCGGCTAGTATAACTCTTCTCACCCCATGGTAACCCCAACCAAAACACGCATCACTCAATAACCCTTTTTAATTTCAAAATATGGCTCACCAGCCATCTGTAGACGCGCCCCGTGTGAGGGCCTCAGTGCTACAGTTCGGACTCAATTTGTCACGGTTCTTAATCTGAACCAAAGAGTCCAAATCTGGCAAATCGTTTTTGAAAACATATTTTTTTGTAAAGAAGTGCCAAACATGGACTGCTTTGCCAGATACAGAGTCGCCACCTAAATATTTATTATGGAGGAATTTAGGAAACCCTGACTCGTTTGCCTAAGGCCACGTGTCCGTCATCACCAAAGTTGCCTCGGCTTGGGAACTTGGGTACGATTGGGGAAGGTCAGCTATGAGCACCCCCGCTCGCCCGATCAAAGATTGGCCTCTACTAATCATGATATCTTGTTTTGAAAACATTATGCGTTCTTATTCCGGTTATTAGCCTAGATTTACTACGTGATGCGCACAGCAAACAAGTATAGACTGAATCGCCTGAATTGGAACAAAACATTTCATGTGTTTTTTTTTTTTTTTTAAAGTGGTTTGCTACTCGCAAGTAGGCTGAAAATGCAGATTTTGCCACCCCCAAGTGGGCTTTAGAAAAAGATGGTTGTGCCACTATCTAGTGGGCTTAAAACTCACAGTTTAATGCCTTATTCCAATTCGGGTAATTCAACCTCCACCCACTGGCATTCAAGCAGTTATATCACATAAGCAGCTAGCCTCATGGTAATCATGCTATTATGGCAACACTCACACGCATGCGGTATGCTAAAGCATAAAAGCTTACCTAGTACTCCAAGCCAAAACAGAAACTAGTAAGTAATCATATGCATGATCCTAGTTCATGTTAAGATGGCCAATGTAACGCATGCAGGATGCAGCTAGAATAGGCTCGGCTAATCTATGGATGGCATGTGAAATGCAACAACTAACACGTATTCAACTTGGAATTGAAATACAATGCAGTTAGCATGATGCGCCGATCCCGGTGCATGCAATACTGATTAATGATGCACGCATGCATAGCATGAGGTATGCTAATTTAAATATGTCCTAATACTAACCATCAAAGCAGGTAAGTAAAAGGGAGAAAGAAGTGGGGGTTGGAAGGCATGCACACACGCACCCACACTTATTACAAATACGCCCTCACTCGGAGGGACCGAAAGAATAATACAGTCCGAATAATGAATCAACTATCCTAGCTAATTAATTATTATAGACCCTCTAATTAATTAACAAATTAATCACAAAAATAATTTAAATGTGAAGCTAAAGAGACTGCTGCATCTCTGCCTCGGAATGCGCGAATGATGCATGCTTGACTAGCCCCGTTCGGAAACTTGCTGCCATAGCACTGTTGCCTCTGTTTACACTGCCCTGCTCCTCTGAAAATTTGCACAAGTCCCAAGGATGCTTCTCTGAACATTGGGGAGCATCACCGACCAAGTGGGAACACCACCGGCCGAAGAGAATGGTCATCGACCATTGGTTGAGCCACCGGCTAATTGTATTTGGTCGGTCGGCACTCCAAGTAGTCGGCCGGCTATTTCTTCCTGCAGAATCCTGCAGTTGACAGCAGCAGAGGGCAAGCAGTGTATGGCATGGAATTTTCAAGCAAATGTGAGCATGGCCACACTCCCTCTCATGCAATGGACTCAAGGGAGCATGACCCTCGACCCTCGAGCCATCAATTATGCATTTGATGCATGATGGCCTAAGAGGCCAAGTTTGCCATTCAATGTAAAATGCATGCAACAAAAGAGATGAATGCTAACACCCTATCATATTGAGATCAAGGGTGTCGGCGACCAAGGATTGAGACGTGTTTCGTCACTTGGAGTATGAACACTCTCAATCCTCATGCTTGGTTTGACACCCCAAACCAAGCAATGCAATGCATGTATACAAACATGGCTCAAGAATGCAACATGAGGCTAAGATGCAAAACATGCCAAATGCAATGCAATCTATTATGCAAGCATGCAATGTGCTAATCATGCAAGAGGCAATACAACGCAATTTAACATGTGATGCAAACATGGTACAATGCAAGCATGCAGCGAGAGGCAACAAGTCAAACATACAACTATGTACAAGAATGGACTTAGACTGAAATGGAAGGCCTCAGCCACATCCTAAAACAGTGGCCAAAAGGATCAAAAATGGCACAACTTATGCATGCAAGCATGCACACACCAAGGCCTATCATCTAAGCATGGAAGGGGACAACTCTAAGCATACTTAAAGGCAATATGCTTGGACATTAAACACTCATGTTAAACTCTGAAAAGCATGCAAAAGATGACACCAAGACATGCTAGGGAATGGATGCAAAATAGAAGGTATTCAAGGCCACAAAAGAGAGCATTGCTCAACACCTACCCCAAGCAAACATGGCATGAACTAAGCAACCCAAAAAAAAGTTTTTATGCATCGAAATATGCCCCAAAACCCACTGATATGGCAGCCCCAAAGACTTAAATACATAAGCATGCACAATGCTCATTTCAAGGCACAACAGGACACCTCTTCAAGGCATGAAAAGGGTGATGGATGCAAGCATAGGAACATGGATTAGGGACTGAAATGGCATGTGAAATGACTCCAAATCATTGAAACAACCCAACTAAAACATGCTCATGACTCACACCCTCAAGGCTCACAAGCCAAAATACAAAGGGGCTATACCAAACATGGCAAATATGATCAAAACAATGCCTAACAGACCTCAAGCATGATGAAACATGACCAAAAGCTTCACAAAAATGGCCTAATGGCAAGATGCATTTCTAGGCAAAATAGAGGAGTACAAAACAAGTGTATTATGCATGCAAAGGACCATTAATACAACCAAAAGCAGAGATGTAATATGACCAAATGACACCCAAAAACCTCTGAAATAGAGCAAAAAACACCTAAGCATGCATGCTACTTTTATGAGCCAAAAATACAAACAAAAGAGGGACAAAAGGAGAGGGGTGTCCCTCCCCTATGCAAGACTTCAAAACCACTTTTTTACCACTAAAAATCCACTGGATTTCAGTGGTGAGAAGGCCAACACACAAAAGTCTCCAAAGCTTAACAAAGAGAGCACAAAAAAGGCCAAACAAGGCCTAAGAAGGGGAGGTCGACCCCCAACACCAAAATAACCTCAATGAAACATCTTAAGCATTCAAATACAAGACTTTTTTCAGTTATACACAAAGTCTAAAACAGCATGCAAGATAGGTTAAAGACTAGTGCAAGATTGGGGAATATAAAACAATAGTGTTACCCTTGAAGATCCCTTGAAGAACAGCAAGGTCAACCACCTTCTTCTGATCAAAACCGACCCAAAACTTCAAGAACAAACCCTCAAGACCTCCCAAGTCGAAGTATGGTGTAATGGTGTGTGTCTTAGTGCAAAACTAAGAATAAAACACACTTTTAGGCTCTTAAACACACACAAATGAAGAGAGAGAGGGAGATATAGAGAGAGAAGGTGTATATATCAGAATATATATGTATTTTGCTCTGGTTTTGCTCAATCAAATCAAAGGAGAAGAGGGGTCTCTTATATAGACAATGCAAAGACTAAGCTTCCCAGGGAAGCTATTAAAAAAGGGTCAAGGCTTCCAAGGGAAGCTAAGCTAAGGGTGCAAGCTTCTTGAGGAAACTATGACAAAGGGTCAAGCTTCCTGAAGAAGCTTGAGCAAAGGGTGCAATCTTCTCTAGGAAGCTTGGACCAAAAGGGTGCAAAGGTTCAAAACAGCCACACCCGTGCATGGGGGGCAGGGTCCGTGCATTCCAACTGGCACAGCTGGCATGCATTATGCCTAAAAAAGGCAAAAAGGCGGTATCGGCCAGAAAAGGAGGCCATCGGCCAAACAGATGGTCGGCCGACCACACCAAATGCCGACCGGCCAATGGTATATTTCACCAATGGCCGGTAGCAAGAAGACACGGCCGGTGGCCTCAAGCCAGGGCCGGTGGGTGTCAGGGGTAGCTAACAAGCTACTCTCTACCCTCAGAAGCAAAAAACACAAGTGTTTGGTGAAAAATCAAACACAAAACAGTCGAGTTGAGAGATCCTGAGGCAAGGCGCGTAGCCGAGACCTCCGGGAACTCAAAACGAACACGAACATGGGTGATCACCGAGTGTTCAAGCGGTGACGTCCAAGTCTTGAGGACGGTCAAAAATGAGGTGTCTACACCATCACCTTCCCAAACCAAATCACAATCGTATATATGCATCAATACGAAAAAAATTTCGATTCCACAACAATACTTTAGAGTCATTACATGCTCCAATCCTTCCAATCCATGGAAATAAACAAGCAAAGGTACATATATAAACAAGCAGTTATGATGTCTCAACATCTCCTAAAACACATTGGTTACACAACATAACCTAATGATTACAAAATGATAACCCACCGGTTACAAAACAAAATAGCCAAAACGAAACTACCCCATCGGTACTACCACCGTTACCATCCCTCACTAGATCGCTAAAGTTGCTTATTCTCAAACCTGAGATACCCTAAGAGCTCACAAGCCACAGACAAGAACTGCTGATGTGTCCTAGCTAACCACACTTGAAACAAAAGCGTAATTCCCCACTAGAGGTCTGAGAATTTGGCTCTCCCGAGGCCCTCGAAATCTGGCATGTTTGGTTCCCATAACGGTATTACCTCTACTCGGACTAATAAGGTTGAACTCGACTAGGTTGCGAAACGCCCAAAAAAGTCCCTAGTTGGGTACAAAACGTTTAGCATGACCTGGTTGATTACACACTTAACAAATAAGTGGTCCCCAAATACATGACTGGTTCGAAGTCTGAACTAGTGAGGATCCCAATGACTACTCCCCCAACGAGCACTCGATCACTCCAAGTCTCGGTTGGCTAGCTGATCTCGGTGATGCAACTACTAGTTGAGCCACTAACCCCCCCTCTTCCTCTGTGGGCAAGCCAGAGACTTGTGACCCAACTAACCACATTTGTAACAAGTGAAACCTCTCTAATTACCTCTTCCCGAACCCGAACTCGGTACTGGAAAGGTAGATCTAGACTGTGCTCTCTGGGATTGTTGTGGGTTAGAACCCCTCTACCTCTTAAAAGGTCTACCACCACCCCGAGTTACAAAGGTCGCTGAAATGGCCTCTTTCTTACTCCGTCTCATGACTAAGACCGCTACCTCCACATGAGCCATAGCTTCAACAAGCACACTATAACTTCTATGCCAAGACCCGACAGTCCCTCATTGGATGTCGTCACACAATCTACTCTCAATCTTTGAACAACGAAGTTCCTCAGCCTCTACCAACTTTGGAGCAAATTTCAACAGATTAGTAAACCATGCTTCAAATTGCACCAAAGGTGTAGTAACTTGGCGTAACTCCACAAATTGTTTCCTCAATTCTTCCCACGTGAAATGAGTAAAATTGTCACTTTCTCATCTAGGCATCCTAATAAAGGTAACCCAAAGATTAGCACATTCACAAATGTGTTGAAGCCAATTTACTTCAATCCTAGTACAATCGACAACATTTAATCCACTCCACGTAAACACATAATCACATAAACACATACGATTTTTCTTCTTAGATAATGATCGTCCCGCGACGTTGCTAGATTTCCAATTAGAAGTAGCACTGATCAAGTGCCCTTCTAATAGGACTTCTAGAAACCCGTAGACCCAATCAATATCTTAGAAATTAAATCTCATACCCATATAACCACATAAACATGTTATCACATAAGCATACTATGCACACAAATGTCTCTGTCAAGCGAGACAAACCCATTATGATAGTAACCACTTCCCACGTACCCAAAGTATTCAAACTCGGTACGCTCTGATACCAAGTTGTAATGCCCCAAAATAAACACAATATACCTATCACATAACAACTAATAAATAGAAACATAAATGGAATGATGAGCTTTCATTAATCAGAGTTCGATATACAGAAGGGTGACACGTGCGATATACATTCATAAACAGTACATCTTGAATCTACAACATGTGTCGCAAGATAGTGAAAAGAAATGAAGGCTAAACAGACAAGAATATGCCCTAATGGCTTATATCTTTCCAAGTCAATGCTTGGGTGCATCAAAAGTGAGTCTTAAGTTCAATACAAATAAAGCTCTAAGCTTGTACAAAATTTAAATACAAGATAACAATAATGAGCCTTCAGCTCTATAGTCCTCCCAAGCTAAATCCTTGGCGGAAGCATATCACCAGTATCTGAAAATGGTTTTCTCACATAGGGTAAGCCAAAGCCCAATAGAAATACTACAACACAATGTATAAATCTTGACAATGTCATAAAGTGAATGCATATGCAATGCCCATGCCAAAACGTTTTACATTTCTTTCCAAAACTATGCCATGCCAAGTTTATATCACAATTCTCAAAATCATGTCCTTTGCCATAGAAAACAAGGGGGAGATCTCAAACCAGTACAACTTTTCACGGATATTTCGTCCGCAGGAATCGGCACCCATGTATACGCGCGTTTTTTGGGACTTTCACCTTGGACACACAGGCCAACTTGATTTGGTGATACACACATCTTTCCACGTTCACCCTTTTTTCTCAAAATCATAAATATTTTCAATGTATTAAATAAGCAATAATGTTCAATGCACATGGATGATAAATTAGTTTCAATTCACCTAATTCTCATGCAATTTCTACAACACCCATAGCTATCCTCCATTGATAGCCCAAAACAGATATCTCTAAACAGATAAATAAATTTCATTAAAGATATACTTTTCCAAAATCTCAAATGGGAGTGATAATACATATCTAACTCCACCCTCATCATCAATATCTATTTAATTTCACAATTTCCAATATCAATCCCATATTCACTTTACAATCTCAACATTTACATTTTAAGGCAAAACCCCTTTCTCTTTGAAAATCCATTTCAATACAAGAAATATCTCGTTTTAACATATATCAACTCCAAATTTATAATCACAACATTTTTCAAGAAACAATTTGAAAACCCCGCTTTTACATTTTGATTTTAAACCCTGGGTTTTGCCAAAAGTCCCCCAAACCACCATAATCCTTTGAAAATAGCAAAGACAAAACCCATAGTAGAGTGTGGAGAATCCCTACCTCGAAGCTAGAAGACCAAGGAGAGAGTGAAGAAACCTCAAAAAAGCCGAAATCCATTTTTGTTCTAATGAAAAGAGAGCTCACGGAGTGTTCTACCTTTTTAACAAAAGGAATAGGGTGAAGAAATCACTAGATCTTAGTGTTTTTGTAGAGAGCGTGTAAGTTTTAGAGAGAGAGTGTCTAGATCTAGGGTTTTTGGAGTGTTTAGAGATAGAGTGAAATGAAAAAGTGACCCAACAAAGTGGTTTTGCAAGTTGATATACGCACAAACCGCTCGAGCGCAAAAAGTGACGCTCGAGCGTCTAAACACAAAAATAATTACCGCTCAAGTGCAGGAAGTGACACTCGAGCATCGAGACACAAGGAAAAAGGTGTTACCGCTCGAGCATAATAAATGACGCTCAAGCAAAAAATACAAACTATCAGAAGTTTTGCAAACCTATCAAAGTGCTGGGAGTTGTCAAAGACCGCTTGAGCGCAAGAAGCTACGCCCGAGTATAGAAGCCAAATTCTAGGCATTAACAACTTAAAAAAACAAGCTACCAACCTATTCCAAACGCAACCAATACAACCTAATAGCCAAACTCAAAGAGGTATAAGGGAAACAAGACATGAATAACTATAAAAGACAACGAAACTCGGATCCAAAATATACAATGGGTTGGGTCTAAGCCAGAAACGCTATAATTGAATTGTCTTGAAGTGGCGAATTTGAAATGGTTGATTAACATGTGGAAAATGCATGTAAATGGTATTGTTGTTTACCTCTCGATAGATTTATTATGAAATTAACTTGTGAAGAGGTATGGAAATTTTTTATCACAATGGAAGATTGTGTGGTGGAAATTGAAATTGGAATTATTCAAGTACATTGTTACATATCGCATTGCCATTCCATTTCATTTGTTATCTTTGATTTTGAATTGTAATTGAAAACTATTGTTTTGAGAAAGGAAATTGTGCTATGAAACAAAATCATATTGATTTGTTTTGGGGGTAAATACGTTGGTAAGTCCAAATAGGAGATGTAGTTGGTATTGGTTAAGTTAGCTTGAGTGTCCATGGTGAAAGACCGAAAACACGTGTGGAGAAGGTACCACGTGCCTTTCGGTTAGCAACCGGTGAAGTGGGATTTGGTAGTGCTAGTTATGCCTACTTGCAGACACCAACTTAGGAATTACCTGAGTCATATTTACCGCCCCGTTAAACTACATTGAAATTATTGAATTGTTAAATTTTCTAGATTACATTGTGCACAAAAGTTTTAAAAGATAAAGATATATATTTTTGAAACATAGTTTGGCATATGCATTCATCACATGAGATTGTATAAAATGTATATACTTTGTTAAATTTTTTCTACTAGGCTTTTTGATCACCTCTATGGGATTTTGTGCAAGAAAGGATGTAGTGATCCCGCTATGTTAGAGGCGTGGAGATTTGTTTTGAGAGCACAAGGCTCTTATCTTTCTTTGTAATTATTTTTGACAAGCCAAGGGCTTTATGTGTATGGGTTTGAAATCACTTTTGTATAACTAAACTTAAGCCTTGGAATTTGTAGCCTTGAGGGCATTAGATTGTACTTGACCTGTTATACCACATATTATAGATTCATATACTAGGGATGTTAAATGTATATTTGCATGTGGAATACTATTTATAAATCTCTTAATGATCAATGAATACAAATGTTAGAGATGTGTAAATGATGTTAATATTATGATTTATTTACGTTTACGTTAAATAATGGAAAATTAGTGAATCTTTATTGTGTTATTTTTTCAGGGCATGACAGTTTAATAAAGAGAGAAGCTTATTCACGGCTTGTCGTGAATAAAGAATTTACGGACCTCACTATTAGGGTTTGTTTGGCATGTGTTAAAATAACACATGTTATTTTATTTGAGTTATATTATATCTCTATTAAATCACTTCAATCCCAATCTAAATTACATATTTTTTTTTATAAAAAATTAAAAAAATATACTAATTCAACACTTCCCTAATAACCTTTAAAACTGGCGCCTCGTTAAAGTTTTGATCAAGTGCTGATGGAACACAGGTTATACTAAGGGCTAGTTTGGCATGTACTAAATAAGTCAAAAAGTCAAAAAGTCACTATCTTATTTAAGTCACATCATCTTATTTAAATCATATCACCTCTCTAACACATCACATCAAACCCAACCCAAACCCACCAATAAGTCAAAAAGTACACTTTTTTAGGACATCCCAAACCAACCCTAAATGACTACATGAATATACATTAGGGACTTTTACTCCCAGAATGCACCTACAATCAGTTAACCATGATTAAGTTATTCAATTATTATTATTATTTTTTTTAATGCGGATTAAATTATTTCGTTTGGAATGTAGATTTTTTTTTTTTGCCTTTTTAGCCTGGGGTTAAAAAGTATTGTTTGGAATAAGCTTTTTGATTTTTTTAACTTTTGTGAGAAAAAAAAAATGAAATGATTATGGTTCAGATATAATATTTTGTCTTATTAATTTTTTAGCATATTTTGTCTTTTTGTAATTATTTTAACCAAAAAACCCAAAAAAGCTATATGCCAAACAAAGACTTCTTATCAATTGTGATTCTCGGTAGCTACTACATTTTCTCGTAAAAAAATCAAAAAATATATTTATTTAAATCATCATAAACACCTTCTTAGTCAAAAACCAATATGTTATTGCATCACTCAGTCAGTTGTATATTTTTTTTTTTAATTTGGAAATAATTAATATTATTTATTGTTAATTTTATTTCATATCTATACTATGTGGTATTTTGGAAAGTTGGTAAAAAGCTGATTTTTTGATTTTTTGTGACTTTTTAGTTTTTTTGTGTTAAAAAAAACTGACTTTTTTGTGTAAAAAAGTTAAAAAGCCAAAAAATTGACTTTTTACTATATACCCAAAATACCCCTATATATATAAACAAATGTAGTGGTCTCTTAAAAAACTCAAAACTCTCAATCCTAAACTATTTCTTACGTGATACATCCATTATTCTCTCATTCTGTTTTTCTATTTTCCTATTTTTTCTTAGCTATTTTATATCTTTTACTTCACTTTTGAATTAGTTACGGCATGGATATAAGAGATTTTCAAAATATTTAAAGTTAAGAGATTTTCAAAATATTTAAAGATAAAGATGAGTTTAACTCTAATTCAAATTTCTTCATCAAAGAGTTTGAGTCTAATTCAAATTTCTTCATCAGATTTATAAATCTCACCCAAGGATATTTCAAAAATAAATAAAATAAACTTTTAAATCTCAAAACTCAACTTCCATGACAATATGAAATTAAATAAAAATAACAGTGGCAACGAAAGGCCAAAAGACCAACACAAAAGAGTGATATTTTGCGATGAAGTTGGAGTTCACACATTTTTTTTTTAAAGAAAAATATTACCAATTGAGAATGATTTTGGAACACATTCATGAGTTTAAAGAAAGTTTTTGTTCAATTCCATTTATTTTTTAGTATATTTTTCTCTTCAATTATATTAATTTATTTGTTGTAATACATAGGGAGGATACCTGATTTAAATTCAAATGTAACTAAACTTAATTGTGTAACTCTACTATATTTTTGCTTACATTTTTATTTTTTAATAATTTGATATATTCATGGGTTTAAATTTATTTCTTTGCATATACGTAGTGAGTACACTAATTAAGTAGGATTAAATTTTTAAATGATGAGTTTCTCTTTTGCACAAAAGAACATTTGAATCGCAATATTGGATCTCAAATTCCTTAATAAATATGCAAATAAACTATTTTTTTTTCAACTTATAATAGTCTTTACATATAGATAACAAAAAATCAATGTTTTTTACTTAATTATTATCTAATAGTTAATTTCAATTACGTTATTGAATGTCATATAATTTTTATAAAAAATGCTTGGTAGCTCGAATTTGTGTGGCCCGAATAGCTCGAATGTATTAAAACGATTTCGTTTTACCCTAAAACAATGTCATTTTGAGACTTTAAGCCATTTGAGTCATGAAAATTCGGATTACCAAGCATTATTGAATTTTTAAACAAATTGGATTCAATCTTCAATAAAAGTTTGGTTAATTTCTTATAAATAAAATTATTATTCAACTATGTTGTGTTGAAATTATAAACAATTACATAATCATAATCAAAAATTTAAAACTTAATTTAAATAAATATATTTTATGCATTTGAACAAAAATCATAGGTAATAATTTTTTTCTATGATTATTGAATTTTATATTCACATGTATAACACGTGTCACTGTCAGACAAATATTTTAATCATGCACATTCTAATTTCTATGCGTAAGACAATATTATTTAAAATGAATGATTATATTATCATATAACACAAAGTAAAAATAAAATTAATTAATATTTTAAAAAGAAAAGTGATGCTATTTTTTTTATTCAGTAGCTTCAAAATACAAAATTAAAATTTATAAGTTATAAATTCAAAAAAAATTAAAAAATTAAAAAATCAAAAAGGTAATCCTTTGATTCTTTTCTATTTTAATTAAGTAGTTTTAGAATACAAAAATTGTTTAAAATTATAGGTAGTAGACACAAAATAGAGTTGAAATTTGTGTAATAAGATAATATAATCGCTTATTTTTTAACTACACAAAATTTAAATTTTAAAAAATTATAAGTGGCACTTAAATCTTATCCAATTTTTAACATACTACCTCAATTTTTTTTTTTAAAGTTTTTTTTTAGAAATTTTAAAATTTTTAAAAATTATGAGAGGCATTTCACTCTTATCTAATTTTTTAACTATTACCCTCTTCGGTTCTTCTGTTATTAGAGTTATATTAGATTTTATTTTTCTTTTCAAGTTTATCTTATTTTATTTTTGAATTTTTAAATTTCAAGTTGGTTTTTTTTTTTTTTTCAATTACTGAATTTCTCTCTACCTCATTTTTTTAGGATTTATCTAATTTTCTTTTTCTATATTTTTATAATTTATTTTCAAATTTAAACTTAATTTGTTTTTATCTTTATCTTATATTTATAAGAACCACTCTTACTCTTGATTTTCAGTTGAACTTTTTTTTTAAAAAAAAAAATTATTTGATTTTCACTTTCTATATTCTTATAGTTTATTTTCAAATTTAAACTTATATTTATAGAATTCCACTATTGCTCTACATTTCAATTGAGTTTATCCGATTGAGTGTGTTTCAAAAAATTGAATTAGTGGTGCATACCGATATAAATATAGTGAGATCACTCAAATATATTATTTAAATACCCATCTAGTTGTTAAATTTTAGCATGTTCAACATTATTTACCATTTTTTTGTTACTTGCCCGTGCATAGCACGGGTTACCGCTAGTATGTATAAAAGGGTAAGTATCAATAAATCTCAAATAGTGATCTTATGAACTATTTTATCATTCCATTTTTCTTATGGATCCAAAGGTCCTATTCTAATGTGAATTATATGAAAGGCCAAGCATGACCGCATGTGTTATGTGTTGAGGAAAAAATGT
The DNA here is from genome assembly GCA_036172215.1 of Camellia granthamiana. NCBI lineage: Eukaryota > Viridiplantae > Streptophyta > Magnoliopsida > Ericales > Theaceae > Camellia > Camellia granthamiana. Next base: position 81,691,842 of record CM069903.1, read on the forward strand.
AAATTTTCTAATAATGTTGAAATTATTAAAAGTAACACTTAAAAAAAAATTCTTTCGTGTAATTTTTCCAAACGTAACACTCTAATGTAACACTAAAAAAATGTAATACACTAAAAAACTCCTTAATTTACTTTTCTCAAACGTAACAACGTAACATTCTGAAAAAACTAATTAGTGTGCTTTTCCCAAACGGAACACTTCAATCAATATAACAAAAAAAACTCCTTAGTATACTTTTATCGAACGTAACACTCTAATGCAATATACTAAAAAATTTCTTAGTGTATTTTTTTTAAACGTAACAACGTAACATTTCAAATAACTACTTAGTGTATTTTTTCTAAATGTAACACTCCAATCAATGTAACACTCAAAAACTTCCTAGTGTAATTTTCTCAAACGTCACATTCCAAAAAAATTTCTTAGTGTAATTTTCTCAAATGTAACATTCCAAAAAAACTCTTTAGTGTATTTTTCCTAAATGTAACATTTCAATCAATGTAACACAAAAAAACTCCTTAGTATATATTTTTCCAAATGTAACGCTTCAACGTAACATACAAAAAAAATTCTTAATATACTTTTTTCAAACATAACCCTTTAGTGTATTTTTTCCCAAACGTAACATTCCAATCAACGTAACACACAAAAATTCCTTAGTGTACTTTTCTCAAACATAACATTCCAAAAAAATTTCTTAGTGTATTTTTCTTAAACATAACGCTCCAATTAATGTAACACAAAAAACCTCCTAAATATACTTTTTTCAAACATAGTACTCTAATGTAACACTCCAATATAACACCAAAAAAATCACACTAACAGAAATGTAAATTTCAACGCTCGACAATTAATATTTCAGCAACCAATCCCCCAAAAAGAATTTTTTCATACCTCACATTTTCATTCCTATCCTAAAAATAATTAGAAAATTGGAAAAATGAATCAGCAAAGGGCATTCACACCCAAATGGCATCAAATTAAATAAATACAACTTTCTAAAATAAAAAGAAGTAATTGGTTCATAAGAAAACTTTTAAGACTAAATGGATCAACATTCCCCATATAGGATTTATGTGTAATGTCCCAAACTAAATACAGTATACCCATCTCATAACAACTAATAAACAGTAATATAAATAAAATGATAAACTTTCATTAATCAGAGTTTGATATACAAAAGGTGACACCTGCGATATACATTTATAAACAGTACATCCTGAATCTACAGCATGTGTTACAAAATTATGAAAAGAAATAAAAGCTAAACAGATAATCATATGCCCTAAAAGCTTACATCTTTCTAAGTCAATGCTTGGGTACATCAAAAATCAGTCTTAAGCTCAATACAAGTAAAGTCTTAGGCTCGAACAAAATTAAATACAAAATAACAACAATGAGTCTTGAGCTCCACAGTCCTCCCAAGCTAAGTCCTTGGTAGAGGCATATCACCAGTACCTGAAAATGGTTTTCCCACATAGGGTGAGCCAAAGCTCAATAGAAACACTACAGTACAATGTATAAATCTTAACAAAGTCATAAGGTTTTATGCATATGCAATGCTAGTATCAAAATATTTATAACCTTTTTCAAAAGTTGTGCTATGCCAAGTTTATATCATGATTCTCAAAACCATGCCCTTTACAATTGAAAACAGAGGGAAATCTCAAACCAGTACAACCTTTCACAGATATTTCGTCTGCGGAAAATCGTCAAACGGCACCCATATAAACGTAGCCTATATAAGCACTACTATTGCCATTTTACAGATATTCTTTTCGTAGGAAGCGGCACCCATGTATACGCGCATTTTTCGAGACTTTCACCCTAGACACACATGTCAACTTGATTTGGTGATACACACCTCTTTCCACGTTCACCCATTTTTTCAAAATCGTATACATTTTCAATATATTAAATGAGCAACAATGTTCAATATACATGGATGAGAAATTAGTTTTAATTCACCTAATTCTCATACAATTTCTGTAACACTCATAGTTATCCTCTACTGATAGCCCAAAACAGATATCTCCAAACAAATAAATAAATTTCATTAAAGATACACTTTTCCAGAATTTCAAGATAGGAGTGATAATAGATATCTAACTCTGCCATCATCATCAACATTACTTCAATTTCATAATTCTCAACATCAACTCCATTTTCTCTTTACAATCTCAAACATTCACATTTTAGGGTAAAATTCTTTTCTCTTTAAAAATCAATTTTAAAGCAAGAAATACCTCATTTCAAACATATATCAACTTCAATTTCATGCCCACAAGCCTTTCCAAGAAACCATTTGAAAACCCCTCTTTTTCATTTTGATTTCAAACCCTAAGTTTTATCAAAAACCTCCAAACCACTATAATCTTTTGAAATAGCAAATAACTAAGGTAAAACTCATACAAAAGTGTGGAGAATCCCTACCTCAAGCTTACAAGACGAGAGAGAGAGAGTGAAGAAACTTCAACAACGTCGAAACCCAACTTTGTTCAGATGAAAATGAAGCTCCAAATGAGTTCTACATTTTTCTCAAAGGGAGTAGGGTGGAGAAATTAATGGATCTAGTTGCTTTAGAAAAGAGAATGTGAGTTTTAGAGAGAGAAAGTGTGTAGTTCTAGGATTTTTAGAAAGTTTAGAGAGAGAGTGAAATGAAAAAGTGATATAAAAAGTGACTTTTACGAACTGATATACGCGCAATCCGCTTAAGCGCAAAAAGTGACGCTTGAGCGTAAGACACAAAAGATGTGACAGTTCGAGGGCAAGAAGTTGCCGCTCAAGCGTGAAATAAAAACTCCCATTAGTTTTACAGACAAAAGACTAACACTCGAGCTCAATAAGGACCGCTCGAGCGCAAGAAGCTTCGCTCGAGCGAAAAATACCAACTCCCAGTAGTTTTGCAGACTAGCAAAAGTACTGAGAGTTCACAAATACCGCTCAAGCGCAAGAAGTGACACTCGAGCATAGAAGCAAAATTATGGGCAACAAGGTTTTTGAAAAACAAGGTACCAACATATTTCAAATGCAACCAACAAAACCTAAAAGCCAAAATCAAAGAGGTATAAGGGAAATAAGACATAAACGACTATACAAGGCAATGAAACCCGGATCTAAAACATCAAATAGTTCGGGTTCAAACCAGAATCGTTATATTATGGGTAAATTTTCTTTTATATAATCTGTTTCATATATTAATGCAACAAACAATATGTATATAGGTAAGATTCATCATATACTAATTTTTTTTAAAAAAATTTGTAGAAATTATTCATGCCTTCAAAAAAGATAAAATCATATGAAAATTATGACTTTACAAAATTAATTTTCCCCCCTCCCCCCCCCCCCCCCAAAAAAAAAAAGAAGAGAAAGCCATATGAAAATAATGAGTTTTTGAAAAAGAAAATTCACCAAACTAATTTAAAAAAAAAAAAAAAACTAAAAACTTAACCAAACATGTGAAAAAAATTACTCAAAAATATATTTTTTTAATTTTTAAAAATTATTCTTACCCAAAAAAGAGAAAATTATATGAAAATAATGAATATTTTATGTAGCACTCAGTACTTTTTGGTATAATAGAATTATATTTGACTCTCTGATTATCATGATTGAGAACATTCTTAGTCAATATTTGAGCCTTGGTTGAGGTGTTACCATAGTGGTTGAGCAATATTGGATCAAAAACTCCAAATTCGAATAGTCTTTACTCTTTTATCATTTTTTATCTCCACACTTTGAATCTTCATGTGAGACTAAAACCATTAAAAAGTTTACTTTCGGGGCTTCAATTTGGACACAGGAACGATCCTAAACGGAGTCCGGATGAGAGAGTTATGCTTGTTTGAAGTTTGTGAATTTGTGCTATGTGCATAGTTCGCACGAGCGCAACTTTCACTGCTCGAGCGGTCCATAGACCCTTCCAGCTTTGTTTTTCAAAATTGTTTGAAATACTGGAAGCCTCGATTCACCGCTCGAGTGCACTTTTGACCGCTCAAGTAGTTTGTCCAGAATCATATCTTTTTGGGTCAAATCTCTTCACTTTTCACTCTATTTTCTCTCTCTTTCTGTCATTTTTGAGTTTTCAAGCTTTTTAACCTTGATTTCATCTATTTCTAAACATTTTTGACTCCTAGTTCCATATACCAAAACGTAGAGCTCGGCGAGGGCTTTCATTGAATCTAAACGGATTGTCGTTTCGTGAACAGTGATTTTTGGGTTGTCTCTTCTTTGCTTCATAAGGTAGGGATTATTTTACTCCTCTTCAATGCCTCTTTATAGATAGAGATGTAGCAGTTTTTATTGCATTTAAAAATATATATGTTAGGAGATTTTCCAAAAGCATGAAAGAGGATTTGGGGATTTGAGCTTTAGGAGTTAGAAATGTATGATTGATGGTGGATTTGGTATGTTAGGAGGTAGTTAATCATGTCTATGTTGATTGTGGTGATAATTTATTTATAAGAATTAATAAACAAAAAGGGGTAAAGTTGGGTAATAATTGGGTTATGAGTTATGAGATTGAACAAATGTTTTAGGGGATTGAATTAATACTTGGTTACTAAAAATGAAATTTTTGTTAAACAAAACGAGGTGTAGCTGGTTTGGAAATGTTGATTGTTTGGAATAACCGGTTTGGTTTTTGAACATAAAACGTTAAGTCTAACTCTTTTATGAAATGAAATGGGAATGTAGTTGTTTGTAACGTTGAGGTTTTGAAATTGCGAATCTAATTCATGAGAGTCATTTATTTATCTGTTAAAGATTTTGTCCTTGGTCATCGGTGGAGGGTGACATTGTTGTTATTGAATAGATTATGTGTATGTTTTACACTTGTACGGTATTTATGTAGTTTAACATATTGTGTTATTGCTTGGATGTTGTTTGGGAGGTCCGTTTCTCTCCAATTAAGCCGGTAAAACGTAGCGCCTTGCTAAAGGTTCCTCTCCCTTCCGGTTTGCGCCCAGTAAAATGTGAAATTGAGGTCTGTTTCTCTTCAGGAGGCCAGTAAAGCGTGGTGCCTTGAGATAGGTTCTTCTTCCTTCCGGTTTGCATCCAGTAAAGTGTGACCTTGGGGTCATTCCCCTCCAAGTGAGGTTAGTAAAGCGTTATGTGTTATGTGGGTTGTATTATTTGTTATCTGTGCTGTAGGCTGGTAGAAATAGAAGTATGTATTGCATTCAGTTATTTATATTTAAAAATATATGTTTCTCGATATTTTTGTCATAGGTGTTCCTTGTCCTTGGGCCTATGGCAGGGAAGATAGTTGATGTGTTATTGCATAAGAGTATGTAGTGGGTTGAGTAATGAGATTGGGTTATGACTTATATCTATGAACGTGATTTCAAAACATATGTGGAGACATAATTCTTTTATATTAACGTGGAAGTTTAAATAACCAAAGTTGTGTTGTGAAAAAATGTTTGGAACTAAACTAGATAACTGGAAAGAAAACATATAGTTTTAGACCTTGTAGTGTTCAAATGGATGTTTTTGGGAGAAAATGTACTTATATAAGTATATTTTGAATATTAAATTGTCATATTATTTATATTGTACGTCATGGTGCATTCATGATCATAGATATCTCTATGTTGTTATTGTTTAGGATCATGTCGAGATCTCTACTGGACTTTATGTTCATCCCACGTTACTAATCATTTTTCAGGTGCAAGTTGAGAGATGATTCAAGATCAGTGATCTTCATTAATTGTTGGCCACAAGGCCTATACTTAAACTCTTACTTTTAGTGTAAAGATGTAAGCCTATGAACATTTTGTTTAAATGTAATTCCTGCTGCATTCCATATATGTATGATTAAGACGACTTTCATTTATTTATGGAGGTAATGTATGTATAGTTCTGCTTGTTCTTAATGAAAATGAAATTATGTTAATGGACATGGTAATATTATTCGAGTAATCAAAAGTGGGGCTTGACATTTTAAATATTCTTTTTTTACTAAATTAAATTTTGAAAAATAAATTTCAAAAGCCAAATCCTAAACCCTAAAACAAATTCTAAAAATTCAACCAAACATATTTAAGATTTAAAAACTAAATCTTAGAACAAATTCTGAAAATTGAACCAAATAGAAAAGGACTAAATAATACCAACAACTCACCAAAATCAATTAATCACAATTTCCAATGTTGGGCATGGCGGTTTGCTTCTCATGCTCCTCACCATATATATATATATATATATATGTTTTTCCGGTTGACTAGATATGTTACTGTAAGGGAGAAGCTTTTCTCCAATTCACACAGTGAATTAAGGGTGGGTTTGGGAAGTGAGTTGACTTTTTGGCTTTTTAGCTTTTTTGATTATTTTAGCCTGGGGCTAAAAAGCCTGGTTTGGGAAGGGCTTTTTGGCTTTTTTGGCTTTTTGACTTTTTGGTGAGGTGTCATCTTGTTGAATGACCAAATTGCCCTTTTCTATTTTCTTGTTTATTTTTTTATTTGGGTTGGGATTTGGCATAATTTGCGGGTTTTTTTTTTTTTTTTTTTTCATTTTTCGCTTTTTGCTGAAAAAAAAAACTTTTTTGGTATGTTTTTTTTTTTGGTATTTTTTTTTTACAATATTGGCTTTTTGCTTTTACTTTTTTTTTTTTTTTTTCTTGTCTTTTTTTTTTTGGGTTTGGATTTGGCTTTGTTTTCAAATAATTTTTTTTGTATATTGGGTGTCGATCTGCCGACTTTTGCTTAAATTTTTATTTTTTATTTTTTAATTTTTTTATTTTGGGTTTGGATTTGCCATATTTTGGTTCTTCTTTTTTATTTTAATTTTTTTATGTTTGGTTTCGATTTTACTTTTTTTTTGTTTTGTTTTGTTCTGTTTTTTTTTTTTTTTTTTGGGTTTTGCTTTGCCATTTTTTGCTTTATTTTTTTTGTTGACAATTTTTGTATGTTGGGTTTCGATCTCCCCAATTTTGCAAATCCTAATTTTTTTTTTGTATTTGGTTTTTTTTTTAATATATTTGTCGGATTTTGCGTTAATTTTTTTTATTTGAATTTTATTTATTTTGCGCTTAGATTTTTCGTATTTTGTTTAATTTTTTTTCCTGTTACTTTTTAAAATTTCGGGTTTCGATTTGCCGTATTGTGCTTACATTTTTCGATTTTCATTTGGGAATTTATGTTTTTGTCTTCTTTTTTGTTTTTTTTTTTTACTATAACTATGTTTTTTTTTTAAACTATGTTTGTTTTTTTTTTGTCTTCGATTTTTATTTGTAAGTATGTCTTGTTTTTCTTAATTGGTATACAATAACTTTTTTTTAAAAATATATTTATGTGTTTCATTTATTTGTAATTTACGTCGCACATGACAATTTCTGTCTTAGTTTTCTTTTTCATTTGTTTTTATTTGTTTTTCAAAGTTAGGCACGTCAGAAACTGGAAGGGGTTACATTCCCGTGAAAACTCATACATATTGTACATGATAATATATTTGAATACAGTCTGTTCCACGTGTGTCATTATGTGACAACCATACGAAAATTATTTCGACTACTATATATTTCCTAACATTCCGTTATTACGCATGTAACATAATTTGTCGCGTATGTGAAGGCGGACCAATGCCATATGGAGGTCCTCATCTCCAACCATTAAACCATCCTCGTCGTGTTCAACTTCTGGTATGGCATTTACTATTGTCATAGCCTCTTCCTCATCATAGATTGGCTGAACAGTTGTTGGGTTACCTGTGTTACGCCGTATATAATTATGTAATGCCATTGACGCACCTACTAACTGAACTTGCACATTTGCAAAGTCATACCGAGGCATGTCTCGAATAAACCCCCATCGCTGTTTCCAGGCACCGAAAGTGCGTTCCACCACACTGCATAACGAGGAGTGCACTTTGTTAAATAGTTCCCTTGGCGTGTTTGCCATCGCGTTCCGTGCAATACGACGGAATTCTTGTTGGTGGTAACGGTCGCCTTTGAATGGTGCTAAGAACCCAATCCGGTTTGCATATCCAAAATCGACAAGATAATATTTGCCTGCAGATATGAGAACAATGTATGACAGAAAAACGAACATGCTGCGTCATTTTCATATAACGCTGTCTCAGGGATAAATTATTTGTTATGAAATAATTTATAACAGGACCGTGTGTTACCTTCGTCAGGATGTGGGAAGGGGACATTATCATTTGTTATTATCTCGTTGAATATGCGACTATCATGCATACTTCCTTCCCATCCGCAAGAAATGAATATGAAACACATGTCAAAATCGACAGCGGCCATTATATTTTGCGTGTGACAGTATTTCCTACCGAAATATGTTGCCGCACCTGGCCCCGTAACCCATGCACTGACATGTGTTCCGTCTATTGCGCCAATGCAGTCCTGCAAACATGGATAAATTGTTTTGTTGCGTAAATTTGTACCAAGTTTTCGATTTTCCAATCGTCACGTGCAGTTAATAACAAAAACAAAATTTAATATATTATGTATATGTGACTCATGTTTTTCAAAAGTACCTTGAACGGTAGGTATTTCCGTCTAGACCGCACGTATGGATGTATACGATGCTGATTGTATGTGGGCCGACAATGAACAACAGTGAACTCTTTCATGGAATTTAATACGTTATGCACGTGCCTCGACACAGTCTCCCCGGAATGTTGGAACCGTTCCTGCATTTCCCGATTTTGCTTCCCTTTCAACACATGGATAAACATCGCAACGCTTTCTTCAACAGCTAAGCCATGTGGACGTTGCGGGACTTGTAATCCAAAATCATTTACTAATGTCTCACACAATGCGGCAAAAACTTCCTTCGGCATGCAAACATTTTCCTCAAATCGACCCATATGCCCCGCATATAGTTCGCATATCCATCTATTCCCAGTTAGTATAGAAGTGCGACACGGCGTTTTAGCCATGTGTTTTTGGTACCATTCTGTCGCCAACTGGCATGCTTGTAGAAATGTGCAGTTCTGTTCTTGTTGCACCTGCACTGCCATTTGATTAAGCATTTCCATTATGTCATCATGGTTGCTTCCATCCCAGGGATTCATCGCGTCTTCGTTGATGCGAAACCTACAACAGTGGCAACCTTTCAATCAGTTAGCACGTGATTCGTTGACTTAAATTATATTGAATTTTGCAATTATGAAATGCCGACACTGTTTTTAAACAAAGCAATGCTATGACCAATGTCATTTGGAACGCATGATCATATGAATTGCACAACAAAAAGAAGATGTTCAACTTATGCTTTACAGGGGGGCCATGGTGGTAACAACCACAAAACTACCCAGCAAACTAAACTAACAAAAGAACTTGCGACATATAGGCATTCATAAGCGTGCATCTAAAACGTAATTCCCTGTCTGAAACGTAGCGACACAAAATATGAAAACGTAAACATCCCATTCATTTCCCAAAAACGAAGCACAACCATGCTTCCGGTCCGTCAACCCATGCACTTACCTAAAACTTGTTTCTGCCCGTAGGTAGCAAGAAAAAAAAAAGAAAGACAGAATGCAAAACATGCACACACCACCATCCTGTTTTAGTACATAGCCAACAATACCATAAGTCTAAGTTTTAAAAACGAAGAAAAGGACATGCATCTGCAACACTCGTAACACCGATACATCACATCCGGCGACCCCCAAACAGGTTTGCAAATGGCCCCGACGCAGTACTCTGGAGCTGCTTCTGTGTAAGCCATCCAATGATGTGGTCGTCATCAGGCTGGCACATCATGACCTCCCGGTAATCGGCGTTATCCATAAGTGTGGAGGCGAAGTGGAATAACGGCGTACCAATCAGGGATGGAATACTGCTCAGTTTATGCATGCACTCGAAAATAGTGTACAGCGCTTCGTTGCCTGTGAGGTGCCTGACCGTGACCTGCTGATTCTTTTAACGCACCACATCTGTCATTCTGTTCATGCTTTCCGCAATAACAGACGCACCACTTGTTCCCTTCTTCGACTTTGAAGCACTTGTTGATGGCGTCTTTCTCCTTTTTGCCTTTTCAATCGGCACATGCTCCAGTGAAGAATCAGAATCCACGTCCTGTACTCCAGCGGGTATCGGATCAGCAAATGGCTGGGCTCCCAAACTACGCACTGAATCAGATGAGTCCTCAGCAGCTTCAGGAAGGTTCTCTCCCGGGGTCCAATGGTGCTTCCCAGTAGCTGATGCCCCCATGAAAACTGTCTCCATCAAGTCACGGTGTTCCAAGGTTTTCTTCCTGAACTTCGCACACGCCTTGTTGATCTGCAGAAATGTAGATGTGTAAAAGAGGCAGACATTATATTTCATATAAATAAATTGTATTGCAGTTAAATCAAGAAGTAAAAAATGTACTGGTAAATGACAGATATGAAAATTGATTGTACATGTACTTACTGATTCCATCTTGTCCCACCACTCGTCAGGTGCCTGAAACAAACCGGTGTCATAGTCAAAGCCTATCCCGGACACTCCCTTGCTTGAGTCCATCAACTTCGTCCACGCTTGCCACTCTTTTTTCAAGCTCATGTATTTATTCTTCAGCTGTTTCAGTCCATGTTTTTTTCCTGTTTTTCTCTGAAATTTCCTGGACAACGACTTGTACCATGCCTGGGTGAGGACTAAGAATGGCCGATTTCCTTTACTAATCTCATTTGCAATCAACTGGAGAAAAACTCGGACTGAGTGACTGTCCCATGAGGCCTTGTGGCTTAACTGAGTTTGTGTCTCTTCAAGACTGGTTGACTTGTCACTGACAACGCCTTTGCTTTTCGCGTGGTTACGCGGCGAAGTACGTGTAGAAGCCATTACTAATGTACGGTTACAAAAGATTACCATCACAAATTTTGTTGTTATATACACACGCATAAGCCATGACACATTAATAACAACAAACAGAGATATATGATGCTGAAGATAAATTTGCATATATCCATTCAAAACATTTTTTACGTACGTACACAGGTTCCATGGAAGTTGGTAGTGGACGAAAATATGATAGTTAATATTACGCCTCCTATATGCGACAACATACTACCATCGTACTACAAACATACTAACTACATACTAACAACATATGTAAAACATACTAACGTCTTTGTACATACTAAGAACATGGTAACGGTGCTTACATACGGCACAACAAAATGACAACGACAATGCAGAGCACATACACAATGGTCTTAAGCACACGCAAGGATTGTTGAATGTCTATGACATCAGCCCGCAATTGCATGGCAATTTCATCTCCGGGTGACGCATAGCCTTGGTTCCCATGGCTTCGTTCTTCACACCAACCAATCCAACTGACACAAGGCTGATGAGTGAAAATTATGGAAGTATTAGTTTCATGGGTTGTTAATGTTCATTAAGTTATGACCGGTAAAGATTGGGTGACTCACCACAGGGCGGGGACATACAAAGTAGGAACGCCCTGGATTTGTGGTGGACCTGGAAATCCTAACAATACACGGGCCATATCCACAGGCACACATACGTCCTGGCCATGTACTGGAAGTTGCAGTAGAGGTGAACGACGCCATGCTACGCTTTAATGTAAAGTAAATTTACATGAATCAACATGAACACGATGGAGTACTGAAATTAATAAATCTATGTTGTAATATATTTTGATAATAGTTTTTATGATAGGCAGCAAAATGGATTTCTGAATATATTTGTACTACATTTTGTACTAATTACATTTTGTCATACATGTATAATAACATTGTTACACCCTTTTGTTTTTTAACTCTAAATTTGTAATATATAATATTAATACGTTATTAATATCTTTCTAATATGTTTGTAATATATTTGTTAATAAAATGTTGTTTTGAATATATAATTGTAATATAAATGTCATATAATTTGTAATTTGTTGGAAATATAGATGTTGTTAATATATCTACCATCCTTCCCAAATTAAGTGGTACTCTCTATTTAATTTATCTAATTTTTTTTTGTTATTGTGTTGAGAACTGAGCATTTCGTATTGACTATCAAATGAACGCAATTAGTACATCTAATTTGTAATGTATTTTCAATATTATTTCCTTTATATTTTGAAAACATTTTTGAATATATTTATGATAAAGTTTTTTCATACTTACATATACTCGTAATATATAAAGTTTTTTCATATTTGTTTGGCAAAAACTTTTACAGTCTTTATTGTTTACCTCTAAATTCGTAATATATAAAATTAATACAGTATTAATATCTGTCTAACATTTTTTTAATATATATTGAAAAAAACTATTTTTGTAATATATGTGTAATATATATTTGATATATTTTTTTAATATCTAGCTTCCTTATGAAATGTAGTTTGAAAATAGTTATGGTGCTAATTAATTTATTATTTAGAAATGAGAATTGACCATTTCGTGTTGAGTAAAAAATAAACGCAAATTAATACATCTAATTTGTAATCTATTTTCAATATATATTTTTATTTATTTTGAAAACATTTTGGAATATATTTATGATATAGTTTTTCATAATTAAATGTAGTCATATCTGTTTAATAAAACTTTGACACTCTTTCTTGTTTACCTCTAAATTTGTAATATATAATATTAATACATTATTAATATCTGTCAAAGATTTTTGTAATATATTTTTAGTCAACTGGTTTTTTTATATATTTCTAATATAAATTTCATATATTTTGTAATTTGTTGTTAATATATGTACATATATCTACCTTCCTTCCCAAATGTAGTTCGAAAATATTTATGGTGGTAATTAATTTATTTTGTTGAAATGATAAATGAGCATTTCGTCCTGAGTAAAAAATGTACACAAATTAATACATCTAATTTGTAATATATTTTCAATATATTTTTTTTTTTCATATTTTGAAAACATTTCTGAATATATTTATGATATAGTTTTTCATAATTAAATTTTGTCATATCTGTGTAATACAAGTTTTACACGCATATATTTTTAACTCTAAATTTGTAATATATAATATTAATACATTATTAATATCTTTCGAATAAGTTTGTAATGTATTTTTAATAAACTGTTTGTTTAATATATTTGTAATATAAATATACATTATTTTGTAATTTGTTGTTAATATATGTAGATAATATATCTACCTTCCTTCCCAAATTTAGTTGGAAAATATTTTTTATGTAATTAATTAAATTATTTGAATTGAGAATTGAGCATTTCGTCTTGAGTAAAAAATATACGCAAATTAATACATGTAATCTAAAAAATATATATTTTCAATATATTTTTTGGCTTTTTTGAAAACATTCTGTCATATATTCATGATAAAGTTTTTCATAATTAAATTTTGACATATATGTGTAATAAAATTTTTACAGTCTTTCCTTTTTAAATCAAAATTTGTAATATACATTTCACATATTTTTTTTAATAAATTCGCAATATATTTTTAATATATTGCTTAATTGATTACAATTTATAATTTTCCTTTTGTACTATCAGTTATATATATTTTCATAATTTGTTGTTAATATCTCTAACTTGTAACCCAAATTGAGTTGGAATTATATTTTTCATGTAATTAATAAAAATTTCACAAATGGGAATTGAGCATTTATGTAATTAATAAAAATTTCACAAATGGGAATTGAGCATTTCTATTAGGCAACAAACAGGGGAATTGAGCATTTCAGAAATGGGGATTGAGCATTTCTATGAAGCACAAATGGGAAGTCAGCATTTCACTAACGCCTTTGCATTTCTTATTTATAAAAAAAGAAAAAAAGAAAAAAAAAGGGATCTGCATTTCAAACAATAACCGAACAGATACAACAATTGTAGAACAGATTTCTAACTCTTTGATTGTTTAAACAACGGTGCCTTCATACATCTGGGCGAAATTTGTGAGTCTGAACAGATATTTAAGATCGATAGAGTTGATTCTCATAAATCAGAACAACTATTTGAATCAGATCAGATATTATATATATATATATATGTATGTGTATATATACAAATCTGCCCCAAATTTGTTGGATGCGAACAGATTTCGAACATAACAACAGATCTAAAAGACCAGATTTACGGATGAGACAGATCGGTGGCCGGTCTGTGTGTAATGTAAGTGTAATCAACCCAATAACGACCGTGAGCCAACAGATCGGCCATGAACCGACGCAAGAAATGAACATAAACTACGCAGATGGTAAGAACAGAAAACAAATCAGATAGGCCATAGATCATCACCTGCAGATCGGTTGAAGTGTGCGAGAGTTCGTTGTTGTTCGCCGCCGCGGTTTCGATCTCCGGTTGCGGATTCCTCTGCCAAGGTCGGTCCGACGGCCTCCAATCGCTCCGTTCTTCCTCTTCTCTGCTTTGAAATGGGTGTGTAAGACCTTTAATGTGAGGCGCTTTTTGCAGATGGAGAGAGTTTAACCTCTCGGGGCAATTCGGTAAAATCACACGACTGAGCCTCGCCCAAAACCCGTGAAACTCGATTTTGTCGTGACTTGGCTGAAATAGCCTTCTTTGTCGCGACTTGGCTACTTTAGCCCCGTTTGCCTTCCCAAACGACAAGCGTTTTGTTGAGTAAGTGGGGTTTAGTATGGATCCTGTTTCGATAATTCGAACGGTTCAATATGTAGAGTTCGTCGACTACTTCATATTTTAAAAAAATCACATTGATCCGATATCGGTAGTCTCTTTATCGAAATACATTTTTATCAATAATAAATGTGATTTTAAAAATAAATTATTAATAAAAATGTGTTCCGATCTAGGGGTTACCAATATCTAATTAACATGATTTTTTGTAGATATAAAGTATTCGATAAGCTCTATATATTGAACGGTTCGAATTATTGAAACAGAACCTATGATGACTCTATAGACCTAACAGTATGCTCTAATCTATTACATATACTGGAGAGAAGCTTCCCCTTACTGTAATAATCCATAGACTTGTGTTGAGACTTACTTATGAAACATGGTTAAATGAAATATATTTTTCAATGCAGGGAATAAAAACTCTACTTGTAAGTTTAATGAGGTGTCAATTTTATAGTGGAGTTCCGTAAATTTCTTATTCACGGTTAGGGATGTAAATTAGGCCTGGCCTGGCCCGGCCCGGCCCAGCCTACCAAGGCCCAGGCTTGAACCGGTCCACATGCTAGAAAATTAAGCCCAGGCTCAGGGGGTATTTGGGCCTTGAGCAGGGCGGGGCCTGGTCTGAACGGGCCCAAACATTTTTTAATTTTTTTTTTAATCAAAATTTTATTCTTTTCTATTAAAAATGACATTGGGCCATGGGCAAGTTGGACCTCGCCCTGGGTTTTGAGTGTGCCTTAAGTGGGTCATGGACCCACGAGCAAGGTCGGGCTTTAAAATGACGGCCCAGGCCCAAGGTCCTAGACTAGGCTCGGGTCCGAGTCTAACCGGGTTGGTCTTACTTTGGGCTGCAGGTCATTTTTACATCCCCATTCACAATTGGGTTGTACATAAGCTTTTTCCTTTAAAATATTAAAAAAAAAAATTCAAGTTAGCCTCGCATCACATAGGCTTGTTTTAGGGAGTAGGTTAAAAGTTGATTTTTTGAATTTTTTTTTGAAAAATGTGTAAAAAAATAATATGATAAAAAAAAAGGTTTAAAAAATTAATTTTTAGACGAATTCTCAAAATAGGCCATAGAATTAGAGTTTAGGTTATAGGACCTAAAAAAAAAAAAAAAACGAGGTACAACTCACTAAAAATAAAGTTGGTGTAGGTGCAACTTTGAGTCATACCTTTTCATATATAATTTAGAGTAAATTATACTGACGCGTTCTGAGATTTATATTTATTACAGTTTCTTTTCTCATCTTTTGAAAATTATATCTCTTCTCTTGAGATTTAAAATTTCATTACAGATTCTTCTTCATAGCAATTTAAGTTTTTTAAATATTAATTTTGCCATACTAAGTAAATTACATTGACACCTCTCATATTTTAAAAATTACAATCCCCTCCCTAAGATTTAAAGTAACATTACCAATTCCGCCCCCCTCAGTTAGTATTAGTTGGAAAAAAAATTCATTGAAAAAAAAATTAATTGGAAAAAAAATTATTTGAAAAATAATTAATTAAAAAAAAATTTGTTAGTAAAATTTTTAAATTTCTATTTAAAAACCAACGTAAGCTCATTTTTTGAATTTACATTTTTTCCTCAAATTTACAAACTGAGGCAATAATTTATAAATCAAAAAAATTATCAAATAAGTTTTTATGACAGTTTTAAAATTTTTAAAAAATATAAATTGAAAACTGAAAACGAAATGGTTACCAAACAGGTCTCAGATGGTAAAAATATCATAAAATTAACAAATAATTAAATAAGTTACCAACGTAAGAAATGACTTATCAAAAGATTCTTAGGTTATGTATGGTTTGATTTTTAGAAAATTTTTTTAAAAATTAAAAATTAATTTGGTTAAGAAATAAAAAATAAAAAATAATTATCATTTAAGGGTAAAAAATAATTATCATTTTAACTTTTGGGCAGGTTATATACATACGTATGGTTGTTTCAATTTAATTTGTAAAAAATTATTTCTAACAACTCAAAAGATAAAAAGTATATAAAAATAATAATTATTTTTTTATTTTTTATTTCTTAACCAAATTAATTTTTAATTTTTAAAAAAAATTTCTAAAAATCAAACCATACATAACTTAAGAATATTTTGATAAGTTATTTCTGACGTTAGTAACTTATTTAATTATTTATTAATTTTACGACATTTTTACCATCTAAAACCTGTTTGGTAATCATTTCGTTTTCAGTTTTCAATTCATATTTACAAAAATTTAAAAAATTGCCATAAAAACTTGTTTGATAATTTTTTTAGTTTATAAATGGTTGTCTCAATTTGTAAATTTGAGGAAAAAACGTAAATTCAAAAAATGAGCTTACGTTGTTTTAAACAGAAATTTAAAAATTTTACTAATAAAAATTTTTTCCAATTAATTTTTTTTTCAAATAATTTTTTTTCCAATTTAATTTTTTTTTCAATGAATTTTTTTTCCAACTAATACTAACCGAGGGGGCAATTGGTAATGCTACTTTAAACCTTACAGAGGGGATTGTAATTTCTAAAATGTGAGGGTGTCAATGTAATTTACCTAGTGAGGGCAAAATTGGTATTTAAAAAAATTAAATTGCTGAGGGGGGAAATCTGTAATAAAATTTTAAATCTCAGGGGAGAGATGTAATTTCCAAAAGGTGATGGAAGATTGTAATAAACATAAATCTCAGAGAGTGTCAACGTAATTTACCCTATAATTTATTTATGGGTAAATTACATATACCTCCCTTGAGATTTAGCTAAATTACAGATACCCCCTGAGGTTTCGAAAATTACAGATACCCCCCTGAGGTTTATATTTTCATAACAAATTGCCCCCATAAGATTTATATTTTCATAACAATTTGCTTCCTAATTTGTTATGCAAATAGTACCTTCAGGGAGTATCCGTAATTTCTCAAACCTCAAGGAGGTATCTGTAATTTTGCTAAACCTCGAGGGAGGTATATGTAATTTTCCATTTATTTATTTGTTTCACCGAACTGTAATCCTTATAAAAAAAAAAAAATAACGGATACTTTTGTTTTTCTTTTTTCTTTCACTCTGGTATTTTTTAAAAAGATAAATTATAAATGTATTTTTAAGATTTGTTTAAAATATTAATTTTCTTAGGTGATTTTACAAATTACATTTTATTTCTTAAAGTTTTTAACTATGTAGCAAATAATTTATTTCATTAATCCACTGTTAAATCAATTAATAGTATTTTAATAATACTAGTAATATATTTCAATTAATAATTCTTATTATTTCATTGTTGTATAAAATGATAGTTATGAATTTTATTTTTCTATCAATTCTGTTAAATGATAAATTTTGACAACAAATTATTTATAATTTTTAAATTTACAATAAATAATCTATATTTTAAGTAAATTTTAGCAATGTATTTATAATTTTTTTTTTTTTAATTATTGCTTATTTGAAAATTTTCAAATGCTGGGTGAAATCACATGACTCGCACGAGACCTAGGGTTTTAAGGAGGGTTTTAGCTCCTCCCCCGTCTCTCCACCCTGCGCCCCTCTCCCCGACCTGCAAGTGTGCGACTGTGTCTGTGTCATCAATGAAATGACACAGTCCTCTTTCGATTTTCACTCCCAAACCCTAAGTTCTAACCCTAATTCTCATCTCGTCCACCATGAAACCTCTTTCTCCGAGAATCTTCTTCATCTTCTTCTCTTCACGCTCTGTGTCCACAAACCCAATCAACAATGCTGAATTCCACCACCATGGCCTCCGAAACTCTCGCTTCTCAACTTCCTCAAACTCGTTTCACTCTTCATCATCATTTCCATCTTCTTCCTTCCCAACACGGCGACACGAGGAAGAGAGCAGGAACGTGAGGGTTTCGGTGTGGTGGGACTTCGAGAACTGCAATTTGCCGGCCGGAGCGAACGTGTTCAAGGTCGCTCAGGGTGTTACTGCTGCCATTAGGACAAATGGGATCAAAGGCCCCATTCATATCACGGCGTTTGGCGATGTCTTGCAGCTTTCGAGATCGAACCAGGAGGCGTTATCGGCAACTGGGATCAATCTAACCCACATTCCTCACGGTTCGTTTACGTTGTTTCTTACCTGTGTCATAGCTGGTCATTTGTGATTGAATTTTTTTAGATATTGGTTGAACCTGATGTGCTGGCAATCATTTTATGAATACTTATTAAAAAAAAAAAGTATATGTGAGAGATTCTCAAATGCATGAACAAAGATTACCATTGTGTAACCATGTATTTAAAATCACAGAAATTAAATACATCAAACATGATTGGAAGAATAAATTCGATTGAACAGAAAATTGTTTCAAAATTATACAATCGTTGCATTAATAATCAATTCCAAAGTAAAATACAACAAAACAAGGTTACTTAGCTAGGGTTTCATCTACACCCCAAGGAAGACGATTAGTTACCCATGGAGAAGGTGAAGAATGCCATGGATGTGGAGAATTCTGTCTTGGAACTTTGGGTTTCTTCTTTCTTGTCTCTTGTGCCGTCTTTTGATATGTGAAGAACCCTTATTTATGAAGGTTAGGTCATCCTTCTATAATCCCGTAACAATTAGGGTTGGAATGAGCTCAAAAAGAGCATAAAAATTCACTTCTTCAGATTTCCTTGCGCAATGTGCGCCTGGGCTTACTCAAGGCTCTATTCTTCAGGTGTGCACCTGGGCACACCATGATTTGCTCCCAGGCTCACTCAGACGACAAACACATGGGCGTGCGTCCGGGCACTCCATGATTTGTGCCCTGGCGGAACTCAACACGTCCAAATCTAACTTTGAGTCTCCTCGCTTTGCTTAGCCTTACACTTTAGTCGCAAGGACCCGAATAACCTACACAACATGAAAATTCATTAGAATAATCAAATAATAACAATTACGAACGTAGCAAACGTAGTATAGGGGATCTAAATGTGTACACTTTCAATTTTGACACCTATTAATGGCTATTTTTCTTGGAGAGTATTTTTAAGTTCCTTGACATATTGGGAATCTGTAGCAACACTTTGATCAGTATGAACGTAGCAAACGTAGTATAGGGGATCTAAATGTGTACATTTTCAATTTTGACACCTATCAATGGCTATTTTTCTTAGAGAGTATTTTTAAGTTCCTTGACATATTGGGAATCTGTAACAACACTTTGATCAGTACATTTGCATCTTCAATACTCTTAGAGGGGGGGGGGGCATGACATGCTTAGTGTTAGGATTTGGATTGGACTACTTGACCCGTAGGAATTTTTTGTTAACCTCTGCTTGGTACGCATTAGTGAATGAATTTGATGCACGCTAATGAATGAATTTGATACGCGCTAGTGAATGAATTTTAGGCCTTTGCCTTGAAGTCTAGTGCATGCGCACTGACACCTTGAGAGTTCCTTTGAATATGATGCATGCATCTCATCTTCAACAACAGAAGGTTATCATTGGAAAAGTCATCTTTTAAACTTGCAATTTATGCTTTGCCCCTTGGTAACACCCCAATGGCTTAGTTGCATTTTCCCAATAAAGAGGCTCATGTTTAAGTCTCTTTAACTTCTCTATCAAAAGAAAAATTAATAAATAAAGAAGTAAAAACCATTCTTATCTTAGTAGAAGGGATGTAGACACCTTAGCATAAAGCATAGCTATGCAATTGATTTCAAACGAATGAATGTATGCGGTGGTCTCCCAACACATAGTGCAAAACCATCATTTCTCTTTATATGACAACTTGTGGGCTTTCATGGAGCAGCGGATGATTTTCTTGTTTATCATGCTCCAATTTTTTAAATTTTTTTTGAGTGTTTATTGTCTTCTACAATGTCTAATATGAAATGAAGGGCTAAGGCAGTACTTAAGCTTTGGCTTTCTTTTCCTTAAATACAAGGAAGCGCTGACACTTCTAAGAGGCTTGTCTGTCAAAAACTGACACACGTTGGACACTTTTTGTGTTGGACACAAGTCTAAACATGCCCTATTACTTTTTAAAGACATTTAGGGCTAGACATTCTTTGGACACTCGGGGAATATGTGTTTCCATCGCTTAAATGACATGAACCATGTTACCACCCTATCTAGTGCATCTTATAATTTTTTTTTTTTTTTTGACAATTTATGCCAAACACTGTTTGGTGCAGTTTTTGCTTACAACTTATGAGGCAAAATTAGTTTAAATAAGCAGAAAAAAAGTTGATTATTGAGAAGCAGGAGGAGTGCTAACTTCTGCTTTCTAATTATTAGCTTTGAGTTTGTAAAAAGCTATACCAAACAAGCCCTACTTGTTTGAACAGAACAACTTAGGATCTAATAATAAAAGAAAAACAAGGGAGATTTATACCTATTAATCCCTACTCCTTTAAACTTTATAAATTACTCTTCTGTTGTATATTTATTTTATTGTTTTTGAATAAATTATTTATATATATGGCATATATTAATATATAAAAATATATATTTTGCTTGTTTTCCGTATGTCATGACTTGCATTTTTTGGAAATTGCCTTGTCGGTGTGTCTGTGCTTTTTAGCTTTTATGTTTGTTGGTTGATATTTGCACGTTACTCAATTTTCAATTGTGGGTTTTTTCTTAAGAACTAACATCAGAAAATTCAGTTAAAGTAATTATAGCTTAAAAAGAATATAAATTTAGGCCTCGTTTGGGAATAGGCTAATTTAGTAACTTTTTGGCTATTTGGCTAAAATATGAGCTAAAAAAAACTAATATGTTTGGGATGACTTTTTGGTTTTTTACGAAAAGATATGCAAAAAGTAGAGAGAAAAGAGAATCTTTGACTTTTTAGTATGGGTTATTGGCATTTTGGTTTTTTTAGTGACTTTTTGGCTTTTTGGCTAAAAAAGCCACTTGCCAAACAAGGCCTGATGTTGAGATACACAGTTGCATATCTCAACCATAAGAAGCAGTGAGAATGCAAATTTAGAGGACAACTGATTTAGAGGATGCAAATTTTCTCCTGCAAGTATTCCTAGGAATCAAGGTAGCAGTCATTAAGAATCTATGACTAAGAAATTAGACCTTTGATTTGTAGGTCCTAGAAGTAGTGATGATGATTTTGTCTCACTTTAGATTATTTTACACTAGACCTGCATTGTATATGATGTTTACTATTCAAATGGGATGAATTGTTGTGGTATACTATCTTGGTAATGTTTATATTTATTTATCAAAAAAGGGGGAAGAAAAAAATAAACTACCTTTGTTAATGGCTATATTAACCTTGTGGACAAGTTCACGTGTAGAATAGTGCATTTTCTCAGTTACTAGCTTCAAAAAAAAAAAATTATAATTTTTTTCTCAAAACCAAAAATTTGATATTTTTTAATTACCTTTCTCAATATAATCATGATTATTTTTGTATTTTTTAAAACACTATTTGTAACATATTCTTGCATATCCTCAAGATCGGGATGAGAAGTTGTTACCTAGTTGTCCAGATCATTACTACTAGCAGGATTTTCATCTACGACATACTTTTTTAAGTTTATAGCTGGTAAATGTAAGATTGACTCAGATTCAAGATCCCAAGATTTTGAAAGTTCAGTTAGATCAATAGAAGAGAACTATGTTCTGAAATTCGACAAGGTTTACATCCAGTTGGTAAATCAGTCATGATTGTTATTTCTATCTTAAAAAAACTGTGGAAGACTTGTCAATTGTTCATCTCAAATTTCTTTATTTGTTATCACTCCAAACTCCTTAACCATGCAAATTATCTTTTGATTCAGGTGGGAAGAACAGTGCTGATAGATCTCTTCTTGTAGATCTTATGTATTGGGTTTCTCAAAATCCTCCACCAGCACATGTTTTCTTAATTTCTGGTGACAGAGATTTTGCTGGCATTTTACACCGATTAAGAATGAACAATTACAATATCTTGCTTGCTTGTCCCGAAACTGTTCCTAGTGTTCTCTGTAGTGCAGCAAGTATTATGTGGCATTGGAATGCTTTGGTCAAAGGGGAAAACCTCACTGGAAAGTATTTCAACCAACCCCCAGATGGTCCATATGGTTCTTGGTATGGCCATTATAGGGTGCCTCTCGATGATCCATTTGCAGTTACTGAGCAAACAGCTTGTTCACGGGCTGAGGAGGTGTCTGAGTCTAATTTAGATCATAAGCTTCGTCCAGTTCCAAAAGCAGTTGTGAAGCATATCCGTCATATATTAAATTCTTACCCTAAAGGGATCTCCATTACAGATCTTCGTTCAGAGTTGGGGAAGAGTAATGTGAGCATAGATAAAGACTTGTATGGATTTAAAAAGTTTTCTCGCTTTCTTTTATCTATGCCACACATTTTAAAGCTTCAATCTGGGGGTGATGGTCAGTTTTTGGTATGCAGTGTTGCCCCAAAAACTCCTGATCCAGTTGAATCCACTCCAGGCATAGCTACAGGACCTGTTACTAACAATAAAGAGCCAGATTCTGCAATAATTCCTAAAGTACATAGTGCAGACAGCTCTAGTACTGAAGGCATGGATGAAAAACCATCATCGCCACCAACCCCTGAACTAAATGTTAAAGAGCCTCCAACAAAATTGCAAGAGTCACAAATTAAGTTGCAAGAAAACCCTCCAGTTGCTGAGAAGGTAAGCAATGCCGAGGTAACAGAGAAGCATTTGCGTCCTGTTGAAGAATGCAATTCCACATCTGAAGTGGCATCTTTTAGAAAGTGGTGGAGGAAATTGTTGTTTGGTGAAGATGTTGGTTCTGACAAGAAAAGTGCTAGCATACCGGGAAAAACTTCTACTTCTGGTGGTCACACTGAGAATTCTAAGACTCAGGCGAAGTGTGCGAAACCACCATGTCAGCGTACTGATCCAGCTAGTTCAACGTCATTTTCGTCATCCAGTAATGTAGTAATGGATGGCATTACTGGGGGTGGTGAAGCTTATGCTGACAAATCTAGCAGGGATCCTGGTTTCTTTACACAGATAATAAGTTGGTGTAAGTTTTGGAGAAAGAGCCCAAACTCTGAAAATTTAATTGAACAATCTAGTGAAATATTAAACCAGCTAACTGTTGATTCTGGAAAGCATGAACTATTCTTGAAGGATTCTTTCTGGAATGAAATGGAAGCATTTATACATACACCTCCCAATGGTTCGATCCTTGTCTTACAATCAAGGAGCAGGTACGGATGTGCTCTTCCATATCTTTTTATAGTGTCTTGGTTTTATTGCTAGAAAAAATTCCATAGGAAGCTTTTCCTTGTTTAATCTTGCTTCTTGATCATGAATATATCATGTTTTTGTTACTAATGTCTTCATTATTAATTTAGTATTGCATAATGTATCGAAAAAATAGTAAGGTCTCAACTATATATTTTTAGTATTTTCTTCACAAAAAGTTCTAAGAAAGTAAGGCACATTGTAGATTCAACCAATAATATTTTTATTTCTTCTTATTCATCTTTTTGGTGAACAAATCTATGGCATCAATGGATGGAGCAGTATAGGAATCTGTTTCTTACTAACAACTAAGAAGCAAAGAAGGTGGCATGTCCGTGTTAGACACCAACGCTTGTCGGACACTTTGTGTAATGTATCTGACAAAAGTCTAAACATGTTATATTATTTTTCAATTTACAATTTAATTTTTTTTAGATTTTATTTAAATTTTTAGATTTGAGCAAGTCCAAATGTGTCCTACAAGTTTGAACAAAACTACTTATGGTCTAATGATGAAAAATTATTGTTGATTCTTACCTATTGAAATATCATCTAAGAAGCTTCATACAATTCTATGGAGTAAGCGTGTTGTGTTCGACACCGACACTCTTTGGACATTCCTAAATTATTCATATATATGATGCATTTGTAAAAATATAAAAATTTAACATGTCCCAAACGTGTCACGTCTTGCATTTTTTGAAAATTAACGTGTTTGTGTGTCATTGTCATATCCTTGTTTCATCGTGTGTCCGTGTCTATGCTACTTATCGTCCTTTAAACTTTTAAAATTTGAGTTATGTTAAATATTTTTATTAATTTTGATGAAATATTCATATATATGACATCATGTATCTTGCATGTCCCTCGTGGCATATTCTGCATTTTTTGAAAATTGTCGTGTTGGCGTGCCTATATCATGTCACGCATCCATGCTTCTTTGGTGAACAAATACTCTTCCAATGCTGTGTTTATCTTGTTTCTTCTTCTTCTTCTTTTTTATTTTTATTTTTTCTTCTTCCTTTGAGGACATGGGTTAGGGGTTGAAGGGATGAAAAGGGAAGGGAAAATAGTAGAGAGAAAAATGCTGAGAAAGAGGGATACTAATTACTTTCCTCTGTTTGGTTTCCATGAGAAAAAACATCCATATAGATGCTATGTTGTCACCAATATAATACTAATTGTATTTGTGTCAACGCATATCTTAATTTGTTGAATTGAATTTTGAGTGATTCGAGGTGCACCTGATGATCAGAGGGGCATCAAGAGGGACCAGAGCTTTTATCATCCTTATTTTTGTGGTGTTTTATTGTTGGAATACTAGAGGGCCAAGTTCACAAAATTAAAGTCATATGAATGGAGCTAAACCTAACTCTACTTTTAATATGTGCAATTTGTGCAGATGAAGGGGGTTGAAAAAAAAAGATTTAGCCAGTCACAAGCAATAGTTAATTCCTATCCATGTCCCATGTCCATGACCATGCTTATTAGTTAATGGAATTGGCATATTGCAAACTAGATGTCATTTGCTTGATTTTCTTCACAACCTTGTATACTTCATGACAGGGTTCCGTCAGTTGATTAAGTTCCAAATGCGTTGATAAATTAGATTTTTACTCAAAAGTCAATCTCATGTCATTATGTGGATGGAGGAAAGCTGAGTGAAGGTGATTCCCCCAGCTTAAGTACTATGTCTAATAAGATTCATTTCTAGAGTTTATTTTCCTCCTGTATTATGGATGAGCAAAATAACTGTCTAGATGTATCTTACCGTTGCCATATATATTTTTTTTTTCTATATATATAGAGAGTAAATTATCACTGTGAATGGTTTACTTTTTGTTTCATTCTTTCATCAGATAATTTCTAAATTTTCTTGCATTTTGGTAGTAACTGCAATATTTTATAAAAAAAACTCATAATTGTTCTGTTAAAATCCTTAGAATGGATCAGATCAAATTTCATGCTGAAGCTGAATTTTAGAGCTTGTAACTCTCTTTAGAATTTCATTGATGCATTTGGAATCACGTGGGAACTGTTTTTTTGTGCTATTGTGCATCAGAGAACAGATGGTTCAGAATCTGCAAAAGCAAGGCCCTTTGGTTCTCAGATCTCTTACTCAAAACGATCTTCTTCACCTAGTGGACTTGTTGATCTCAGAGAAGCGATGGGTGGGAGAGTGCCCCTCCCAAAATTATCCTTTCAAACTCATTCGGCCTGCTGGAAGGAATTCCACTTTGAGTAATCCTCCAAATTCAAATGGGTTACGATCTATCTTTCTAAGCTCAACATCGGAGTCTAATCCTCAAAGATCAGTGGAACATGATGGAGAGAGAAAACACCAAAATCTTACTCACTCTGGAGTTTCTCCATCTGTCATTAATAAGAAACCCTCTGGCAAGTCCAGAAATGAGATATTAGCTGATTGTCAGAAGCTTGTGGATGACATTGTGAAGGAATACCCTGAAGGGTTCAATATGGGCTCCTTTAGGAAACTGTTCCTTGAGAGATATGGTTATCCTCTGGATATACAAAAGCTTGGATACCAAAAATTGGTGAACCTGTTACAGATAATGCCTGGGGTGAAAATAGACTCTACTTACATCGTGCCTTGTTTTAATGTTGCAAAGAGTTCTCACCTAGAAACTGCTGATCCTAGTGTTCAAGAAAATAATGTCAGTGGTGCAACAGCTAGCTCAGACAGTGAGGTATCTGATGCATCAAGGAAAGATGATGATCTTGACTCTCCATGGGGGGAACTTGGGCCTGTTGCCAAAGTAGATCCCAAGCAAAATAAAAGGGACATATTGTTGTCAAACAGTAGAGCAAAAGAAGAAACTGCGAGACGGATGCATCATGATTATGAAACCCTGTCAGATGATTCCATTTCAGATTCAGAAGAAGAGACTGCATCTTTAACAGGAGGATCAGAAGGAGAAGGGAAGCCTAGAACAAAGGATGAAGAAAGCTCGTTATTACAGATTCTGGACTCTTGGTACAGCAATGGGGAGCCCAATAGAAAGGACGGGTCAGAAAATGTAGATGGGATGGTCGATTGTTCCCGAGATGTCTTGAAACCATCTGATTCCTCTGGGGCTGCTTTCAAAACTGAAACTCCTGTAGTAAAATGTGGACGGAAACAAAAACCTTTTAAGAGCTATTCTTTTGTTTCAGACCAGCTTGTGGAAAACAAGGACAAGCTGATTGATGGTATATTGGGGAGCTTGAAGAAGTCAGGTGAGTCAAGAATCCAAGGCTAGAAGGTTTATTGAGGACAGTGCAAGGAGGAAATGATGCATGCATGCCTCGCTGATAATCCATCCCCACCTGAATAGAGCAGTATTAGGTATTTACTAGTGGTTCTGCCAAGGATAAGGGTAGGGCCGCTCGCAATGCAGGTCTAATGCTGAGTAGAAGTTATAATTTATTTTTTGGCATCCAAATTCAATGGTAATACCATGTTTTCTTTTTAATATTCTTGGTAGTTTCAGGTCTTATCCAATTCACATCATTTTGGTAGTGCGAGTCTTGATCTTCATACAGCGCCATTGAATGCGAAGGTGACATGGTATTATTATTACATCCTTGCTGAAGTTTATAATTCCTTCTGTATGGGCATCAGGTAACCACAGTTTGAAAGATACAATTTATAGTTAGTTTATCATCAAGTGCATTTAATCTATCATTCTTCAGTCGCCATTATCTTATCTGCCATTTTGAAGTTCTCCTATAATGTAATTTTTTTCGTTATACTAAAATTAAAACACAATTTATTTTCATTTGTTTATTTCTCATCTTATATTTTTAACTTCTCATTATTATCTGTAATCTATCATATTATTTATAATTTTTATTGGTGTTTTCATTAAATTTATAAAATTAACCTATCTCTTGCTTTGCTCCCTCCACCTCCACCCTCAATTTGTCCCGCCTCTAATATGATATGATATGGGACAGGAGTGGGTCACAACAAACTCGTCCCATTGCCTTCCTTAGTGGAGGGATTGAAGTCAAATTTTAGTCAAAATGTAAGGGAGTGTAATTAACCCTATGAAGTAGGAAAATTCCACTTTTTTTTTCATTGCACCCTTTATTTTAATATTTTTTTTTAAGTATATTTTTATCCCTTTTTAAAATTACTATTCCCAAACTTTCTTCTGCACGTTTCTCTTTACACCCCTTTATCTTTAGGAAAATATCACATTAGTGTAGTTTTGAAAAAATAATTACAAATCAATGAGAAATTATATACATATTAATAATTAAAATTATAAATTTTTTCATGAATATATTTTTTTTCCTGATACCCATTGAGATGTAATTACCCTTTTTTCTCTCTCACTCACCACCACCACCACTCACATTCTTCTCCACCAACTACCACCACTAAGTAAGTGGGGTTTAATTCTTTTTTTTTCTTTCTTGAACACTCTTACAGAATAATAGCCGAACGGTTGGCACAAGGGACAGGCAGAAAAGAGAACTATGCGCTACGCCACATGGCACTGTTGAGATAATGAAAATATGGAAAATGTCTCGTAGCTTAAATTTTGTGGTTCAAAAGTGGCTCAAATGACCAAAACGACGTCATTTTGGCCATTTTTATGTTGTTCTGTACTCAAAACGACGTCGTTTTGGCCATTTGAGTCACTTTTGAGCCACAAAATTTGAGCTACGTAGCATTGTCGTGAAAATATTTACGAATAAGATAATATTTATTCACTTTTATTGGAGTAAGTTATTTGATAGACAATAAATGACTCTCGCCTAATATATTTTATGATTGGGTAAATTAAATTTACCTCCCCTGAGGTTTCTAACAAATATAAAGACCTCCTCTGTGGTTTGAATAATTACAGTAACCTCTCTTACTTTACCTGATAATATCAAGATTCTTCCCTGCTGTCAAAAATTACTAAACGGTGTTACTTTTTGCTTAAGAAATTACCTTATTGCCCTTCCCTTGAAAATATTAAAAAATGTTTTTGAATTGGAGGATAGGTTTGGAGTGTTTGGAACAGTATTTTTGGATTTATTTTTTTAAAATATTAAAAAATATTTTTTAAAAAAATATTTTTTATTTTAAATATATAATTTTTATTTAAATATTTTATTTTATTTTGTAAATATTTTAATTTTTTAATTTTAATATTTTAAACTCAAAACACAATTTCAC
Organism: Camellia granthamiana; assembly: GCA_036172215.1. Taxonomy (NCBI): domain Eukaryota; kingdom Viridiplantae; phylum Streptophyta; class Magnoliopsida; order Ericales; family Theaceae; genus Camellia; species Camellia granthamiana. The sequence goes on from CM069903.1 coordinate 81,720,755, forward strand.
ACTCAAATCGTAACCAAACACATAACTCAAAATTCAATTCAAAAATTATTTTCAAACACATAACTCATAACCAAACATATAACTCGGCACTCCACACTATTTTTAAAACTCTGCATTCAAATCGTAACCAAACGCATAACAAAAAAATTAAAATATTTAAAAATATATTTATAAAATAAAAATAAAAATTTTAAATTTTAAATTTTTTAATATTTAAAAAATATATTTAAAATATTAAAAAAAATATAACACATAGATTATGAAATATAACGCACATTAAAATAAATAAATAAATATTTAAAATATAAAATATTTGCCCTAAAAAAATAAATTCAGGAAATTATTTCTAATTGGAATTGTGATTATATGAGTTTTGAAAAGATTTTTGAAATTTTCTAATTGGAATTGTGTATTTGGTTAACACTATGAGTTTTGAAATTTTTTTTGAAAATTTCTAATTGGAATTATGTATTTGGTTAACACTCTATGAGTTTTAAGATTTTTTTTGAAAATTTCTAATTGGAATTGTGATTCTAAAAGAGAACCAAAAATGTTTCTAAAAAAATCTTTTTTCGGAACATGTTTTTACTCAAAACTTAATTCAAAAATTATTTTCAAAACTCATTTTCAAAACTCATAACCAAACACAAACTTAAAACTCAATTCAAAACTTTTTTCAAAATTCAAAACTCTTTCCAAAACTTAAAACCAAACTTTTTCAAAAACTCTATTTTAAAAGAAAAAAAAATTTCAAAAAAAGTTTATTTTATTTTTTAAAATTATTTTTAGAATCATGATTTGAGTGTGGAGTTGTATTTTGAGTTATGAGTTTTGAAAAGAAAAAATTTGTTTAGTTATAAATTTTGAAATTTTTTGAATTCATTTTTTTAGGGTAAATATTTTATATTTTAAATATTTATTTATTTATTTTAATGTGCATTATATTTCATATATTTATGTGTTGTATTTTTTTTAATATTTTAAATGTATTTTTTAAATATTAAAAAATTTTAAAATTTTAATTTTTATTTTAAATATATAGTTTTTATTTTAAATATTTTATTTTATTTTATAAATATATTTTTAAATATTTTATTTTTTGTTATGCATTTGGTACGATTTGAATGTAGAGTTTTGAAAGTAATGTGGAATGTCGAGTTATGTGTTTGGTTATGAGGTTTAAAAATAATTTTTGAATTGAGTTTTGAGTTATGTCTTTCGTTACGATTTAAGTGTGATATTGTGTTTTGAGTTTAAAATTATAAATTAAAAAATTAAAATATTTACAAAATAAAATAAAATAAAATATTTAAATAAAAATTATATATTTAAAATAAAAAATAATTTTTTAAAAACATTTTTTAATATTTTAAAAAAATAAATCCAAAAATACTATTCCAAACGCTCTACACCTATCCTCCAATCTAAAAACATTTTTTAATATTTTTAAAGGGAAGGGCAATAAAGTAATTTCTGAAGGAAAAAGTAACACCGTTTAGTGATTTTTGACAGCAAGGGTAATCTTAATATTGTCAGGTAAAGTAAGGGAGGTTACTGTAATTATTCAAATCACAGGAGAGATCCCTGTATTTGTCAGAAACCTTAAGAGAGGTAAATGTCATTTACCCTTTATGATTTGTCGGGAACACTACTACATATGTACTCTAAAATGCATTTAATCATTTTGGGGTTGGCTTCCCTCCAGACTGGAGGGTACTATTGGGCCGTAGAGATTTATTACGGGTCTTGTTTTGATAATTTAAACTGTTTAATGTGTAAAACTTGTTTAATACTATATGTCTGTAAAAAATCATGTTGATTGGATATTGATAGTTACGTGATCAAATCAGTTTTGTATAAAAAAATGAATGGTGAAAAAATAAACGGTTGACAGAAATTTGATCCGATGAAATAGTTATCGATATTCGATCAACGTGATTTTTTACAAACATATAGCATTCGACGGGTTCTACACATTGAATAATTCAAATTATCAAAACGGGGTGGATCATATAGGCTCAACGGTATCCTCCAATCCGGTCGCGAATTAAAGGGAGCCTAGCCCAATGATTTTTATCAGTCCAACAGTAGTGAATTTATTTTTCTGCTCCGGATAATATTTCCTCATATCAGCAAGTTGGCTTTGTGTCTCCACTCTGCAATACATAAGGACCTGTTTAATAGAGAGATATTAGTTTGACCTTCAAAAAAAAGAAAAAGAAAAAGAAAAAAACACTTACGAAAAGTTTTGCTCTTTTATAGGTTTTCTATAAGTTTTGCTCTTTTATTTTTATTTATCAATATCTCCAAAAAGTATCGAGACAAAATAATTATTTTAATACTTATTAGTACATTAAAAAGTGTACAAGATTTGGAAATAATTAAGCCCATAACATATGACTAATCCATAATTTACCCCCCCCCCCCCCAAAAAAAAAAAAAAAAAAAAATTCAACTGGGCTTTAACAAATTTAGCTTATTAGGATTTTAAATTGAGAGTAAAAAAAAAAAAAAAAAATCATAAATTCAATTCTTAAACTTGACAATCACTCTAGGCACTAATGTTGGATAGATGTGCCCTTCTATTTATTTTGTACTTAAATTTTTTTGAAATTTTATGACTTAAGTTTTACAAATTTATTTTAATAATTTTTAGATTCATTTTTCAAGATCTTTAAAAAAGATCAATATTGAATGTAAAATTTTGAAAGGAAAAAATATATTTATATTTATTAGAAAATTATTTTTTAAGTACTTTATTCTTATATTTTAATAAATCTTATTATTTTGGACATTTGGTTCACAAAATCTTAATTATTATATTTAAGGTATTTTAAGGATAATTTTACCCTTATAAATATTTTTGAAGTCTTTAGCAACATGGTGACGTGAACATTTACATTAAATAAATTTGACAATGTATTCATGTTGAGAATGTGAATATTCACATCATGAAACATTTACATTGTTAATGTGCACTTCACTCTATTAATATTAGAAGTATTTTGGTAACTATATCATTTATAGAATTTATTGGAATATAAGAAAATAATTTAAACTAAATGATATATAAGTAGGTGAAGAGAGATTTTATGAATAAATGCTCTAAAAAAAAAAAAAAAAGGCAAAGGCAAATGCCCTTATGCCTATTTTGTACTTAAAAATTTAACAATCTCATAACTTTGAATTCTTCTACAAATATATTTTTAATAAAATTGATATTTCTATATATGTTTTTCAAAATATTTCGTGTAAGATTCATATTGAATGTGATTTTTTTTTCAAAAAAAATAGGACAAATGCACCTAGTTGTGCACTTTTAAACTATTTATAAAAACATATATGCCTATTTGTAAACTTTTCAATCACTTTTTAATGAAAAAATAAAGAAAAAATGGACAAATGGTTCCAAATAGGTCTATCTATCCACTTTCAAAAAAAAAAATAGTGACAACTAAGTTCAATTATGGAGACGTTATGGGCATATATGTTTAAAAATATAGGGACAGATATGTTCAAATATGGGTAGAAAGAAACCAATCTATTAAAAATATGCCTATTTGTTTGTCCATTTGACTAGACTTATTTATCTATGTCATACTTTTTTATTTTTACTTATCAATATCCCCAAACAGTAGTAAGACAAAATAAATATTTTAGGACTTATTAGTACATTAAAAAAATGTACAAGATTTATACATAGTTAAGCCCATCATAAAAAATAAAAAAAAAACAAATTAGCTTTAACAAATTTAGCTTATTAAGCTTTTAAATTGAAAAAAAAAAAAAAAAAAATGAGAAGAAGAAGAAAGAAAGCAAGAAAGAAAGAAAGAAAAGAAGTTAAAAATAGGCCCTTTAAGTCATAAATTCAATTCCTAAACTTGACAATCACTTTAAGCGCTAAACTCTAGCCGTAAGGATATGCATTTTCTGTTGGATAGATGTGCCCCCTAGAGTTTATTTTGTACTTAAAAATTTTAAAAATTTCATAACTTGAGTTCTACAAATCTGTTTTTAATAATTTCTATATTCGTATTTTTGAAATCTTTAAACAATATTAATATTAAATATGAAATTTTGAAAGAAAAAAGAGAGAGACATATTGCATATTTCGTAGTAAAAAAAACATTAAAATCTCATAATTTGAGTTTTACAAATTCATTTTTAATAAAATTGATATTTTTAGATTTGTCTTTTCAAAATCTTTCAAATAATATTCATATTGTACAAGATTTTAGGACTTATTAGTACATTAAAAAAATGTACGAGATATATACATAATTAAGCCCATCACAAAAATAATAATAATAACAAATTAGCTTTAACAAATTTAGCTTATTTTTTAAATTAAAAAAAAAAAGAAAAGAAAAGAAAGAAAGAAAAGAAGTTAAAAATAGGCCCTTCAAGTCATAAATTCAATTCCTAAACTTGACAATCACTTTAGGCGCTAAACTCTAAAGCTGTTAAGGACACGCATTTTCTGTTGCATCGATGAGCCCCTTGAGTTTATTTTGTACTTAAATTTTTTTTGAAATTTCATAACTTGAGTTGTACAAATCTGTTTTTAATAATTTCTATATTCGTATTTTTGAAATCTTTAAATAATATCAATATTGAATATGAAATTTTGAAAGAAAAAAGAAAAAAGAAAAGAAAAGGGGGCATATTGCATATTTTGTACTAGAAAACTTTAAAATCTCATAATTTGAGCTTTACAAATTCATTTTTAATTTTTTAGATTTGTCTTTCAAAATCTTTCAAATAATATTCATATTGAGTGTGAAGTTATTATTTTTTTTTCAAAATAGGAAAAATATGCCTATTTATGGACTTTTAAATCTTTTTTAAATTTTAAAAAAATATAACAAATTTTCAAATTAAAAAAATGACATATATGCCTATTTGTATGCTTTTAAATTACTTTTAAATGAAAAAATGGAAGAAAAAAAATTGGAACAAATAGTTCCAAATAGGTCTATTTGTCCACTTTTAAATTAAAAATAGAGACAAATAATTTCAAAGGGAATGGCTTCCCTCCAGTCCGTCATTGTGTAGAACTCATCGAGTACTATATACCTGTAAAAAATCACCTTGATCGAATATCGATAACTATGTGATTAAATCAGATTTTTGTAAGCCGTTTATTATTCACCGTCCATTTTTTTTATACAAAACTGATTTGATTACATAGCTATTGATATCCGATCAACTTGATTTTTTACAAACATATAGTACTCGACGAGTTCTATATATTGAACAGTTCGGATTATCGAAATGGGACCCATGGTTGGCCCCCATAGACCCAACAGTACCCTTCAGTCTGTGATTGGACTGGAGAGAAGCCATTCCCAATTTCAAATATGGAGACATTACGAGGTTATATACATAGGTGCATATAGGTTCATATGGAACAAATAGGTCAAAAATATGGGACAGACAAATATAGTGACAAATGGGTTCAAATATGGAAACAAATAGGTGAAAAATGATAGGTAGATTCAAGGGAAAATTACCTGTAGGTTTTGTATTTGAAATATTACACTACTTAATTCAATAACTTTTTGAGTAGACCCAAAAGTCCTACACTCACTCACACACACTCTCTCTCTGTGCATTTTTTCTCATTCTTTCTCATTCTTTATGTTTTCCTCTCCTTCTCTTTGTCATGTCCGACGACCGGTAATGACACATTCCTTATTCTCTTTCTCCTTCTAATATATAGTCACCGGTAACAGACGACCACTATTGATTGGGGTTCATTGACAACCACCAAATATCGACATCAACTCGTTACTTCATCCTCATTGACGGTGAAAAAGATGAGTAAATCTACTTAAATCTAATATAGATCTACTCAGATCTACATCAGATCTGAGTAGATTTACATGAGATCCGACTAGATCTAAACAAAAAATAGTTGCCGGAGTACAATATTCTTTCTATATCTATTCTTTCCTTCGATTTCTCAATTTTTCTACCTTTTCTCTGTTACACATGTCTATTTTTTTGTTTTAATGGAGAAAAATTTCAAGTTTTGAATAAGTTGTTTTTAAGTTTAGTTATAGGCAGTGAAAATTGTAAAATTTTACAGTTTCAGCTTTTTTTGGTGCTGAAATGAATCATACTTTAAAATTGTAAAATTTTACAGTTTCATAACATTCTTTAAAACTGTAAAATTTTGTAATTTCATAACATGTTTTCCAGCTTAATAGAATAATGCTTTGAAACTGTAACATTTTACAGTTCAAAACTTACTTTTCAGTTTGATCAATATTACAGATTATTTGCTTAGTTGTTTGTTGTTGTTATGTTTTTTAACTATAATTTCTCCATTTATTCTTTTTTTTTTCGGATATTCTGAATATTCCAGTTAGTCTCCGATGATGTTCTTGACATTTTTCAGTGACATTTAGAACATTTCGGCGAACTTCCGGTGATGCTCCGGCGACTTTCCGGTGATGTTTAAAATTTCGGTGAGTCTTCAGTGAGTCTAACGGAAGTCGTTGGATGTAGCAGTATTTTTTAAAGTGATAAAAATAATAATAAAAGTTTTTTTTTTTTGTAACAATTAAAAATATGTAGGACTAATTGATGCAAGTATTTTGTTTTAAGATTAGATAGATTTTAAACTTTGTGTATGAGACTTATTGGTAAGTGCCCCTATATTCAAATAGGCTCAAATATGAGGACAGATCAATTAAAAATAGGCCTATTTGTTTATTTTTAAAGTCTATATATCTATTTTTAAGTAAAAAAATGGGAACACATAGAATTATTTATCCATTTTTAAAGACCTATCTTTTTATTTTTAAAACATATCTGTCTAATTTTATGTCATTTCAAAGCTTATTTGTCTATTTTCAAGTTTATATATATATATATATATCCATTCTCCATGCTTTTAAAGAATCTAAACCTTAAAATGCTCAAAAAAGAAATTGAAGTTGTTCAACTATTAATATAAGAAATAAAATAAAATCGTTTTTGGTGTTAATAAGTCATAACTTTACGTTAGGTGATCCATTTTGGAATTTTTTTTTTCCATATATTTTTTTCGAGATCTATCGATCTGGAATGCCAAAGACAATTTCTCATACTTATTTTTTCCAAAAAAAAAAAAAACCCACATAAAGACAAATTCAAAAAAAAAACCCCACATAAGACCAAAAACATTATCTATTTAATATTTAATATTTAGTATTGACCTTGTTTTACAAATCTCAAAAAGACAAATTCAAAAATATTAGTTTTTTTAAAAATAGATTTATATATGGTTATAGTTGTTGGACAATCTTCACTGTATTTAAATAAATAAACTCTGTTTGTGTACTAAATATCAAACAGAATACAAGAGAAAAACAGGAAAGGAGAGAGATTGTTTGATTACAAAAATCATTTTATTTTGTTACAAAAATAAAATCAAAATCTGATATTAATAAATAAAAACATAAAATAAATAAACGACTTACTTGATTAAATTCTTGAACAATATTCTGATCAAGTCCAATGTTACACACTGTTTCCTTAAGACATATTCGTCATCTCCACGGTACTTTCAGAATATGGATGTTTATCTCCCAGGATTAAATGATCAATCAACGAAAAATAGCAGCATTATAAATTTTTTGTACAACGAACACATAAAGTGTTTATACTCTTTATCACAAAAATTTACATGTAGCAAAATGCAGAGAAGGCAGACAATATTTTGGACAGAAAAATTGAATGAATCATCAAATGAGGGCTAGTCTATTTATAGATGTAGTGGCACCCTTTAAATTTGAATTGAACAGGTAGTATACCTGTTTGAACAGGGTACTGTACCTGTTAGATTTAAATTGGTACTGTTTGGGTTCAAACTTGAACAGATTAAAACCGAATTGCATAGATTTGAATCTATTCGATTGTTTTGAAATTCAATTCTGTTCAGGTGGGAAAAAACAGACCCAATTTCGAATTTAATTTTTGAAATTCAAATTCAAAAAATTAGAATTTAAATTTAGAAAAATAAAATTCAAATGTTTTTGGCCCAAAAAGATAGGTATTGGGTCGGACAAGCCCAACCCAACCTCACATTACGCACTCGCGCCCAAGCCCAGGCCCAGCCCGCTCGACCAACCCGACAGACTGCGGCGTGCGCGTGGGGTAATTTTTGGAGCCAATGGGTCTAGCCCATTTTGCCCATAATCTCTCTCTCTACAAAACTTGGGTGCCCCTTGGGTCTTACCCCAAGTTCCAATCCCATGCCTTATAAACCCACTCAAAACTTCCCACCAAATCAATGTGGGACAAGCCATTAGCCAAACCTTAAGAAATTTTCACCAAAAACTCCATTTTCATGGAGCTCACTTTGGCTTCAATTTTCCATTCACCCGATAATGGTTTTGAGCAACCAAATATACCACGGAAATCACAACGCAGAATAGAACGCGTTACCACTAAGACTCACGAAAATCGACGCATGGGTCCCACCTAAAAATTAGACCAAAGTTTAATAAAAATTCTGCTCTTTTTTTTTTTTTTTTTTTTTAGAATTTTCAAAACCATTCTAACAATCCCCCATATGAATGAAATTTGATGACAACGAAAATGCAATAATATACAGAATTTGTCGAAAGAGTATAAGTCAAAAATATATTGTATTACGATAGGTAGCTTTCAGCCTTAAATGTTCCCTAGTAATAACCTATTAGACTTACTAGCTAACCAATAGACGCGATGCCTTGAATTGTTCAGTTGTTTGTGTAAGCCAAGACAATAGATTTCACACAAAATATCTTCTAACACATCGTGGTTCTCACTGTTGTGTTCATTTTGGCCTTGAACGTTCCTGGTTTTCATGAGTGCTTCTAGAGAATTTAGCCTCTTTATTCTCATAGAATCAGCCCTAGTTCGACACTCATATAGGTGATTCTTATTGTAAGTAACTCTTATACTCGTCTTGATTTTATGCCTAAATCAAGATATAAGTAATTATTAAAAGCTAAGCTTATCCTTAGACCCTTGCATACAATACATATTGCAGATATCACTCTCACCATAGGAATGGGTAAGGAATTTTAATCCCTTGGTGATTTTTGGCTAGCCACACATAACTTAGTTGTCCCTTTGAACTTAGTTCTTGGGATCTCCAGTCATATAAGTAGGGTTACCATTATGATGACTCTTATGTAATAGGCTTTAATCCCATCCCCTTTGATGAACTATACAATTGCTCTTTTGTCAAACCTTTTGTTAACGGACCCGCAATATTCTCTTTAGATTTTATATAATCTATTGAGATTATTTCATTTGAGAGCAATTGTCTTTCGGTATTATGTCGACGACGAATATGTCGTGACCTACCATTACGCATATGATTATGTGTCCTGCCTATTGCAGATTGACTATCACAATGAATGCAGATAGCTAGCACAGGTTTTGGCTACATTGGAATGTCTTCTAAGAAGTGGTGAAGCCATTTTGCTTCTTCTCCTGCTTTGTCTAAAGCAATAAACTTAGATTCCATTGTGGATCGTGCGATGCATGTTTGTTTTGTGGATTTCCAAGAAATAGTAGTGCCTCCCAGAATAAAGACATATCCACTAGTGAATTTTGAATCTTTAGTATCCGATATCTAATTGGCATCACAATAACTTTCGAGTACTGTTGGATATCGAGTAAAGTTCAAACCATGATCACAGGTAAATCTTAGATATCTAAGAACCCAAATGATCGTTTTCCAATGGTCTTCTCCGGGATTACTAGTGTACCTACTCAATTTACTGACTACATAAGCTATGTCAGGACGAGTACAATTCATTAGGTACATTAGACTTTCAATGATCTGGGAGTATTTTAACTGAGACACCACATCACCGTTATTTTTTGATAAATAAAGACTGATGTCTACAGGTGTTCTAGCTACATTCATATCATCCTTGATAAATTTACCAAGAATTTTCTCAATATAATGTGATTGAGATAATGCATATCTGTCAGATATTTTAGTAATTTTCATTCCTAATATAATATCTGCGACCCCCATATCTTTCATATCAAATCTTCTATTAAGCATTTGCTTAGTTGATTTAATCATGTTTTGACTGCTTCCAATGATAAGCATATCTTCCACATAAACACAAACTATGATATATCCTTGGTCAGTGTTTTTAACATAGACGCACTTATTACATTCGTTTATCTTAAACCCATTAGTAAGCATAGCATGATCAAAATTTTCATGTTGTTGCTTAGGTGCTTGTTTTAATCCATAAAGAGATTTTACAAGCTAACAAACTTTCTTTTCTTGCCCCGATACTACAAACCCTTTGGGTTGCTCCATATAGATCTCTTCATTTAGACCACAGTTTAAGAAAGCTATCTTAACATCCATTTGATGTATTTCTAAATTAAACAACGTTGCTATAGCAATAAGCATGTGAATGGATATTATTCTTGTCACAGGAGAATATGTGTCAAAATAGTCCAGACCTTCTTTTTATCTGTAACCTTTTACTACAAGTCTTGCTTTATACTTGTCTATTGAACCATCTGCTTTCATTTTTCTCTTGAATATCCACTTATATCCAAGAGGTTTAGAACCAGGTGGAAGATCCACCAATTTCCAAGTATGATTTTGCATAATGGATTCAATTTCATTATTAACAGTCTCTTTCCACAAAGGTGCTTCAGGACTTGTCATTGCTTCCTTAAAGCTTTGAGGTTCATTTTCTGACAAATATGTCAGAAAAACTGGACCAAAGGATTTTAATGTTCTTGCTCTCTTACTTCGTTTTGGTTCATCATCAGTTAAATCTTGTTGGTCGAGACCGTTACTAGTCTCTTGTGTTTGATTGTCATTAGTCTCTTGACTTTGTGTACAATCATAAGTTCCTTTCTGTAAACTTAATTCCTGTCCTTTCTTGTAAGGAAAGACATGTTCAAAAAACACAGCATTCCTTTACTCTATAATAGTGTTCACATTTATATCAGGTAATTTTGATTTATAAGTCAAAAACCGATATGCACTACTATTTTGAGCATAACCAATAAACACACAATCCACTGTTTTTGGTCTAATCTTAGTCTTTTTAGGAATAGGAACTTCAACTTTTGCCAAACACCCCCACACTTTTAAGTATTTGTAGGAAGACGGTCGACCTTTCCACAATTCATAAGGAGTGTTATTAGTTTTCTTGTGGGGTATTCTGTTAAGAACATAATTAGCAGACAATATTGCTTCCCCCCACAAGTTCTGCGGTAAGCCCGAACTTAGTAACATGACATTCATCATTTCTTTTAGGGTTCTATTCTTCCTTTCAGCGATTCCATTTTGCTATGGAGAATAGGGTGCTGTACTTTGGTGAATAATGCCATGTTGTGCACAAAATTCATTTAATGATGCATCATATTCACCACCCATATCACTTTTAACCATTTTAATGGTTTTTCCAAGTTGATTTTCAACTTCTGTTTTGTAGAGTTTAAATATTTCTAAGACTTCATCTTTACTTCTAAGTAAATAAACATAATAATATCTTGTGCAATCATCGATAAATGTTATGAAATACCTCCTCTAGTTTGAACAAATTTAAGATCACATACATTTGCATGAATTAATTCTAGAGGTTCGGTTTTTTCTTTCAACCGATTTAAATGGAGCCTTAGTTAGTTTCGCTTCTACACAAGTCTCACATTTGTAATTAAAATCAATTTCAAACTTTGGTATATAATCCAAACCAATTAATCTACACAAAACATCAAAATTCACATGTCCTAATCTACCATGCCATAAATTCGACTAAAAAATATAAGCAAAAGATGTGTTATTCTTATTAATAACAACTTTTGGTACAACCATCATTACATTTAATTTGACGAGACTATCATTTATGTATCCCTTACCAACATACATATCACTCTTTGTTAATACAAATTTATCAGACTCAAAGACAAGCCTAAAACCATTTTTACTTAACAAAGAACTAGAAACTGAATTCTTCCGGATGTCTGGTACATGCAGTACGTTGTTGAGGGTCAGTTCCTTCCCTGATGTCATCTTCAAGATCACCTTTCCTTATCCCGCCACAATAGAAGTAGAAGAATTTCCCATGAAAAGTTATTCACCATTTGCAGCCTCATTGTAGGTAGTGAACATCTTCTTATCCGCACATATGTGACGAATTGCTCCAATGTCAACCCACCACTCCTTGGGATTTCTAACCAAATTACCCTCAGACACCACAGCAGAGAGATTGATGTTATTTACCCCATCAGAGATGTAATCTAATTCTGTCACGTTGGCCTGATTGGTGGTCTTCTTGCTTGTACTTCCACGATCCTTCTTAGGGCAGCGGCAGTCAGAAGCTCGATGTCCAGTCTTGCCACAATTATAGCATTTTCCTTTGAACTTCTTGTTGCTATTGTTGTCGCCTTATTTAGGACCATATCCAGTAAACTTCCTCTTTTTGTTTTGTGGTTTATAAGCTTGTTTAACCACATTTGCCTTAGACTCAATGGGATTTTTCTCATTCCTCTTTTTAGCCTTTCGGTTATCTTCATCAATTCTCAATCTTACAATTAATTCATCCATGGTCATCTTTGCGTTTATGTTTTAAATAATTTTTGAAATCTTTCTAAGCTGGTGGTAACTTTTCCACTAAAGCAGTGACTTTCGGTTATCTTCATCGATTCTCAATCTTATAATTAATTCATCCATAGTCATCTCCTTGCGTTTATGTTTTAAATAATTTTTGAAATCTTTCCAAGCTGGTGGTAACTTTTCCACTAAAGCAGTGACTTAGAAAGACTCGCTAAGAGACATACCTTCTGAATGAATATCATACAAAATTATCTGAAAATTTTGAACTTGAGAAATTACCGTTTGGAAGTCTACCATAACGAAGTCCAGCAATTTATCGACAACAAATTTCTTTGTGCCGGCATCCTCTGTCTTGTATTTCTTCTCTAAAGAATCCCACAGTTCTTTTGCTAACTTCAGAGGGTTGTAAACATTATACAGCATGTTGTCAAGGCCATTGAGGATGTAGTTTCTGCATAGGAAATCTGAATGTTTCTAAGCATTTACAGCGGCAACAACTTGCCGATCAATTTCACTCTCTTTAAGTGCTGGAGCCTCTTCACGGAGAAACCGGACCAAATTTAGAGTTGTAAGATAGAACAACATTTTCTGCTGTTATCCCTTAAACTTAGTACCGTTAAATTTTTCCGGTTTTTCTCCATGATTCATTGGAACTTGAACATAGTTCTGGATAGGGACCGGAGTTGGTGTAACAATAGGAGTACCACTTCCAGTTGCAGTTTTAGTTGTAATAGCCATAATATCTGATTACAAAAATTAGAAAAAACCAAAACACAAATTAATTTTTTAGTTACTATAACCAGAAAATAAATTATAATACAAAATAATTTTATTTTCCTTGTTACTAAAACTAGAAAAATAAAATACCACAATAATTTTCTGTAACACAAATTAATATTCTGTAATTGTTAATGACACCAGTATGTTACTACTAGTTGTTAAAGAAAATAGACAGTATATTACTACTATCTGTCAAACAGTATATTACTACTATTTGTTTTCTAACCAGAATATCACTTTTGTGAAAACACAGAAAATTAAATACAATGAAGACACCAAAAAATAGTCTGTCTTAAGATTATTGGACAATCTTCACTGTATTTAAATAAATAAACTCTGTTTGTGTACTAAACAACAAACAAAATACAAAAGAAAAATAGGAAATGAGAGATTGTTTGATTACAAAAATCAAACCAATAAAATTAAATAAATAAAAAAAGATTTTATTTTGTTACAAAAACAAAATCAAAATCTGATATTAATAAATAAAAACAGGAAATAAATCAACAACTTACTTGATTAAATTCTTGAACAATATTCTGATCAAGTCTAGTGTTAGACACTGTCCCCTTAAGACAGATTCGTCCTCTCCACGGTACTTTCAGAATATGGACGTCTATCTCCCAAGATAAAATGATCAATCAACGAAAAATAACAGCACTACAAATTTTTCGTACAACGAACACACAAAGTGTTTATACTCTTTCTCACAGAAATTTACATGCAGCAAAATGCAGAGAAAGCAGACAATATTTTAGATGGAAAAATTGAATGAATCATCAAATGAGGGCTAGTCTATTTGTATATGTAGTGGCACCCTTTAAATTTGAAATGAACAGGTAGTATACCTGTTTGAACAGGGTACTGTACCTGTTAGATTTAAATTGGTACTGTTTGGGTTCAAACTTGAACAGATTAAGACCGAATTACATAGATTTGAATCTATCCCGTTTTTTTTTTAAATTCAATTCTGTTCGGGTCGGAAAAAATGGACCCAATTTCGAATTTAATTTCTGAAATTCAAATTCAAAAAATTAGAATTTAAATTGAAAAAAAATAAAATTCAAATGTTTTTGGCCCAAAAAGATAGATATTGGGCCGGACAAGCCCAACCCAACCTCACACCACGCACTCGTGCCCAAGCCCAAGCCTAAGCCCAGGCCGCCCGATCGACCAGACGGACGACGTCGGCGCTCGGGGTAATTTTTGGGTCCAATGGGTCTAGCCCATTTTGCCAATAATCTCCCTCTCTACAAAACTTGGGTGCCCCTTGGGGCCTACTCCAAGTTCAAATCCCATGCCTTATAAACCCACTCAAAACTTCCCACCAAATCAATGTGGGACAAGCCATTAGCCAAACCTTAAGGAATTTTCACAAAAAACTCCATTTCCATGGAGCTCACTTTGGCTTCAATTTCCTATTCACCCAATAATGGTTTTGAGCAACCAAATATACCACGTGAATCACAACGCGAAATAGAACGCGTTACCACTAAGACCCGCGAAAATCGACGCATGGGTCCTACATAAAAATTAGACCAAAGTTTAATAAAAATTCTATTTTTTTTCCAGAATTTTCAAAACCATTCTAACAATAGTATTTCAAAGTTTTTTAATCTAAAATACACATCTACTACTATTATAAAAGTGTGAAAAGTCTGCCATGGGAGCTTTTATTTACAACACAAAAATTAGGTTGGACACCTCAATTTAATTATATGTTTTTTTATTACTATTAGGTCTCTATTTAAAATGACCAAAAAAGACTTTACATTGAAAAAAGTGTAAATAAAAGTGTTTTGAATACCCCATTAAAATGACCAAAAAAGACTTGCATCTTCATACCTAACCCTAATCCAATCCTATTTGCTTTAATTCATCATTTATGCATTGTATTTCATATTGAAATCAACAATAAAGAAGATGTTTCCAAACAAATTTCTATAGAGAAAGTAGTTTTTAATTGTCATTCATCGTTTTTCATAGTTTGGTTTTCCGAATTCATTCAGAACAGAGTATTCGAACAAACTCCATATATTTGGAATTAAGTATCCAGGCAAATATATATTTTTTGATACTGAGTATCCATATAAAATAACTGGAACCAATTTTCTTGTGTTCGACACTGAGTATCCGAACAAATTTTATATGTTTGGAATTAAGTATCTGGACAAATATATTTTGTTCGGCATTGAGTATTCATATGAAACAACTGGAACCGATTTTCTTGTGTTCGACACTAAGTATCTGGAAAATGGTAGCCGCTTGTAGATATAGAGTGGAAGGAGATCTTCGTCTGAAATAGAGTGGGAGGATACCACTGATGGATGTAGAGTATGAGGAGACCTTCGTTGTTTGGAATCTCTCTTCGTCTCGGATGAACCCTCTTTGTCGTTTGAAATTCTCTTCTAATTTTGTTCCTCTGTTTATGGGTAATGGGGTGTACTAAGTAGATATGTATAATGTTTTAGAGGTTTTAGGATTATCATAGGTATTATTTAGAGTGTCCAAACAAATAAATAAAATTTCAAATTTATTATTGAAGTGCTTAAAGTAATAGAGTGTCCAACCTAATTCTTGGGGTTCCTTTAGAGCCTCCTGCTTGCCATGTTTTCTACTTTTTTTAAATCCCAATTTTATCCTCTCAAATCTACTATATTTTCTAAAAGTCCTTAAGAGTCCTATATAAACCAACTGTCTCTTTATTTTTGGAGTTGAACACTAAAAAATGATACATCTGCTTTCGAGAGTCCTATATAAATATAAACAACCCATCTTTTTTCTTATAATAATAAAAAAAAGGTTGTCTCCCTATTTTTTACATTGATAATGATTGAAGAATAAAAAATAATTACTCTTTCTTATTTTTTTTGTGTGTCTGTTTCTATACAAATATTCATAATATTTATAATTGTTCATCATAGATCAAATCACTGTAAATAATTTTGGTTGAATTTTAAAGTTGTATGCATTCATTTGAATCTAAATAGAAGAAAGCGCATGCGTTTTTAAAATAGAGATTGTGCTGCATCTCAAAAATTTGTAGATTATCTTTATACACTTTGTTTTTGTTTAAAATATATTTTATGAATTGTAATATTTTACATAGTACTTTAACAACCAAGGTATGATATCAAAATTCTAAACAAAAACCACTTTCGTTGGTTTTATTTTTTAAATATATTTTCAATTTTTAATTTTTCATATTTTCTCAGTTTTGGTGATTAAACATGTACTGATTTTTTATTATTATATTGTTTTGTTATTATTATTATTATTATTATCATTTAATATTAATAATTTTTTTTCCAAAAAGAATACACAACAAATTATTTTCTGTGTATTTAGATAGTGAATCTAAATCTAAAAGTAAAATTAAAAAATAAAAAAATATTAAATTAAGTGAATCTAAAAAAAAATAAAATAGTTATTAAAAAAAAAAGTGTCAAATACAAAAAAAAGGAAAACCAAAAAATTCAAAACAAACCAAACACTATAAACTTTTCATTTTCTATCTTTCTTCACTAATTTCTAATTTTACACAAATTATTCACAAATTCATTTCAGTTTTTATGTGAATTTAATAATCTAATTAAAAAATGGTACATACCCACAAAAATGTAAAATTAAACATCTACATTATGACCAACTATTTAATTATGAATAATTAATTTCTCATTGTTACCTGTATTATATTGTTGCAAAAGATTGTACATATTACTTTTAAAATATCTTATATATGTTAATGTCTACATATATAAATATATATAGAAAAATATAAATGTAAATTTATATATGTTATTGTATTCATACATTATCAATTTGTAATGCTATATTACCATTGGATACTTAATTTTCTAACCTTTATCGATTTAGTAATATAGTTATATTTGCTAAGAAAAAATTACAGAATTGTATATTGTTTTCCTATTAACTTATGTTTAATACATACATACATATATGTCATACAAACAAGTCTCTACAACAAACAGTTTCAATAACAAACCAAAACTTTGCAAAACACCTTCATCACGACAAAAATTATACTTTTTTTTCCCCTCACAGAAAAAAATCACATTATTGAGGGAAAATGGATTTTGAAATTTATAACAACATAATATCACCTCAAATTCTTACTCATTAAAATATTTTTATTACAATGAGTTATAATGGTGAGTAAGAAGAAAAATAAAAAGATGGTGAAACAAAAATTACAGAAGATCCATTGCAATATGCTTTCCAAGCAAAGTTAGAAAGGGTAAAGTAGGAATTGTCCTATTTGTTGTGAAGTTCAAAAAAATAATGTATCTCATGCACACATTTTAGTCAAATTACAAGTAAAAAATCAAATGATGCCTAAACATTATCGCATCAACTTAGTGATGCGAACAATAAGTGTATCAAATAAAAACTTTCGATCAATTTTTATCATATGTTGATATACAGATGACATAATAAATTCTGTAACTTGACAGTTTTATAAAAGTGACCTTGCAAACATTTATAAGCATGGATCTATAAACATTGTGAAAACAAATATGAAATTCCTATATCGATCGAAATATTAAGTTACAATATCATTCTATTTTCTTAAAAAAACTATTTCACGTTTTCTATATAAATAAAAATATACTAATGACTAATGTTATATTTTTTGTCAAATAAGATATTCGTGGCACAGGAAACGAAACTCAACAACTCTTAATGTATAAAAATATATTACATATTGATATTAATCTATTCTTACACTAATAGTATGCAAATAATATGCAATAGTGGGTTTAATGATTTATATTATGAGATGAACTATTAAATAAAATTGTGTAATTGTGCAATTAATTTCATACTTAAATTGTATTACATGTACGGATTATGAAAAATTAAAGTGAGAAGTTGATAAAAAAAGATTTATATAATACTATATATTTAAAGGACCTATTTATTGTTTAAGATAAGATTATGATCTCAACAATCTAGCTATACATTAATGTTTATGTTTATAAAATTTCTCATTTATCATTTAAATTCTTCAGCCAAGTATGTATTCATTTCCTACTTAGTTGTATTTTGGATACAAATCAATTTATCCATATAAGTCTCCATACTTTGTATACATATCACATACCAATTTAAGAGACACGCATAATTACAATACTAATAGTTGATAAAAAATCACATGCCACATGTAACGTACGTGCCCAACCACTAGTAAAGAGTAAAAATGTCAAGAATTGTCTTACCACCATAGGTTTGGACTTACTAACCAAGAAGTATCATAGGTGTTGAGAGGGAGATTTATGATCCGAATTGGGCTGTGGTAATGGCCGGGTAGATTTGGGCCGAACAAGATTGGGCCGTGGAAGCACGGCCTGTCCTGACAGGTTTTGCTCGGGTTAGGGAGGCATGGATGGACCGGGCTATTTCGGCCGAGATGTCCGGAGCCAGGTAAGGCGTGGTTGTTCCACGGTTCATGAGTTAGCTCGGCAGGAAGGCCGACGACAAACCAGCATGAGCTGCCTGAGTTCGGCTATGCCGGGATGCAACCGAGCTCGGGCGTTATTGAACACGACGAGTCCTCGCTCAGGCTAGCTGCACAGCACGGCCGTTGATAGCCGAGAAGTTGCAGCCCAGCTGCCGAGTTCCCAGTAAAGCGGGTTGGCAGTTTGGTTAGATGGTGTTCAGCAAGATTTGTGCTGACAGATGGGATAGCAGCACCACGTGTCGAAAGACTAATGGGAGTAGATTTTGGGCACAGAACGTATATAAGCATGTCTACGCCCCCCATGCTTGACAGATAAACATTTGGTGAGATAAACACTCTACATTCTCCCTTCTCTCTATCTATCCTGTGTGTGTGTACTAATTTGATCGTCGGAGGGGTTTTCCGGCCACACACCGCCGGGTAGCTCATCGCCGTTGTGCTCGCAGGTCGATCGGACAGACGGGAGCTTGGGAGAAAGGAGTACAGGCTCACCTGAATATTTGCTCCCCGTACAATTGGCGCCGTCTGTGGGAACTCCCTCCAGGGTGACCAGAGCCAGCGCGGCTGGGGGCTAATGTGCGGGGAAATCCCGCATCGGTCTATGAGGGACTACTTTCCCACCTTATAAGTAGGCTAGCTCCTCTTACCTTGCATAGGCCTTTTCCCCCAGTGGGGGAGGAACAAAACCGTGCGGTCGAAATGCCAAAGCGGACAATATGTGCAAGGCACGGGAGCTGGTGGCTTTATTTTGGCGCCGTCTGTGGGAACTTGACAGACAAAACCTTGTCTTCCAGACTCATCTAATCGCCGACCATGGCGAACAACGACGAGATTCCGTTGTCTGCCATCGACGGAGTTACCCCGGAGTCAGGCAGACAGAGAGAAGGACATCCTGCCATTCCTCCAATGGCGGACCTGGTGACATCCCCAGGAGGATATTCAAGAGAAGCGCGAGATAAGCGCGGAAGAAGTTTTGGTCATTCTCGGAGTCCAGACGGACACCGGCGGTGGAGAGAATCGCACGCCAGACGACTGGAACACAAGTTAAGGGACCAAGACGCCGTCATTCGAAGAATGGCGGCGGAGATGGAGGATCTCAAGCGGCATGTTAAAGGGAAGGGTGTAGCTAGAGTGGGAGACCACAATGAGCGTACCCAACCCCACTGTTCATGCAGCCAGAGCCAGTGGCATACTCCGTCCATCTCAATCACCAGAAGTTACAAGGTTGGAGATTCCGACGCACACGCACAGAGGTCCAGCGTGCAAGACAGCACCTATCAACCCTCACGTCCGGCGACGACGTCGAGGTATTCCTATTCCGCTTGCTCAGAGGACTTACGGGCAGTCTTGAAGGAACGGGCTCACCGGCGGGAAGCTCAGAGAGTGCCAGCGCTCCAGCGGCTATCCTATGGGGGACACGCCAGTGAAGAGGTCGGAATGCCTCCACCCCGCCTAGCTGCGCCTCCCCTTTTAGACACAGACTTGGCAAGGTGGAGCGCTACACCTTTCTCCTTGGAGATAGAAACAACACCGCTTCCGTCAGGGTTCCACCAGCCAAAGTTCACGCTCTACGACGGAAAAACCTATCCCTATATGCATGTGAGCCACTTCCGACAGGTTATGGCCGGACATAGGCGAAATGACGCCCTTATGTGCCTTATCTTCCCGTTAAGCTTGGGCGAGCTGGGCTTGAAATGGTTTGAGAGGCTGCCGGAGGAGAGCGTAGAAAGGTGGCATCAGTTGGCTGAAGCATTTGTGACGCGCTTCAAAACCAACACCAAAACGCCAAAGGAAGTTGACCACTGTAACAACCCTCACACTGTTTACCGATTAATGACTGATTAATTACCGATTACTGCTAAACTAAGACTGACTTTGACTGATAATTGAACTGACTGAATTACTGAACTGACTGGCTAAATCTGGAACTGGATTGACTGACTGTATCTGTCTAAATGTATTTTCTATCTGTTGAGTGTGTGATTATCTGTTCATGTTTATATGTTTAAACTGTTAATTGAAGGCCTTATCGGCGGCCGAATCCGGAACCGACTAATGTTTTATGATCCTCATAATTTATGTGATTTTATGGTATAATTATCTGAAAACTGATTTGGTATGATTAAATTAGATTAAAATATTGATAAATTGCATAGTTGGCTTAATTACTATTTTGCCAAACTAGTGGCCCACTATCTTAAACACCTTGATCTTCACATTGCACTTAGATACAACATTTGATCAGCCTTTTTTTTTCCTTGACTCAACCGACCTTAGAGAGAGAGGGAGCTAGGAGAGTGTTTTATCTTGAGCTTTGCTTGGTAATTGGTGGAATTAAAGAGTAATTTGCAAATTTGGGCTCTTATTCTCATAATTGAAGACTTAGGTATGAATTTCATCCATTCAATTGTGTCCTTAAGTGAATTCTTGCATGGTCCATGTCAAATTGTAGAGCTAAGTCATGTTTTAGTTCATACATGTTGAATTATAGCTTAATTCTTGCATGCATGGTTGTATTGTTGACTCTTGAGTTGATTTCATGACAAATTGTCACATGCATGTTTATATTGGAGTTTAGGTCCATGCTCTCATCTTGTTTTTGGGACAATTGGTTCATTAGAGCATGAAATTGGAGCTTTGAAATGGTTTAAATCCATGCATGTCATGTTTATAGCATGTTCTTGAAAAATGGTTTGAAAATGAATTTAATTGAAACACCCTTGGGCCTTGATTTTATAAATTAAGCTTCAAATCATGTTATCCTATGTGTTTAGAAGTGTTTTCCAGGTTTCTGGCCCAAGAGGATCGAAATTTATGCATTTAAACTTGATTTTGAGCTTGGGACTCAAATCTGGAATTTCCAGATTTTGGTCGTCCGCTCGAGCGGGGTAAGTGCCGCTCGAGCGGGAAATCCGAGCTCCCAGCATCTTGCACTATTCATCGGTCCGCTCGAGCGGAGTAATGTACGCTCGAGCGGAGGAATGGGTGACACGCTCGAGCGGGCGTCGAGCGTGAATTTCACCTATCCAGTACTTTTTGGTCCGCTCGAGCGGGTAAGATGACGCTCGAGCGGGGACCTTTGTTTGCATGTCCGCTCGAGCGGGGAAACCTGCGCTCGAGCGGGAACCTGTTTCACTGAAAATTCTGAAAATGTTCTCTGAATGCATCTTTGCATCCTTTTTCCATCCTAGGCATTCCTAGGGCATATTTAAGGCATCTTAATGAGGATATAGATGTAGAACACACCTAGGCAAATTTAGGGATTAGGTTATTATCTTTCCCAACTATGAAACTTAGTGTGTGTTCAATCTGTTAACTGTATAGGGTTGGCATTCCAAGAGGACGCTCTAGCCTACTGTAGCCCAGAACTCTGTGAGTAACAATTGTGTAAAGATATGTTCAAAATGATTATCTTCCGAATACTGAACTGGATTGTTTACTGAACTGATATTGTTTACTGAATGAATGTATATCCTATATTCTGAACTGTATTGTGGCATCCTTAGCACCCACTGTTTACTGTTCCTGTTACTGTTACAGAGATCTCTGTCGGTTCCCTCGTGGAACCACTACTGCTTACTGACTGATGGCCATCATTACTGTTCGGTCTTTAAGACCTACTGCTTACTGTATTGTTACGCTAATGGATGTACCACATATGACCGTTTACTGTACTGAACAACTGATATACTGATTGAAATGAACTGTTTTCATTACTGTAAGGACATTCATTCTAAACCCCTTTACGATTTATGTTATTCACTGGGCTTTAGCTCACTGCTCATATATATATGTAGGTGTCCAGGCACCAGACCGCAGCTAGGAGCGTCGGGATAACTCCAGTTTTGTCAAGCCAACCACTGTGCCTCACTGCGAGGTTCCGAGTCTGCCAAGCTATGGCTTAGGGGTGTTTTTATTTCCCCGTCTGTCTTTGCATAGTTTCTGTAATACTGCATAGACTGTTAACACTGTTACTGTACTGTTTAATAGGGATTAAGTCCCTGCAATGTATGTTGTAAATGATGTATGTATTGTTTCGTACTGTGTTTATACGTATATGTATGAAAAATCTTTTTGGCATACAGACTGTCACAACTCATTGGACATTGTTTATTTACTGTATTGGTTTCCGCCATGCCCCTGTACTCTGTTTTACTGTATTACTGTTAAGCAGGCCTTCGGTAAATCTTGGATTACTGGCCGGTTACGGTACTAAACCCATAGGGGCGGGTTTGGGTCGTGACAACCACCTTATCAGTGTCAAGATGGAGCCGAGCGACACACTCAAGGCATACAACTCCAGATACTGGGAAACCTTCAACGAGATCTTGGATTGCCCGGTCAACCTTGCAATCACACAGTACAAGCGTGGTCTCCCGGTCGGACATAGACTGCGGGACTCGTTTACGATGCATCAGCCGATATCCATGGGCCAGCTAATGCAGCGCATTAATGAGCACATTCGAGTAGAAGATGATGCGGCAGCATCTACCGCGAAGGCCACATCGGTAGCAACAGAAAAGAGGTCGGCTGGCAAGGTACACGCGGTCGGACAGGAGGCAAACCATTCAAATGATCGTGCAGAGAAATCAGACCGTGGCTCAAATCGCAAAAACTGGGGTAGGGGTCGTCGAAATGACCAAGATGACTACCTCCGGGATGACGTCGCTGATGCAGACAGAAGGTTGAAGGCCAGGACAGGCATTACCACGGTTTTTAAGATTCCAATTTATCGCATACTTAGTGAAATCCGTGACGAGGATTATGTCCGGTTTCCTGCTAAGTTGGGCGACGGACAGAAAGGTTTCAATCCGCGGTACCGTTGCACATTTCACCGGGAGTGCGGGCACCAGACAGAGGACTGTTTGCCTTTGAGGCAACACTTGGAAGAGCTAGTCGCAGCTGGACACCTGGACCTTTACATCGACGGGAGCGTGAAGGTAAATCAAGCCCCAGTTGATCTGCGTGCACCAGGTGACTTGGAGGCGCCCCCTCAGGGGGTGGTTAATGTCATCCACGGCATAGTGGAGCCGGCGCGTGTATGCGAGCTCCGAGGTATGATCAAGAAGGCAGAACACATGAGGGAAGTTTTGTCGGTCCAGCCCGCGATCAAGAGGGGGAAGACCGAAGAGAAGGACGTGATCAGTTTCTCTACAAAGGACTTAGAGCGCATTCAAACACCGCACAATGATGCCTTGGTGGTCACTCTCCGCGTCAAGGAATTTGATGTCAAGCGCATCTTGATCGACTAGGGAAGCTCGGTTGAGATCATGTATTATGACGCATTCAAGCAACTCAAACTTCGAGATAGGGACTTGGCTCCGGCGACTTCGCCGCTGGTTGGTTTCAACTCGCAACCGGAGTGGCCTTTGGGAAAAATTATCCTGCCGGTCAAAGCAGGATCCGTGGTCAAGCAAGTGGAGTTCTGGGTGTTGCAGGTGCCATCTACTTACAACCTGATCCTTGGAAGGGGATGGTTTCACACTATGCAAGTCGTGGCGTCAACCTTCCATCAGGTGATGAGATTCCCCTCGACTATGGGGGCAATTGAGGAGATTTGGGGCAATCAAGTCATGTCGAAGCAATGCTTCGTGGCAGTCAACGGGAGCCGAGCTGCCAAAGGCTTCGTCCAAATAATAGAGGGACCGGAGGACCGAAGGGTCCTAGACGATGTGGGCATTAAGGCCGAGGACAAAGCCGTCGAAGAATTGGTCGAAGTGCGAATTGATACGGAGAGTCCGGACAGGTTCTTCTTGCTCGGCTCAAGCCTTACCGCACAAGAAAGGACCAACATGGTTGAGTTTTTGATGGCCAATATCGAAGTCTTCGCATGGTCGCCTTATGACATGCCCGGCCTCGATCCGAGTTTTATTTGCCATCACCTAAACGTCTTCCCCGGAGCCAAGCCGGTCATTCAGCGAACAAGGAGATCGGCGCTGCATCACGCCGAGGTAGTTGTAGAGGAAGTGAAGAACTTGCTTGAGGCACGAGCTATTCAGGAAGTTCACTACCCTCGGTGGATTTCAAACACAGTCGTTGTACTGAAGAAGAATGGAAAGTGGCGGGTTTGTGTCGACTATAAGACCGTCAACCGAGCTTGCCCTAAAGACAGCTTTCCACTGCCCAGAATAGACCAGCTCGTGGACTTGACGGCTGGACATAACAGGCTTAGTTTTTTGGATGCCTACCGCGGTTATCATCAGATTGCCATGCATGGCCCCGACCACGAGATCACCTCCTTCACTACACCGAGGGGACTCTTCTGCTACCGAGTCATGCCTTTTGGTTTGAAGAACGCCGGGGCAACTTTCCAAAGGATGGTGACCAAGATGTTCGCTCCTCTGCTAGGTCGGACAATGTAGGCTTATATTGATGATATGGTGGTTAAGAGCCGGCATCAAGAAAACCACTTGTCCGACTTGGCCGAGATGTTCGCCATTCTCAAACAACACAAGCTACGCCTGAATGCGTCTAAGTGTGCCTTTGGCGTGGGATCCGAAAAATTCTTGCGCTTCCTAGTCACAAACCGTGGCATCGAGGCAGACCCCACACAAATCCGAGCCGTGCAAGAGTTGAAGCAACCTAGCTCGGCTAAGGATGTACAGCATCTGGCCGAAATGGCCGCCGCGCTTAACTAATTTATAAGCCGATCATCAGATCGCTGCCGCCCTTTCTTTCAAGCTCTGAAATCAAAGTTCTCATGGGATGAAAAATGTGACCGCGCTTTGGCTGAGCTCAAGGAGTATCTGTGTTCAGCACTCCTGTTAGTCACACCGAAGCCCGGTGAAGAACTCTACTTTTATTTGGCCGTTTCTTAGCACGCAATCAGCGCGGTGCTTGTCCGGTCAGAAGGAATCAAGCACCTCCCCATCTTCTACGTCAGCAAAACCTTGCTACCAGCAGAGTCGAGATACTTGCTGCTGGAAAAACTTGCATTGGCATTGATGATGGCCTCGAGGAAGTTGGCGCACTATTTCGATGCTCATACTATCATCATTTTGACCAAATTCCCCCTCAAACCCTTGTTCGAACAGGCGGACTTCTCTGGTCGAATTCTCAAATGGGCGGTCGAATTGGGACAGTTTGACATCAAGTTTTAGCCGTGCACTGCCATCAAAGCCTAGACATTGGCCAACTTCGTTGCTGAATTCTCACCTGGAACTCATCCGGTATGCCCGGTGGATATTGCCGCGGCAGATGAAGAGGTGAATGCAGCCCAGACTGCAATAACACAGCTAGGCGATGACGGCGACGTTGAACTTGCACGCCCCGTCGAAGAACCTTCGGTTAGTACAATATCACAGCCCGGTGATGGGATGACGGAGTCGGGTATCACCGACCAACCTGCTTCGTCCGGTACCGCATCACCAAAGGGGGAAGACGTGGAACCGCTCAGCACAGAGCCTGCAGCCGGCATCATACTGCAACCCGGCGATTCGCCTACGGACTTAGGCATTACGGATCAACTTGCTGAGTCTAGCGCCGAATCGCCGAGGGGGGCTGAAGTGGAACCGCTTAGCACAGAACTTGGAGCTGAATAGCCGAACAACTGTGATCCCATCAACTTTCAAGCCTCTCAGGACCCCTCAGACTATTGGAAGCTCTTTGTTGGCGAAATGTGGAAACTTTTTGTTGATGGAGCCTCAAACCGTCACGGTACCGGGCTAGGTATAGTTTTGATTTCGCCGGACGGGCTGACTATCGAATATTCTATCACCCTCGAATTCCCTGCCTCAAACAACGAGGCTGAGTACGAAGTGCTTTTGGCCGGGCTCAAGAGCGCGCTTCAGATGCACGCATCCGAGCTAATGGTTTACAGTGATTCCCAGCTTGTGGTTAACCAAGTTTCTGGGGTTTACGAAGCAAAGGATGACATAATGATGAAGTACCAGGCTCTGGTCAGAGACCACATTAAGCGGTTCCAGGCAATAAGGGTCCAACAGATTGGCCGAGAAGAAAACAGCCGAGCAGATGAATTGGCCGGCCTTGCTTCCATGGTCGATAGCACATCTTCCAACCCTCTCCTGATTGAATTCCTTCCGCGGCCCAGCATTGAGGAAACCGGGCAGACAGAAGTTCTCTGCGCCGAGCTAGGCCCTTCTGGATGGACCCTATTATCCTCTTTCTTAGAGACCGAACCCTTCCAGCCGAGAAGAAGGAAGCGCATAAAGTCCGGGTGAAGTCACAGCAATTTTGGCTCTCTCCATCAGGCGCTTTATACAAGAAGTCTTTTACCGGTCCGTATCTAAAGTGTGTGCACCCGAGCAGCGTGGATGCCTTCCTGTACGAAATTCACGAAGGCATCTGTGGTAGTCACATAGGGAGCAGATCTTTGGCCTACCGAGCTATTTCGTAGGGTTATTGGTGGTCGTGCATGCAAGCCGACGCGCAGAAGTATGTTCGCAAGTGTGAGAAGTGCCAGAAGTTTGCCCACCAAATCCACCCGCCGGCCAGAGAACTTCTTCCCCTCACCAGTCCTTGGCCCTTTGCGATGTGGGGGCTAGATATAGTAGGGCCACTCCCAACTGCACCAGGTAACCGGAAGTTCTTCATTGCGGCCACAGACTACTTCACCAAATGGGTTGAAGCAGAGCCTTTGGTGACAATCAAGGAGAAGGATGTCAAGCGATTTGTCTGGCAGAATGTGGTAACGCGGTTTGGCATCCCGAAATTTTTGATCTCTGACAACGGCACCCAATTTGACGGCCGCCTATTCAGAGGATTTTGTGAAGACTTGAAGATTGAATTCTACAATTCTACCCCGGCTTACCCACAGTCTAATGGTCAAGTCGAAGCATCAAACAAGACCATCCTTGATGGGTTGAAGAAAAGGCTTGACAAAGCCAAGGAAAAGTGGGCTAAGGAATTCCCCAGCGTTCTTTGGGCATACCGAACAACCCCGCGACGATCTACCGGGGAAACCCCTTTTGCCTTGGCATATGGCTTGAAGGCCATCATCCTTTTGGAAGTTGGTATGCCTACTCTTCGAAGTGAAAGTTTTGAGCTCGAGCTAAATGCCGAAGCTATTGCCCTGGAATTGGACCTAGTGGAAGAGCGCCGGGAAAAGGCTCTCATCCATGTGGCCGCCTACCAACAAGAGCTTTCAAGAAAATACAACAAAACGGTGCACCCCAGACCGTTCAAAGTAGGTGATTGGGTTTTGCGAAAGGTCATCGGCAATACTCTAGTGCCAGGTGAAGGCAAACTAGGGGCAAACTGGGAAGGACCATACAAGATAACCGGTCTGGCGGGCAAGGGGGCATACCACTTGGAAGACTTGGACAGTAGAGGAATACCCCGGCCATAGAATGCAGCCAACCTCAAACTGTACTACTTTTAGCTTTTGCTTTCTTTTTGTGCAAATGAATTTTTTGCCTTACACTTCAGAATGTAATATTCTTTTTGTCAATATATAGAAGTATCTCATCTTTGCCTTAGCATTCTGATTGTTGCTTTCTAAATTCCGAGATTCTCAACCGAGATGATTTATTCCGGTTAATTGAGTTGATGTCTTCCTCAACTTTGAAATTAAAACCGAGATGTTTTACTTCTGTTAATTGAGTTGATGACTTGCTCCTATTTATGATCAAAACCGAGATGTTTTACTCTGGTTAATTGAGTTGATGTTTTGCTCAACTTTGATAGCAAAACCGAGATGATTTATTCCGGTTAATTGAGTTGATGTTTTGCTCAACTTTGACATGAAAACCGAGATGTTTTACTCCAGTTAATTGAGTTGATGACTTGCTCAAATTTGTGATCAAAACCGAGATGATTTATTCCAGTTAATTGAGTTGATGTTTTGCTCAACTTTGACATGAAAACCAAGATGTTTTACTCCGGTTAATTGAGTTGATGACTTGCTCAAATTTGTGATCAAAATCGAGATGATTTATTCCGATTAATTGAGTTGATGTCTTCCTCAACTTTGACATGAAAATCGAGATGTTTTACTCCGGTTAATTGAGTCGATGAGTTGCTCAAAATTGTACATAAAGCCAAGATGTCTTTTCCGGTTAAGTAATTTAAGCAAGCTGGTTAGTCTTGCCGAGGTATTTTGTTCGGTTGAAGTTATTTCACTTGAAGATCATACAAACACTTGATGAAAATAGAACTTTTTTCATTGATGTGAAAGATAAGTACAAAAGGTGGGGCACTTAGCCCGGTTACATGTTTAGACAAAAAGAAATAAGACAAAGAAAACTAAGCTAAGGGGGAGAGGTCAGTAAATTCGTCCACGGCTGCATCCAGGTTGACCGTTCGTGTTGGGTCTTGGACATTGGTCTCCATCTGGACGAGCTGCTCTTGGCGGTTCTCATTCTCAGCATTTTCCTCGGTTTCTTCTTCGCCTTCTTCCTCGGCCTCAGCCTGCAACGCGCTGAAGACGTCGTTGGCATATGACACAAGGTAAGTCGGCAGGAAGACAGCTGGAGGAGAGGCAAATATGTCGGTCCCAGATCCTTGGCCGAGTTGCTCACAAGCAGTCTTCCAGCTCGCCTTGAAGTAAATATCTTGGGTGGCATGGACTTGCTTCGTGTAGCTCTCCTTAACCTCTTTGAAGCCGGCATTGTTTGCGTTCTCCACCTCATTCTCCTTGGATTGATTTAGAGCATCTAGCTCGGCCTGCAGCGTGTCTCTTTCTTTCTCGGCTGAGCCAAGCTGGCCGAGCAGCCGCGAGTTGTCAAAATTGGCCATTTGCAAAGAATAATTGGCCCGCCCGAGCTCGGCTTGGAGGCTTTCAACTTGACTGGCAGAGTCCGTGGTCTTCTGCCGGAGTCGGTGAATGCGCCCCATGACCAAGTGCTGTTTTTGGATGGCCTGCAAGAAAGTTTGGTTAGAGAGGAAACTGGTCAAACACTTGTGAAATTTGATTAAAGAGTTTGAGATTCTTACCCTGGTTATGGACTTGACGGCCGATTTCACCAGCCAAGTGTCTGGCACGTGGTCGCTGCCGACCACGTCACTCGGTAGCAGGAGGGCCTTGGAGAGGTCAAAGGCGAGCAAATGTTCTTTGTCGCCCTTAACCGAAGCCGTAGCCGAGATCTCCTTGCCCCGGTGTTTGAGCTGGGGCCTCCAGGCCGGTGTTGGGTCGACAGTGGTGGCAGGCTGCTCGGTGTTGAGCTCGGCAACTAGCTTGGCAAAAGGATCTGCACGAGGTCTTTTGTCAGCCCGGCGAGTGTCTTGCCTTGCTTGCCCGGCAGCGGGAGATGCCAGCGCAACCACGGCCCCGCTGGATTGACCGGCAGCAGGAGAGCGGGTTTGAATGGTTGGTATCTCGGTGGAGTTACTGTGAGAAGGTTCTTGATACGGCTTCTCTTGGCCATCTCTTCTGCCTCGGTTAACCAGATTCGAGACACGTCCGGTAGTGTTGGATCTAGAAGAGGCGACAGAGCACGGAGAAAGTCTGTGACCTTACTCCGGCATGGAGCTGAGTATCTGTATGTTGGAATGTAACTGAAGAGCTCGTTACAATCCCGGTTGCGGTAACGGAGCACGGTCCTGATGGCTGCTTCGTTGGGATAGTGGTAGTTGGCTTGCAAGCCTGGGATCGCTGCAAAGGACAGAAGTGTTAAGTACAGAATATTGAAGAAAAGCAATTGATCGAGCAAGTTAGCACGGCTTACATGTTTCACCGAAATTCTTGCTAATGAACCAGCTGGGTACGTCGGTTGTTTCATAGTTGCCAGACACCCAGAAAAAGTCGTCATCGTGTAAGTCCTTATCTGGGGTGTCGGTCACTATCTTTTCTTTGCCCGGTCGAATTTTTAAGTAATAGGCGAGGCCATCGCCCGTGTGCCCAAGGATGTACTGACGGAGTATCTCGGCTAAACCTAAGTTGGTTCCTAGCCGGTTGTTTAACTCGTGGACCCCGTTGATTATTCGGTAAGTGTTGGTTGAGACTTGGGTGGGTGCTAGCCCGGTGCGGCGCAGGAATTCAGTCATCAATGGGTTGACCGGGAAGCGGAGGCCTCCTTCAATTATGGACAACACGGTGAAGGGGCACTGGTCTAATCTGCCCCAAGGGGTTGTCTCAATCTCGGCGAGCTCTAAGTGAACATCGACCGGGATACCGTACTCTTCCCGGAATGCGGCCAAGCCAGCCGGAGTGTCAACAAGGAAGCGAAAGCGCCCCATGTGTAGCCGGCTGGATTAGCTCGGTTGAGGTGGTTTGGCACAGACTGGTGTTTTGATGGCTGCTCGGTCTTTGAGAGCCTCAATATTTGGTCAGTGGTCCCCTTGGACTCTGCAGGAAAAGGATGGCAATTGTAAGTGTGAGCGCGGTCGCGCAAAACGAGCTTGACTTTAGCTCGGTCGTGAAGAGTGCTAATCACCTCGGTCATGAAGGTAAACCAAGGAGCTCGGTTGCTCAAGCGGACCAGATGTTAGCCCGGTCGAGCGGCCAAGTTCTCTGCCTATCCCGGTTTCTGCTAAGGTTTTGATAAACTAGTAAATTGCTCGGTCTTATTGAATTTTGGGATCAAAAAGTGACCTGAAGCCCGGTCCGCTCCAGTTCTTCGTGTATTCATGTGTTCATCACTGAGATTGAAGAACAACGAAAAGAATAAGGGCAAATGTGGGTTTTGAGAGGGGTATGTCCTAAAACCTACGGGTTTGTGCCCTAAGGTGAGAAATATCAAATGAAATAGCAAAAAAGAGGGCTCGAAGAACTTACCAGTTGAGGGCAGTGGCTCCTTCTTCGAACACGAACTCAGAAATGGCAGGGAAGGAAGGGTAGGAGCTCTGGGTCGTCAAAGAAAAAGGAGAGTCAGGAAGATTGGAATGGAGGAGGCTGAGCATGCTTATAAGGTAGAAAAACCGCCAAAATTTGAATATGAAGGGATGGTTGGTTGCTCGAGGACAATCAACACGCTACACGTGTCCCCCATTAATGGTGGCGTTAGAGCTGAAGAGACAGGAAGGTCAGACGAGGCGTCGACCGAGCAAGACAAGGAACCGAGCGTGGAAATTAGCCCGGTTGACCTCTTGCAAAATTGAGAACCGAGGAAGTGTTTACCCCGATCATAATAGGTAATCCCAGTCACGTTTTGGCGGACGGAATTAAGGGGTAATTGAGAGGGAGATTTATGATCCGAATTGGGCTGTGGTAATGGCCGGGCAGATTTAGGCTGAACAAGATTAGGCCGTGGAAGCACGGCCTGTCCTGACAGGTTTTGCTCGGTTTAGGGAGGCATAGATGGACCGGGCTATTTCGGCCGAGATGTCCGGAGCCAGGTAAGGCGTGGTTGTTCCACGGTTCATGAGTTAGCTCGGCAGGAAGGCCGACGACAAACCAGTATGAGCTGCCCGAGTTCGGCTATGTCGGGATGCAACCGAGCTCGGGCATTATTGAGCACAGCAAGTGCTCGCTCAGGCTAGCTGCACAGCACGGCCGTTGATAACCAAGAAGTTGTAGCCCAGCTGCCGAGTTCCTAGTAGAGTGGGTTGGCAGTTTGGTTAGGTGGTGTTCAGCAAGATTTGTGCTGACAGATGGGATAGCAGCACCACGTGTCGAGAGACTAATGGGAGTATATTTGGGGCGCAGAACGTATTTAAGCATGTCTGCGCCCCCCATGCTTGACAGATGAACATTTGGTGAGATAAACACTCTACATTCTCCCTTCTCTCTATCTATCCTATGTGTGTGTACTAATTTGATCGTCAGAGGGGTTTTCCGGCCACACACCGTCAGGTAGCTCACTGCCGTTGTGCTCCCAAGTCGATCGGACAGACGGGAGCTTGGAAGAAAGGAGTACGGGCTTGCCTGAATATTTGCTCCCTGTACAGGTGTGGAGACATAATTTCTTATATGTCCACGTGGCATGACCTTGGGCCGAGGTGCCACATGGCGGAATGTGATTTGCTGAGGCATTTGGTGAAGGACATAAGTCCTAGTGAATGAATGACTCTTAGGTTGAATGTGTGTAAGACTTTTAAGATTAATCATAACCCACCTAGAAGAGATGAATCTTAGACAATATGTTATTCCTAAATAATTGACATGAAAACAACTACTACAAGAAGGCAGGGTACTCTTATACAAAGGCAGACACCGCCATGGGTGAGAGGTATGTGTTAATACATGAGATTTTGTTCTTATTGTTACTCTATTTTGAGAATTGATTACTGAATTTATCATCAAAGTGCTCTCGCGGTTGATGAGCAATCGGGGAGCTCATTAGCTTTGTTTTCAAAATTCTAGAAGGAAGATTAAAGTATTGGTTGTGTAGTCAGATTTTAGTACAGAAAATAGGTGTACCCTTATGACCAATAAAGACCTTTGCCCCAAAGCACTCCATGTTAGGTTTGTGGACCGTGAAAAGTACTATTCACTGGGTTCTGGGTCCAGTGGAGGGTTTGGGGGCTTTTTTGCAGTGGAAGGGGTCCAAGGGTACCTTGGTCATTTGCTGTTGCTCTAATTCTATACTTATAAAATAGATGAAGCGGTTGTGTCTTTTTTGTACGAGAGTTATATAGTTTTCTGATCGTAACAAAAAACCGCAGTAGTCATGGATGTAATTTATTTTGTGGTGAACCACGTAAATCTTTTTGTTTTGTTTTGTTTTGTATTTTTTTTTTTTATCCTTTTTGTGTGTGTGATTTTTTTTTTTTATTCATTTATCTTTTCTATTTGTTATTTTATGTCTTATCGATCTTGATTAAGAAGAAACGCTTTTCTAA
The DNA here is from genome assembly GCA_036172215.1 of Camellia granthamiana. Classification (NCBI taxonomy): domain Eukaryota; kingdom Viridiplantae; phylum Streptophyta; class Magnoliopsida; order Ericales; family Theaceae; genus Camellia; species Camellia granthamiana. The sequence continues at coordinate 81,754,279 of CM069903.1, forward strand.
CACTCCATCAATTGAACTTTTGGCCAGTTATTAATCCTTAAAAATATGAAAAGTGAAACCAAACTTTAAAGTATGGTTATTTGTTTTTAGACGGTGAAGAATGGTTATTTAAGAATGCTATTTTATATATATATATATATATTTTTTTTTAATAATTTATAAATAATAGAAACAAACGGGCCGTAATATTCTTTATTAAGCCTCAATCAACTGTAAGGATTTCATCTTACAATTAGGGTCAACAAAATTCACGGCTGCTCATAGTGTTTAGTCCCTTCTAACTACGATTCCAGCATCTGCCACCGATAATTTTCTTATCATGACTAGCACAAATTTTGGTTGACGTTAAAATTAATAATTTAATATTAGAAACTAAAAGAAGAATCCCGACTCTAATTTTTAACAAAAGAAGAAAATTCAACTTACTGGAATTATTTTGAAATCATTTTGGTTTGGGATATTTTAAAAAAGTGCATTTTTTGATTTATTGAATTATATGGGTTGGGTTTGGGTTGGGTTTGATGTGATGTGTTAGAGAGGTGATATGATTTAAATAAGATGATGTGACTTAAATAGGATAGTAACTTTTTGACTTTTTGTATTATTTAGGTCATGCCAAACTTGGTCTAGTGAAAATTATAGGGAAAAATTTAGTTCAATGGGATTTAAAAAATAATTGCAAACAAGTAGTAAATTTTATGAATATTAATATTTATAATTATAAATTTTTTCATAAATATGTACTAATTTTATAAAATTATCGCTGAACAGTAATTTTTTATAAATTGTATTAAAAATTTTGACACAAAACCCTATAAACATCTCTTTAACTTGAGCAAACTGTAAGGCCTCGTTTGTTTTGGGGTATAAGGAGAGGATTGAGATTAGGATAGTTGTGAGTCCCATTTAATGTGTTGTTTGTTTACAGAGTTGAGGAAGGAACTAACAAGCCGAACTGCTTAAGATAGGCCTTGCAGATGGAATTCGGATGGACCTCCAGGACTTGGTATTAGAAAAATAGTCCGGCGGACTAAATTTTTTTTATTTTTATTTATTTTTTATTTTATTGTTTACATGTCGGGCATTTTTACATGAACATTAATGTTTAATTTTTTATATTTTTTGTTAAGTAAAAATTATTATTTTATTTATTTTATTTTTTTCTGAAAATTTTTTATTTTATTTTTATTTTTTTTAAATTTTTTACATGGGTTTTTTTTTTAAAACATTAATGTTTAATGTTTTTGTATTTTTTTATTTGTTTTATTTGTTTTATATTTATTTTATATAAAAAATAATTTAACAATCTCTACATTAACAACTATCATCAAAATAAATATAATTTTACTTAATTTCTTCACTATCAATTCCTTCTATTCTACCTCTGAAAATAAACAGAGCCTAAGGCTATCAAAAAACAAAAAAAACAAAAAAAAAAACTAAATTAGAGCTAACTGGGCCATCGCACTATTCTTGCTTTCGAGTATTTTCAATTCAGTTATCAAAGTCTGTCTCATATTAGCAACTGGCAGCATATAAAACCCAACCAGAGCACATGGTTTGTCTGCTTCCTGCAAAGCCTTTTATATATATATATATTTAAATACTAATTATCATCAAATTTATTTTACTTATTATTTATACGGAAAATGACTGTCAATCGGATTGCTCCACGTGTTCATTTTGGTGACATAAAGTTAGTGATTGTAGCAAGGTAAAATGGTGGCAGACTTTGGACAATAGTTAACAATCATAGCTTTGATTTGATCATATTAAATCCCTTGAAGTAGGGATCACGTGAGCCCCATTTCACTTACATTTATTAATATATATATATATATAAATATATTAATTATTATATATATAGATTGAGATAATGCATTAAGTGGACATGTGACAACCATCCACAAGTTCCAGCAACCACTACCCAAGTGATCATTGGCCAAAATTCAAATTGTCCAACAGCTACTATTTTAAAGGGGTTCCTTTGACCATCTCATCCATCTAAGACTCTCACCTACCATCCAATGGTTCACATTTGAAAGAGGTTATAATAATCCATAATTTTAGAAAACAATCAACCACTTATTAAGGAGGAAGAGAAAGATGGGACGAGTTAGGGGGGAATATAGTTTGGATTGATTCGGTTTGAAATAAAATCAAGATCAATTCGTTGTCTACAGTTTCATAAAAATTAGAACCAAACCAATTCACTTAAATCATGGAACTAATCTGAACCAAACTATTTAAACACGATTCGGTTTGGTTTAGAATGTTCACATGAAAAATCATATAACATTCACTAAATAACTAGTATTAAACAAATATTGTTCAATATTAATCTATCTATGATTTTTCAAAACATAAATATATTGTTCTATCATTAACTTAAACAATCATAATACCTAGTAAATAAATATATTATTCAACATGTAATAAGCATAAAACTCCCATCAAATAAATATTGACATGGCAACAACAATTACAAAACTAAAATAATGCTAAATAATCAATAATCCAATTCTAGTGGCATAAAAAAAAGAAGAAAAAACTAAAACGATATGAATTTCGGTTTGATTTTATATATGAGAGGCTAGAATTGTATATATCAGAGTGTATGGAAGGTACATGACTTAAGTTATATACGGTCTGGTTTAGTTCTACTCCAAAATTGTAGACTTAAATCTAGAACCGATCCACAAAGATCGGTTTTGCAATTTTTCAAATCAAAACTGAATCACGAATTAGCAAAACCAAACCAAACCTACCGGATTAGACTGGATCGGTTCGGTTTGTGAATTTTTCGAATTCCTTGCTCAACACTAGGACATGTGGCAGCTTATGAGGCTTTCAAGAAAACCACTTTCAAGAGGTCATGGAGATTCTTCAGGAGGTTGCTATTGATTTTCAAGAGGCAATTCGTGATTCTCCAAAGGACTTAGCGTCTATAAATACCTCATTTGAAGATGGAGCAAACCCCAATCAATCAACCATTCAACTCAACATAGTACGTAGCACCAGTGTTATTTATCCTTAGTTTAGCCCTAGTTCAACTTAGGAATAGACTTGAAAGACATCTTTGTCATAAATTTTAGCCTTAGATCATGACATTCGTATCAAATTAGTTGTTTTTGACCTTCATTGGCATTGTTTTGAGACTTGTGTTTCAATTTCATTTGTAACTCAGTTTCATGTTTTGAAACATGTTCTTATATTTTTGTAATGTTCAATTCATTTGAAATTATAAAAGTAAGTATTTTTAAGTTCATTTCCTTCTACTTATCTTTCTTCTTGATTTTATAAATTCTTTGGAGATTTTAAGTCCTCTTAGCTGAAGCAAAACAAGAACTAGGAGGTTTTTACCTTTGGATCTCAACATAATCTTCTATTTTCATAAGATTTTTCCAAAAGTATTTTCACAATTTAGGCACTGTTGCCTTGGCATGCTTGCAAATCCTTCTATATTTTAGCCAAAACTTGTGTTTTAGTCAAAATGTATAATTTTTGTATTTTTTTGCACAAGCACTTATTTTATTTTTATGTATTTATACAATAAATTTCATATATACAACCTCCATATTTAAAAAATAAGAAATGTTAAAAATAGTCTTAAGAGTTGCTATTAGTGGTAAAAAATATATAATTCTTTTTCTTTTCTTTTGTTTTTTGTATTTTGTATTTTTTTTATAGATAAATTATACTGACACCTCCTAAATTCTTTCTAAATTATGTGATCACTCTTTTATTCTCTAAAATATCACTAACCTTCCTATTAGCATACACCATTTATTGTCTCTCTAATGGTCTTCTACATTTCCTATATTTTCTCTAACAACCAGCACACGACATCCACCCTAACCTCTATCAATCACAACCACTCATTATTGTCAGCCTCTACATGCAAAGCTAGAACCACCACCTCCCAACACCATAGCTACCACTTTAACAACTACTTTCTTTACTCCATCGCATCCCTTCATGATCGCCATTGCATCAGCCCCTAACTCAATCACCTCTCATCTTCACCAATCAAAACAACCAAGAAAAAAATAACCACCACCATTCACCTGTACCAAATGGTCACCTACCACCTAGTTTCACCAACACAACATTAGAATCACTGCATCTTCTTCTTTTTTATATTTTTATTTTTTAACTTCAAAACCATACCAACACAAATCCACCGCCAACACCACCTTTGTTTTTTCTTATATAGAGACCACCTTTATCGTCAACGTCCATTCTCTTCCCCTTATCCTCCCTTACTTATTTCCCATCAACTACAGGTTGGACCAATTTAATCGAGACAACCAACATGATAAGTTATGTTGAGATTGTCATTACTGTCGCAAATTGTCAACGATGGTCCATTTCTCGCAATTATCACCACTGCAACAAATTTACCCTAATCTTCATTGTTGTCGATCATCTCTTCCTCACAATCATTACCACTATTGTTGATATAGTCCATCATCGATAATCACCATCAATTGTTTCTTCTTTGAGATCGTCACCACTACTGTAGATCTACCTGTATTATCAATTAGCATCTTCGATCTCTCTTCCCCACATTCATTACCACTACCACAAATCTACCCATCTTTGATTATCGTGGGCAAAAGTTGACTTGATCACAACAAGAAAATTTGGGGGGCGGGGAATTGCAATGGTGCTAGTAGAGCCAGTTATGGTATTCATCTAAAAAAACCCAGTTATGATACTTTTGAGGGGTGAGGTAAAGAATGTTAAAATTAATGCCATATTTACATTGCATACATTAGACACATTGGATACATTGGGTTCATGTATTCATGTATTTTTATATTCATGTGTTTTATATTTATTAGGTTCATTGTCTAGATTATATTCATGTACCTAGTTAGTTGTAAGGTTGTTCATTGAACTTATGTATAACCTTTTCTATATAAAAGGATATAAGCCTATAGGCAAAGAGAGAAATAAGAGAAAAAATTCAAGATCAATACGAGTTAAATTCAATACAAAATAATAGTTCATTCTAGAGAGAGTTTTATCAAAAGCTAACAGAAGTGGTATCAGAGCTTTGGCTGGGTCAAGAACAAGCTAGGCGTAGAGATCGGATACGGAAAAACAAGCCCCAAAGAAGAACAAGCCGACATCCATGGCGAATTCCAACAACCAAAATGTATCTACTCCTGTCTTTAATGGTGAAAATTTTGATTTTTGGTATGTGAAATGAGAACTATTTTTGTCTATACGGATCTTTGGGATCTTGTTAAGAATGGGTTCGAGGAACCTGAAAATGAAAGAGCTTTGACAAATCCCCAAAAGAACCAATTGAAAGAGCAAAGGAAGAAGGATTCAAAGGCTTTCTCTTTGATTCAGCAAGGAGTTTCAGAAGCAATCTTTCCAAGAATTATTAATGCTACAAAAGCAAATGAGGCATGGGATATTCTTCAAAAAGAGTATAGAGCCAATTTGAAGGTAACAACCATCAAACTTCAATCATTGAAAAGAGATTTTGAAAATATAAAGATGAAGGATATGGAATTGTTGAAGAATTGTTCTTCTAGATTTATGGAACTTGTGAACCAAATGAATATTTATGAGGATAATATTTCTAATCAAAGTTGTTGAGAAAATTTTGATAAGTTTGCTGGAGAAATATAATTCTATTGTTGCTGCCATTGAAGAAACTAAAGATCTTGTTGATTTGAGTATTGAAGAATTGATGGGTTCAATTAAAACATTTGAGCAAAGGTTGAGTAGGCAATCTAAAAAATCAATTGAAAATGCCTTTCAATCCAAGCTCAATGTTAGTACTTCTAATTCCCAGGGAAGAGGAAAAGGAAGAAATGCAAACAGAAGAGCAAGAAATGCAAAAGAAAGTGGAATGTCTAATTTTGAAAGAAATGAAAATGAAAAGTCCACTCAACAAAAGTGTGGAATTTGCAACTGAAGCAATCATGTTGATACAGATTGTTGGTTTCAAGAAAAGCGAAAATGTTGCAATTGCAACAAATTTGGGCATGTCAAGAAGGATTGGTAAGTCAAGAGTACTCAACAAGTAACTTTTTCCAAGGAGCAAGAAAGTGAAGGGCACATGTTCTATGCTTGTCACAAGGCATCAGATCAAAACAAAAGTGTATGGTTTCTTGATAGTGGATGTAGCAATCACATGATAGGAGATGAGAGCATTTTTGTGAAAATGGATGCTTCCTTCAATTCTCAAGTAAAAATGGGGAATGGTGCCTTAGTCCAAACAAAAGGAAAATGTACTATTGCTATAGAAACCAAGATAGGTACAAAATGCATTTCCAATGTTCTTCTAGTTCCAGACTTGGACTAATATTTGCTAAGTGTTGGACAACTTATGGAGCATGGATACCTTGTTCACTTTGAAGAAGAATTTTGCAAAATTTTTGACAAAGGGGGGAGAAGCCAAGTTGTAGCAAAAATCAAGATGGAAAATGTTAGCCATATTGTGTTTTGATAATTATTTTGATTATGTTTTGATTTTATTCTTGATAAATTAAATTAATCAATATAATATGTTTTATCCATATCAATTTAATCTATCTTCTCCAGATGCTAACCATGTTCTTGGAGGCCAATATGCAACTTAAACAGAGCCCCAAACAGAGTCCAAGACAACATTAAAACAGCTGAGCCTAGTAGCAGCCGAAGTAGTCCAGCCTAAAGGGAGCCAGACGTCCAGCCATGGTATTTTGGCCCAGTTTTGCTTCAGTTCAGTTTTGCTTCACTCCGGCTATCAAACCAGTAGTATACTCAACGACTGCAATAGTCATCCTTAACGATTGGGACTTGACTAGATATCGGGAGGACATCCAGGGGGACATCCAGGCGGATGACTACCAAGAGCAAAATTTCATCTGGGACATCCAAGTGGACGACCACTCTGTGCTGCAACAACTATTTTTCAAAAGTACTTGCCAATAATCAGACCCATGTTTCAACTCCTTCAACAACTAATCTTGTATGGGGAATGTAAGTTTCAGTAGAGTAGATTTAACAAAAATCTCACTCAATCTTCTCAACACACGCAATAGACAACGGTCGATCAATTTCTTTTTCATAAATAGAAGTGTTGCTGCTACTGAACAAAAAGAGACAACAATAGCAACAATACAAGCTAGAAATCAATTCTAATCTTTCATCAATCTCATTCTTTTTGATTATTTGAGAGCTTTTTCATCTGGGTTACATTTCTTTATCTCAAATATTATATACAAAGGCTTAAGCATTAAGCCTATTTACCTATGTGAGGTTTATTGATATTTTCCTTGAGCTTCAATATTGTATATCTATCTTTGAGAAATTATTGTAAGCTTTCTTTGAAAGCAAAAACACTATTTCAATCTTGTAAAAGTGTTGTAAACACTATGTCCTTGAAATCTTGAGAATGATTGTGAATCACCTAAGATTTGCAAGGGTTTAGGCTTGTGAAGCATGTGTAAAATCTATGGAGGATTGTTCCATGTGTTGATAGGTTGCTAGCACCCTTGTGAAGCTAGAAGATGGTGGAAATTCTCAAGTGAAGCTTGAGTAGTGGGTGTAGGTTTGGTTGAAGCCAAACCACTATAAATCAGTTTGCCTCATCTTCTCTTATCTTTTTGCTTTTCTACTACTGCCATAGCTATCTGTTATACTTGTGTTCATCATTCACTAAGTTAGCTATCTCACTTCATTTGTCAAACTCTCTATGTTAACATCATTCACTGATATAGCCACAAGAGTATTTGTTATAGTTGTATTAATTATCAACTCTCTTCACTCATCTCATTTAACTATCTAATATTCATATTCCTTTGAGAGTTAGAGTTAAAAGTACTTATCTTGCTATATAGGCAAAAATCTTTCACTATTTGTTTATCTTTGTACTTAATTCTTTAATTGTTAGTTATTCTCCAAATACATTTTTATCTGTTAATCTCTTGTTGTATTTATTTTTATTGGGGCATTATTATTTTTATTTGTGTAAACCTAATTCACTCCCTTTTTATGTTGCCTTAATAGAAGTTTTTCTCTCATTTTCCGGTATAGCAAAAATATAGTTTTGAAGATGGATGTGATTGATAATTCATGGTGTAACAACCCTCGTACTGATTACTGAATTACGTACTGATTACTGCTAAACTGAACTGATAATGACTGATAAGTGAATTGGAGGAACTACTGAACAGACTGAATGAAACTGAAACTGAAATTGAATGAGTTTATATATTGAATTGCATATTGTATCTGTTTGATTGATTGAATATCTGTTAGAACTTATATGTTTAAACTGTTAATTGAAGGCCTTATCGGCGGCCGAATTAGGAACCGTTTAGTGTTTTGTAGTCAGGGGAATATTTGTGATTTAATGGTATATTTATCTGAAAACTGATTAGGAATGACTAAATTAGATTAAATTAAGTCAATTAAAGAGGTTGCCGTAATTACGACTTTGCCATGTGAGTGGCCCCTTTGTTTATTGATTTCCTAGAGCCTTATTACACTTGAACCAACTTTTCCTCAGCCATTTTCTTGTCCCTACCGTCCAAGAAGAGAGTTAGAGAGAGAGAGGTTTGCTCTTGTTGATTTGGCTTGAACTCTTGAAGAATTGCTAGAGGAACTTGGAGATTCATAACATAGGTTGCTAGATTGGACTTCTAGACTTGTAACTGAACTCTAGGTAAGTGAATTCATCTTCTCCTTGTTGTCCTTGAACTTCATTCTTGCATGTTCTAGGCTCCATTGTAGAATCAAGCCATGTTTTAGTGCATAGAGGTTGAATTATGTTTGAATTCATGCATGCATGGCCATTTTAGTGTAATTTGAAGTTGAATTCTTGGAGAATTGTACATGCATGTCCATGTTTAAGTTAAAGTCCATGTTTTCACTTTGTTTTCCAACTATTGAGCTCTTGAGAGCAAGATTTGAAGCTTGAAATTGGTTTGAAACTTATGCATGTCATATTTGAATGTTGTTCATGCATGTTCTTGAAAATTAGTTTGAAATTGAATTTAATTGAAACACCCTTGGGCCTTGATTTCTTAAATTGAGTTTTGAAACATGTTATTCTATGTGTTTAAAAGAGTTTTTCCAGAAAATAGCCCAAGAGGATCGAAAACATTGCTTTTGAACTTGGTTTTGAGCTTGGGACTCAAATCTGGGATTTCCAGATTTCTGTTGTCCGCTCGAGCGGAGGAAGTAGCGCTCGAGCGGAGAAGTCGAGCTCCCAGCATCTTGCATTGTGCATCAGTCCGCTCGAGCGGAGAATTGGGCGCTCGAGCGGAGGACTGGGTGACACGCTCGAGCGGGCGTCGAGCGGAGATTTCACATATCCAGTACTTTTTGGTCCGCTCGAGCGGGGGATGTTGCGCTCGAGCGGGGACCTTTGTTTGCCTGTACGCTCGAGCGGGGAAACCTGAGCTCGAGCGGGGCTCTGTTTGACTGAAAATTCTGCAAATGTTTTCTGTATACATCTTTGCATCCTCATTCCATCCTAGGCATTCTTAGGCCTAGTTTAAGACATCTTAATGAGGATTTAGATGTAGAACACACCGAGGCATAATAGGAAGTTAATTATTGTACTTCCCCAACTGTTAAACTTAGAGTGTGTTCGATTTGTTTACTGTTTAGGGTTGGCACTCGGGGACGCGCTCTAGCATACTGTAGCCCAATCTCTGTGAGTAACAGATTGTGTAAAGATATGTTCAAAATGGTTATCTTTTGAATACTGAACTGAATTGTTTATTGAACTGATATTGTTTATTGAATGAATGTATGTCCTGTATTGTGAACTGTATTGTGGCATCCTTAGCATTGACTGTTACTGTTACAGAGCTCTGTCGGTTCCCTTGTGGAACCATACTGTTTACTGACTGATGGCCATCACTACTGTTGGGTCCGTTGAGGCCCGGTCCTTTTGGACCTACTGTTTATAGGCTAATGGATGTACCACATATGATTGATTGACTGACATACTGAAAGACTGAAATACTGTTTAATGAACTGTTTTCATTAATGTAAGGACATTCATTCATAACCTCTTTACACTTATTGTTATTCACTGGGCTTTAGCTCACTGTTTATATATATATGTAGGTTCTCAGCAGCCAGACCGGAGCTAGGAGCGTGGGTTAGTCCCCCAGTTTTGTCAAGCCAGCCTATGTGCCTCACCGCGAGGTTCCGTGTTGCCATGCTATGGCTTGGGGTGTTTTTGTGTCCCCTACTGTATAGACCGTCTACTGTTTACTGTACTGTTATCGAGGGATTTGATTCCCGTACTGAATGTTGTATATGATTGTATATAGACTGTACTGTTTGAACTGAATGAATGCATGAAAAATGTTTTTGGCATGCAGATTTTCACAGCTCAATGGACATTATTTATTTACTGTATTGGCTTCCGCCAGGCCCTGTACTCTGTTTTACTGTATTACTGTTCTGCAGGCCTTCGGTAATCTCGGATTACTGGCCAGTTACGGTGCTAAACCCATAGGGTCGGGTTTGGGTCGTGACACATGGCTTTGGCATAGAAGATTTGGACACTTGAATTTTCAAAGTTTGAAGCATCTACAACAAAAGAATATCGTTTTCGGGTTGCCGACCATTCATGAAGTGCAAGATATTTGTGAAGGTTGTACATTTGGAAAGCATTACCAGGAGACATTTCCAAAGGAAAGCATGGAGAGCTAAACTAGCATTGGAGCTTGTCCATACCAATGTGTACGGACCTATGGATACACGAACTTATGGAGGTAACAAGTACTTCATTATTTTTATTGATGATTTTACTAGAATGACTTAAGTGTATTTCATGAGACAAAAGAGTGAAGTTTTCTTTATCTTCAAGAAATTTCAAAATCTTGCTGAAAGACAAAGTGGTTGTTTGATGAAAGTATTGAGAAATGATAGAGGCCGACAATACAACTCAAATGAGTTTATGAAATTTTGTGAAGATACACTCCACAACAAAATGATGCAGCGAAAAGGAAGAATAGAACCATAGAGGAGATGTCCAAGTCTATGCTACATGAGAAGGGGCTATCGAAAACTTTTTGGGGTGAGGCTATGTATACAGCAGTTTACTTGATGAATAGATGTCCTACAAAAGCTCTTAAGGACAAAACTCCATTTGAAGCTTAGAGTGGAAGGAAACCATCGGTGAATCACTTAAAGGTATTTGGTTGCATTTGTTATGCTCATGTTCCAAAAGAAATGAGGCACAAGCATGATGAAAATAGTAAGAAATGCATCTTTGTGGGTTATAGCTCGAAATCCAAAGGCTATAGACTCTTCAGTTTGGATCAAAAGAAGGTGATTATTTGTAGAGATGTTCTGTTTGATGAGAAGGCGTCTTTTGATTGGAAGGAAAAGAAAGTCCAGTATCTAAGCATTGCTTTCAATGAAGAATCGGAAAGTCCATAAGTTAAAGATGTTGCAACGCTTGAATCTCTACAAAGATTGTCACCAATTGCTAGTTCACAATCTTCTCCAAGTTCAAGTTCAAGTTCAAGTTCAAGTTCTTCATCTCTAAGTTTAACTCCAAGAAATATAAGGAGTCTTAGTGATGTGTATGCAAGATGCAATTTATGCATTGTTGAACCTGGAAATTTTGAAGAGGCAATTAAAGATGAAGCATGGAAGAAAGCAATGGAAGATGAAATTTATGTGATTGAGAAGAACAAGACTTGGGAGCTAGTGGAGAAACTAAAATGAAAAAAAATAATTGGTGTGAAGTGGATTTTCACAACAAAGTTCAACCCGGATGGCTCTATTCAAAAGAACAAAGCAAGACTTGTGTCGAAAGGGTATTCACAACAACTCGGAATTGATTTCTAAGAAACTTTTGCTCTTGTGGCTTGACTTGATACAATTAGAGGTATTATTGCTTTGGCGGCTCAAAAGGGTTGGTTCTTGCACCAACTTGATATAAAATTAGCATTTTTGAATGGAAAATTAAAAGAAGAGGTGTATGTTCATCAACCTCAAGGCTTTGTTGTCAAAGGCAAAGATGATAAAGTGTATAAGCTGAAGAAGGCTTTATATGGCCTAAAGCAAGCACCCCGAGTATAGAATAGTGAAATTGATGCTTACTTCAATGAAAAGGGTTTTCAAAGAAGCAAAAGTGAGCCAACTTTGTATATCAGGAGGCAAGGTACAACCGGTATTCTCATTGTTTCACTTTATGGTGATGATTTGGTTTTTACCAGTAGTGATGAAAAATTGATTGAAGATTTTAAAAGGGAAATGATGAAGAAATATGAAATTAGTGATTTGGGGCTATTGCATCATTTTTTAGGTATTGAAATCTACCAAAACAATGGTGGTGTTTTTATTTGCCAAAAGAAGTATGGTCAAACACTTCTTGAGAAATTCAAAATGAAGAATTGCAAATCAGTTGCTACTCCCTTGATTGTGAATGAAAAGTTGTCAAAGAAAGATGGAAGCAAAGAAGTTGAAGCATCTTGTTATAAAAGTTTGGTTGGAGGTTTGTTGTACTTGATTGCTACAAGACTGAACATCATTTATGCTACAAGTTTATTGTATCAGTTTATGCATAGTCGAAGCCAAATTCATTTTGGAGTTGCAAAAGGAGTGTTGAGATACATTCAAGGTACACTTGATTATGGAATTTTTATGAGAAATTTGTTAATGCACAATTACTTGGATTTTGTGATAGTGATTGGGCCGGATGTGTTAATGATATGAGAAGCACTTCTGGGTATGCATTTTCTCTTGGATTAGGCGTAATTTCATAGTCATCTAAGAAACAACAAACTGTGGCACAATCATCTGTTGAGGCCGAATATATTTCAGCATCATTGGCAACTACATAAGCAATTTGGCTAAGAAGAATTTTGAATGATTTTGGTAAGAAGTAAGGTGAAACTACTCCAATTATGTGTGATAACAAGTCTGCTATTGCTATGACAAAGAATCCCGTCTATCATTCTCGTACCAAACGCATTGCTATCAAACATCATTTCATTAGAGAAGTTGTGGAAGATGATGAGATTCAAATCAAGTATTGCAAGACTGAAGATCAAGTTGCAGACATCTTCACCAAAGCTCTACCAAGGGCCAAGCTTGAATTTTTTAGAGAAATATTGGGTGTCACACAATATGGCATTAAAGGGGAGTGTTAAAATTAATGCCATATTTACATTGCATACATTAGATACATTGGATACATTGGATTCATGTATTCTTAGTATTCATGTATTTTTATATTCATGTGTTTTATATTTATTAGGTTCATTGTCTAGATTATATTCATGTACCTAGTTAGTTATAAGGTTGTTCATTAAACTTATGTATAACTTTCTCTATATAAAAAGATGTAAGCCTATGGACAAAGAGAAGAATAAGTGAAAAAAACTCAAGATCAATACAAGTTAAATTCAATACAAAATAGTTCATTTTAGAGAGAGTTTTATCAAAAGTTAACAAAGAAAATAAGGATAAGGAGGAGAGCAAAAGGATTGGAAGGGGTGTTTGAGACAAGTAGGGCAAATAAAGAAGAAAAAAGAGTAGGAAGGGAGAGGATTGAGAAAAGGCATTGGTGCTAGTTGGGACAAGGAAAGAAAAAGAAATCGTAGTTGGAACTAAATCATTTACACGAGTAAAATTCTATTTTTAGAATATGTTTTTCTTATGTCATCCATTTTTGTTAAGTTGACAAACAGTTGACTGATAGATGGGTGAACTTGTTACAAGTTGTTGAACTTGTTAAAACTTTTTTCAAAGCAAGGGAAGTTAATGATATTTAAAAGAATAAAGAGGTGACAATGTCATTTTAAAAAATTCAAGAGGTGTAAATTGTAATTTCCTTCTTTTTTTTTTCCTTTCTTCTTCTTCTTCTTCTTTTTTTTTTTTTTTTCCAATCAATTCAGGGGAGTTCTTATTTTCATACACTACTTCCTCTCTGTGCACACTATTAACTATTTTTTTTATTACAATTTTTTTGTAAAATAGAACTACCAAAATACTCTTGTTTTCATCATCCAAAACCCTAATTCTCCAAACTCTAATCCCTTAATCTTTAGATGTCAGCCACAACCACTCCAACCCTTCTCCCACCTCTCATTTTGTCGACACCCCCTCTTATATCTTTACTGACCAGCCCAACCTCTCCATCATCCACAACAATCCCAACCCCTTCACCTCCATGTTCGACAGCAGTTATGATTAAAGATAAAGAGAGAAATGAGCCAAATCAAGAGAAAGATGGATGAGGGAGTTCAAGAAGCATTTGCGATGGAATGTGGTTCATGGATATGGGTCTGTGACAGCGGCAATTTGCGACGGAAGGTGGTTTGTGGATGGTGGGTTCCTTATAATAGATGTTTTGAGGGGCTACAATGGAGGGTTCGCGATGGTGGGGTGTTCACAAAAGGGGGCTTGCGGTGGTAACAGAGGTTCATGGTGGTTTGTGGCGGTGTAGTGGCCAGGGTAGAAGTGGGTTAAGGTTAGGGTTAGTATTAAGGTTTGAAGGATGAAGAAGATGAGGATATTTTTTGTATGATAAGTTGTGCACTGAGTAAAGTATAATATTTTTAATTAATTAAATTTGTGGCTTGAGAAAAGATATCCACATAGAAGAATTGATGTGTGAAAAATAGAAGCTCTCTCAATTCAAGAGCTGGTAACACCTTCACACGGGTAATTATTCAATAGCCACAAAACACTTTGCAAACCAATCTTATAATGAAAAATTTATGAATGAGACATATTGAGTGTGTCGTGACTTCTCACTAAGGAAAAAAACAAAATAAAATAATCCATTTAGTGTGTTGTGATTTCTCATTAATTAAGAATATTATATACACAATGTCACATGATAATATAAAAATATCTAATAATTTTCCTCTTTTAACACACATGGAAATTACATGATGTGACATAGCACAAAATGATTGTACATTTTTTAATTATTGATTTTTATGAAATAATGTACATTAATTTTTAAGAGAGTTAACTAACAACTAAGCGGATTCAAATCCTCTCCAGCAGTCCTCCCTCCAGCACTATCCAACACTTTCGACAAGACAGTGAGATGCGGCGAAAAACAAATCCAATGGACTAGAAGATACCATGTCGCAGAGAGAGAAATAAGTTGAATGCTAGACCAAAATCACATCTTCTCTTCTCACTTTACCCCAGTAGATCTCCCAATCTCTACATAAGAAATAAGGGAAAAACAGAGTAACAATGGATTCCATGTTTATTTAAAGTTTTTGCTTTTTTTTGGGTGTGCGTTGTTTTTGTGTTCCCAGGGTTGATGTCGTTGATGCTCACTTTAGATTTAAGCTTCAAATCCATTTGCATTGGCTCACTTTGGACAATTTGATCTCCAACAAGTAACAGGTATACTTGTTTTGTTTATTATTCACAAATTTTTTGTTTTTTTTTTTTTTTCTTTCTTGATATAATTTGCAAATTAATTTCTTTTTATCTATTATCTATGTACCTGAATTGCAACTAAGGCAAAAGCAGATCAAATAACTTTTTGATTAAAATATAAGGTAAAAAAATTAGCGCTGGGTGAAGGGTTAATCACAAAATGGAATCTGATGGGTGGAAATGCTGTTGTATGCACTCTGTCGGTTCTTCCAACCCCAGTTCTGCCCTAAATCAAATCTATAGCCATGGCTGAATTGAGGAAAAGAGGACTGATTTCTGATTCAATTTAAGTTCTGACAGACGTGTTGATCACAAAAACAACAGAGAAAAAAATCCCACCATTATTGGGCTCCTCCATTAAGAAAAAGGGCATCGTTTTGTCAGCAAGAACAAGGGTTCCATTAATTTCTCTCATTCTCTGCAACATGGATGTGTTTCAATGGCTTAGATCTCTCCCAGCCACATCTCGCCATTCTGTTGAAAGTGCTGGATAATACTGGAGGAAGGACTGCTGGAGAGGATCCAAATCCTGCCCCAAGTAACAAAGCCTTCCTAAGTATTCCTCATCCTAAAACACTCCTAAAATCTGTCTAACGAAAAAATTTTGCGATGAGAAACATTCAAAGCATTTTGGGATAAGGAGACCCAAGGACCTCAAAAGTAAGTTGTGCACTTCAATAAGCTTTGTTTAATTTCACAGATAAGGAAGCAAATCAAATTAAAGATGAAACAGTAAAATTTTCTGGGGGAAAAATTTTATAACAGGAGAAACCGCCTTATGATAACCCTGTTTTACAGTCCATTTTTTGTTTTTTTGATTTTTTTTTGGTTGGAAGTGACTGAGTGAGATAGTGGTAATTTGTTTGACCAATTTAACACATGATCATATATCATCATCGGTGTCTTCCATGAGGGCCGCCTTTATTCTTGGCAAAGAAGGTATTCTTTGGTTTTGGTATCTCGTGAATATCCATCACTTGAATCGTTCTTTGCTTCCTTGCTTCACTCGCAAATAAACAAACAAACATAAATCAATCAGTTCAAAATTATAATAATTAAAAAAAGAAAATGAAAAAGAAAACAGTGGGAGGGAGAGCAAACAAAGTCAAACCATTCTCAGCTTCCTGGTAATTCTCATGAAGCCGTTTTCTTGTTGAAGCCAGCCTTTCAAGGTCGAGGTTTGATTCCTTCTGTTGTCTCTGCAATTCACAGTAAAAGCAATGTGATTCACAACACTTATCTTTTTACCGCGTGGAGGCCGGTGCTTGCTAAAAAGAAAATGTGGAATCCAAAAATATTTCATCTCTAAAAAGCCTAAAATTAAGTTCATTTTTGTTTTTCTTTTGGGGATGATTTAAAAAATGCAAAAATCAAAAGAAGACCCAAAAACACCCTTTTCCACTTATTTCCTCCTCAGTTTTCTCATCAACCAAACAGAGGACAATTTAAAGGGTACCTTCGGAGGAGGGGCAGAAGCAGCTAGGGGAATAGAATGGGTCGGTTTGGCAGCAGGAGCATCTCTTCGAGGAACTACTTTTGCTTTAGGTTCAGGTTCAGAGTAGTTCTTGTCTGAACCAGAGCTCCCATCTACAACAATTTTTAATAAAAAAAGACAAAAAAAAATTACATATATCTATCAAATCAAATCCACAAAAAGATAAGAAGAAATAGATCCAATTGAGCTAGGAATCAGATTCGGTAGTTACTGTGTGGATTTGGAGAGTACGCAAAATCAGGAACCTGTAAAGACCACAACTTTGGAGATCAAAAGTTTGGAATTTTCACAAAAACCTTAAAATATTTTGTTTCTCAAAAAAGTGCAGCCAAGTGAGGAAGCAAACGCTAACTTTTACCTGGTGGTGAAGACCGTTTCGGGTATTACTAGGTGGTACATTCTGCTGAGGAGAGTCTCCATCAGCTGCCAACACCCCCACCATCACCATTAATGAACCTCTTTTTTAGTTCAATTCAAACAAGTAATAATTCTATCTAGAAAGAGAAAGCAAGAGAGGGTTAAGAATCTTGGATGATATTACCAATGAGAGAAGAAGAAACAAGTTGATTGGGTGTATTCAACTTAACCCATTCATCAACCAAATCTTTCCATTTTCTGTTAAAAAAAACAAAAAAAAAAACATAATCTAACAACTCCCACAACTATTTGTCTATGTCTGTGTACAGTAAAACAAACAAACATCTATTTTCTTTCCAAAATTGTTTGTTTTAGTTACCTGACGAGTTGTTTAACCAATCTCCGCACATCATTTGATGGATTCTTCCGCAAACGATTCACATGCCTTCCAATATCAGTTTCCTGAGACAGAGACTCTTAGAAAGAATGAAAATGAATATATATTTATATATCAGACATGTATTCGATTACCTTGAGTGCTTTGAATGTTATATCCATATCTGCAAGGCTTTGAAGCAATTCAACCAGGGAATCTTCAGACTGAAACAGAGAAATTATAGTTCAACAACACAGTTTTAAAAATTAATACTCGTAATAATAATAATAATCACAAAACTAAGAGTCAATAATTGAAGATAAAATTGAATGAATACCTGGTCTGGATCTTCAAGCTGTTCTTTGATGTTAAGAATTCTGGTCTCTTCATCGTCGAACAAACCTCCGTACGGATCTCGTTCTTCATTGTCGTCGTCGTCGTCGTCGTCTCTATGAATCGACTGCGGAGTTGAAGGCGAACCTCCTTCCTTTTGTTGTTGTTCTTGTTGTTGTTGTTCATCATCATGACTCCTCTCTTTCTTGATGAAATCCAAAGACAAAGCCTCGTTTTTGGGAACGCCGTTGGGTCTCTGGAGATCAACGTCGCAGTTCTGGCACCGCAAATCAGAGCTCGTTGTTGTGTAGAGTCGCTCCACGATTCTGTCCCTCCGATCCTTTAACTCGTGCCCGTAGTCCAACGAAGCCACCGTGATTGCCGTGTCGATTAACTCCCACACGTTCACTCTCGAATTCGACAAAATCATCCGAAACGCATCCAAATCCATCCTCCAAACCCTAATCGATCCAATCCAATCCAATCCGATCGAAACACCAAACTTCAGATCCCTTCTCAACTTCCCCCCTCTCTCTCTCTCTAAAACTTTATTCAAATCAAATCCGATGATGAGCACAAATTGTGTAAATTACAGCACCAGATCTATCAAGTACTTTGAAAACCAGGTGAATATGATCAGTGAAATCTACACGTCCGTATGGGCGAAAAGGTAACAACAGAACAATCATGTACTACCATTGATTTCGAAGAAAACAGAGCACGCATCCATTTTTATTAGATTCAAAGCAACCCAACAACAACACCAATCACCAAAACTTCCGATTAAAAAAAAAAAAATTTAATAATAAAAAAATAACCAAAACTTGATACGAAGCCCACGGATCTGACTCAGAGCCTCAACTCTCTCACACACACTCCGACACCGTTAGCGAGAAGAGATCGAGAGTGGTATTGAAACTCTATCTAAAAGAGTCCGGGATTTTGGTTTATTTGCGGATGTACCCCATGGAATTTTCTAGAAAATTAGACAGATACATGAGGGCATATTCTGAAAATGAAAAATTCCAACTTCTCTCTTTTTCTTTCTGTTTTTTTACTCTCTTAATAATTTCAATATTCCAATGTTTTGGGTTATGAATATGATGATGAATGAATGAATATGACTGTATTGTGGATGTAATGTCTCCCCTTTTCTCTCTCTATCCCCCACTGTTTTTTTGGTTTGTTGTGGAATCGATGACATCGGAACAAGACAAAGAGTGAGGAGAGAGAAAGAGCGAGTGATCTTCCTTTTCCTTTTTTTTTTTTTTTTTTTTAAAATAAAAAAATAATACACATTTTTTTTTCCTTGTTTTTGTTTTTGTTTTTGTTTTTTAAATAAAAAAATAATACACATTTATTTTAGACTTATTTTATGTACCTAATAATATGTAAGTGATTTAATTTTAAAAAATTGATTATCACATCAAGTTGATATCAAAATGAGAATTATTCAAAAATTTCACCAAACTGAGAATCTAGACAGATTTTACCAAAACATTGTGTGTTTACGTTGGAAGTAGGTCCTACCGGACAACCGACTGGACGTCCCACCGATTCACAATTAATTCCCATTTCTCAATGGCAACACAGAGCATTCAAACTGCTAAAGTTAGTGAAATGAAAGTTGAATCCTATTTTCTAGGCAACCAAATGGAAGATAGAAAACAGAAATAAAAAATACGTACCTAGTGAAGAATAGGAAAATCAGGTCGCATGATATGTCCGAGCTAAACGGGACCAAGTTTCGGATCTTCTTCACGAACGATTGAAGAAGAAGCTTTAGCAGATATAACAGATAGAGAAGAAGAAGAAGAAAAAAAAAATCTGCGAAAGCCAAAACGGAGAGTAGTTGTGGAGGTCCGATTGGGGAGAGTGAGATTAGGGTTTATGATTTTGATAGAAGGGAATTTGACAGCAACACCTTCTGTCGCCGCCACGGTGACCGTCGCCGTCGTAATCATCATCGGCGGAATTGTGTAGCGACAAGAAAGATAAAATCAGAAGAAGAAACGAAGCAAAGTAGAGAAGGTAGGGTTTGATTTGTGTGAAGCCAGAATGAGATAGAACTCCCGCCACTGTTGCATATAGGTTTTTTCTTTTTCTTTTTTTTTTAATTATTTAATGATTTTTTTGTCAAAACAATTTGACTCATTGCTTGCTTGCTTTGTCTCTAGTTCAACCTTCTTTCTCCTCTGTCTGATGCTCTGGTTGTTGAAATTGAAATGGAGAATGAAAAAAAAAAATTCAGTCCATTAACCGGTTGACCGCCCGATCGTCCCACTAAACGTCCTCAGTCTTTTGATGCAAGTTACAGTGTAATCGTTGGAGCATCTCATATCAGATTGAGGAAATGGCATTTTTTTTCTCAGATTTGATGAAAAAAAAAGTTTACCATTGGAGTTGCTCTAAGTGATATGATTGGTTGATGATTAGAGAAGATATAAGAAAGATAGCTTTAATATTTTAATTTATTATTACATTATTAAACTTGAAAATTGAATCTAATTTTTAAGAATAATAACATATGTACCGACTAATGTACAATAGTATATTAACAGATGATGTGATATAATCTTAGAAATTTTGGATATTTTTAATTTGTATAATAGGTGAGTTTAATAATAATGACATACCACTAGTTGGTACACTAGTATATACATTAATTGGTACACTAGTATATACATTAATTGGTACATGTAGTACCACTGAATTTTTAATCCAAAATTTTAAATTATGTCACATCGTCATTTAATACACTAATTAATACACTAATTAATGTGTATAGTATTATTCAATTTTTAATCTTGAATAGCAATGTTTATTTTAGAATAAAGTTATATATATTAATTGGTATATTAATTAATATACCAATAAATAATTTAACATAATTTTAAATATTTTAAGTATATTATTTTTAATCTTAAATAACAATCCTCTTTTAATGAATAATAATCGTAGTATTCGATACAACTTGCTATTTTCTTATAGGGATTCGGATTTGGCTCTTCATTATCTACAATTTTTTATTATACAACTTAGCTATTCTCTTATTGGGATTCGGATTTGGCTATTAATTATCTACAATTTTTTATTTCAATAATATTAGAAATATATAATTTTTTATTTTAATAATGTTAGAAATACTAAAAATTCTACAAATTTTCTTACTAAATGTCTTACATAAGTATGAGATTCACATAGAACCAAAATGTTGATAAAAATTTTGAGATTTCTAACATATATATATATATATATATTTATTTTAGTACCATTTTTGTCCTCAATTTTTTGCCACGTCAACACTAAAAAAAAAAAATAGGGTCCATTTACTGAATTTAAAGTGTCTTTTTCAATTTTCTTTTCTAGTTTTATATTCTTTATGTTTTTACTTGGGAATTATTCAAAATTCTAATTTATAATTAAAAATAAAATTGTAAAAAATTTAGGAGGAAATTACAATAAAAGAAATTTTAAAGTTTGATCCTGGTAACAAAATAAATTCTAAATTTTTTTATTTTATAAATTTAAACTCTAATATTTTGATTTATTTTTAATCTAAATCATTCACCTATTTTTGTTAACTAAAACTGCCAAAAAAGTGTAAAATAGATTTTTAAGATATTTTTTACACACTTATATTGAGTTTAATGACTAAAATAATTTTTTTCTGGACAAATTTACTTAACGAAAAAAATCAAATCGTTTTAATTGAAAATAAAAAAATTAAGATTTAAATTGAAAAAATTAAAAATTAAAAATTTATTTTATGACAATGCTCAAACCCTAGAATTTTATTTGAAATTTTCTTAAAATTTAATTTATTTAACACATTTTTAGTGTTTTTATTTAAGGATAAATTACAAATATATTTTTTGAGATTTGTCAAAAATACGAATTCTCCCCTCACATTTTGAAAATTACAAATACCTTTTGTTAAAAAAAATTCTGCAACTGGCCTAAATAAAATAAATAAATAAAATTATCCAAATACTCTCTAATATCGAAATGGAATGACCATACTACTCTCATTTTCATCCACTCAATGCCAAATCACTCTCTACACCACTACAATATTCTCCAACCCTCTTCAACGACACACCAAATGCTTGTAAAGAATAATGACGATGGTTTTGATTGAAAGTAGGAAAGGATGGTGCAATGGCTGGCAAAATGGTATTACTAATTGAGAGAAAATGATAAATAAGAAATATGAGATAGCAAAAAGAAAAAAGAAAATAAAGTGTTTAACTTTATAAAAGTTAACGTATTTCTATAAAATAATAATAATAATAGATTTGTTGCTTACGTCATACACTCTATTAATTTAGCTCAACGACGGATTAACGAAGGAAGTTGTTTGTTATGTGATTAAAAATCTCAAAGAGTGAGATGTAATTTCTTAAACACGAGGAAAAAATTATATTTTTAATAAATTTTAGGGATCATATTTTATCTTTATTTTAATTTTTCCAATGACTTTTAGAGTAGGCCTTGTTTGGAATTGATTTTTTTTAGTTGTTTTTTTTTCTTTTAATTTTAGTTTTTGACTTAAAAAAAAGAAAAAACTAAAAAACCTAATGCCTTTAAAAAGGGGGAAATAGCAAATCGGTTGGATGTTGAAAAATAAATTTCAGATTAATGGTCAATTTTATAATTTTAATTATTAATTCCCCCTTTAAAAAATTGCAACGATTAGTTACGTTTTTTAAAAAAAAAAATTGATGTTACATTTGACTTTCTTTTAACTGATGACATTAATTTTTTTTACTTTTTTAACTAAGAAGTTAAGTTTTTTCAATAAATCCCAAACGAGATAAGGTTTTTTTTTTAATTGATGAGTTTTTGGCACTGTTTTAGTTGATGGTTTGTTTGTGCGAATTGAATTTGCCAAATAGGTAAGGTTTTTCTCATATATATATATATACCAACAATGATTCATCCCCCCTTTTCCCCCCACCCCTTTGACCCCCTCTCTCTCTCATTGGTTACTTTTTCTTTTTCTTTTTCTTTTTTTTCCTGCTCCTCCAATCACCCCCCGCCATGTGGCAAAGGAGGGTGAGGGGGTGACCCCCAAAAGGGGGTCCCAAGCATTATTCTATATATACTAGCATATTACCTGTGCTATGTACAGATTGTGTTTACAATTATCTATATGTGTGAATTGTGATTTTTAATTTTTTTTTTAAATGTCTTTTTTTTTTCCTTTTTTATATTATATTAAAATTTAACATTTTGATAATAATCATATGTGTTGGATTTTTCAAAGAATTAAATGTCTTCTTTTTTTATTATATTATATTTAAAGTTTAAAATTTTGATAATAATCATATGTGTTGGACTTTTCAAGAAATTTTTTTTATACTTGTTCTTAATGCATTAATATGTTATTATGAGGGATAATAATCATATGTGTTGGGATTTTTCAAGGAATTCATGTGTTGGATTTTAAAGAATTATTTTTATGCTTGT
The DNA here is from genome assembly GCA_036172215.1 of Camellia granthamiana. Classification (NCBI taxonomy): domain Eukaryota; kingdom Viridiplantae; phylum Streptophyta; class Magnoliopsida; order Ericales; family Theaceae; genus Camellia; species Camellia granthamiana. The sequence continues at coordinate 81,777,705 of CM069903.1, forward strand.
TGTTAATGCATTAAAGTGTTATTATGATAGTAAGACTTGGGAGTTGGGAGAAGTTAATAAATGCTAAGATTTTTTTTTTTTAAATCAAAAAATCAGGAAATTTAGATTGGGAGATTGGAGCTCCCACAAGGCTTGGGGTTAAAAATCCCCTTTTGCTTAATATATAGTATAGATTTTGTGCTAGTTGATGAGTTTTTTTTTTTTTTTTTTTTTGATGAAAATTTGCTTTGCCTCTCCAAACCATTCATTTTATTCGGTAAAGTGACAATATACTTTACAATATGTTTTCTGATTTTTCTTAAAATATAAAATTGTTTGATGTAAAATTAGATAAATTAATAAGAAATACTCATCATTTTCATATAATTCTCTTTTGTGGGATAAAAATATCTTTTGTCATTTAACATCCCTAAACTATTAGTTTGAACAATTATCTCTTAAACTATTAACATTGGTCTAATTTTTCCCAAGTCATCAACGAAAATATTTTTGACAGAATATTACGCCTGCCAACACACAAAAATATTTATGCACATGATTCATTTATTTGACTTGTATTGTATCCCGATACATTAATTTGCTACAATTGGTTTTATATTATATCAGGATTTTTTTATTCAGCCCCCTTCCTAGAAAACAATTTGTGTTAGTTCAAGGACAATTGAAGTATGTGTTAATTTGGCGACACTAACGCTATGTTTGGATTGAGCGATTTGGAGAGAAAAAAAAAATTTAGAGAAATATATATTTCTCTTACTTATTTGGATAACTTAAGTGGAGAGAAATAGAGAAAAACGGAGAAAAACTCATTTATCTTATAACCCTTATTTTCAATATTTTCAAAAGTGGAGAGATTGAGAGAGAAAAGAAACCAATAGATTCTTATATTTTTATAATACCAATTTTGTCCTTGTAAAAATAAAAGAAATAAATGATTGACAAAATATAAAAAGGTTATTTTGGTAATATAATATAAAACAATTTCTTTTCTTTTCTCTTATGAAATCTAACCAAATAAGGAGAGAAAAACAAAATTATTTTTTTTCTTTTATTTTTTACTTATCCAAACAAAAAGAAGAGAAATTACAATTATTTCTTTTCTTTTCTTTTCTTTTATAACTTAAGTAATCATTTCATTTCTTTTCTTTTCGCTTGTAGGTTCCCAAACACAGTGTAGCATTTTTATGAACAAAACTATCCATTAGTGTAGTTTCATTACTTTATCGCTTTTCTCCATTACTGCCATCTACAGTCATCGGCAATCACTTTGTAGTGACTACTGCCGATTCTTTTTACAGTGATAATTTTCTAGTAACTATCCGTAAAATTGAAATTTCACTATCTTAGGCCATTTCAATTAAACCCTAAACCCTAGCTAAAAACACAGAGAAATTCTTTAAGATAAGTTAAATCGGAAAAATTTCTTTGAGAGAATTATTAGCTAAAAGTACAATGAAATTTTTCTGAGCTAACACACAGTGACATTTCACTGTGTTAGCACAGGGAAATTTCTCAGAGAGATTATTGTTGTTTGATAGATTATTGTTGTTTGATAGAAGAATGAAATAGAATAATGAGTGTAATCTAATTTGATAGATGTCTAATCTAATTAGGTGGGAATTCATAGATGTCTAATCTAACTTGAGAACAGATTTTGTTTTCTTAAGTTAAATAAATAAAAAAGAAATTCATGTTTTGAGTGTCTTTCATTCTAATAAGTGTAAATAGGTGTGCTTAGATTGTTTTTGTTTTATTTTTCTTTTATTAAGTCATTTTTTGATTTTTGGTCAGCTGAGAGCTCAATGTCCAATTCAGAGCTCATTGAAATTCAATCATTCTCAGTGTTGGTTGAAAAAAAATATTTATAAATTAATGATAAATTTTATAAACATTCAAATACAAATTGATAAACTTTTTCATTAACAAATAATTAAATTTTGGAGATTTCACTGAGATGTAATTTCCCAAGGAGAAGAGGCGAGTTATTGTATTGATGAGGGATTCATAGCAGTTTTGTTTATACAAAACTTTATCAGCAAAACCAACTGTTGGCCCAAATAGAAAGAAAGTACATCAAATATCAGTCACTACAGGGATAGATACGCCTAAAAGTTATTGCCCCAGCCCACTTCTTCTTCAGCTGGCCCATGCTTACTCAAAACAACGAACTCTCCCCTCCCCCCCCCCCCCCCCCCCCCCCCCCCGTCCTCTCTCTCTCTCTCTCTCTCTCTCTCTCTCTCAAATATATATATATATATAGAAGGAAAATGATTTTTTTAAGAATAATGATTGTAGAAATTCCAAACCCCTAAACTAATTTTGTTAATTTGTCAATTTTTAAAGAAATAAAAAAAAAATCTATTGGTTAGTTCCTTAAGTAAAAAATCCAAAACAAAAAAAGTTCTAATTATCTACAATTTTGAATTTTAAAAATTCAAAACAATATGATAAGTCATCCTCTCTCTTTCCAAAAATAATGTTGATCAAAACAATTCAAATAAAAAAAATAAAGACACTAATTATCTATGATTTTGAATTTCAAATTTCAAAATAATATGGTAAGTCACTTTTATCTCACTCTCACCTTTTTCGAAAATAATATAAATATAAAATTTTAAAAACCCAATCAAATTAAAAATTCAATACAATTCTCTTTTTAAAATACTCAATATTTGATATTTTTTTCAGCCCGGTCAACTCCATTCCAAATGTAATGATGTAAAGGTTATTTTCTCTTTTTTGCCAATAATCCGAACTTATTTCAAGTTTGTTCGTTTGTAATTTTTTTTTTTTGTAAATTTATATTTTCATGTGAGTATTTTTTTTTTTTTTCTCTCTATGTGACTTTTTTTCCAACTAAGTTGATAATAAATATATATCTGTTAACTATCTTTATTTTGAGAGTTGATTTGAAGTTTTTTTTTTAGTGTGGATGTTTGTGTATTTTTTATATTATTGTTATTATTTCTTTTGATATATGTGAATTGATAATATAGTTATGAGTTTTTTTTATTTTATTTTATTTATTTTTATTTTATAGAATAAGACGTCTTATATTGTTCTTTATGATTTGGCCATTTTTTAAATTTTGTAAACAAAATTTTCAAATTTTTTATTTATAAAAAATAAAAAACATTTAATTGACTTGCCCATCAATAAAATAAAATTTTAAATAATGAACACTATTCCATAATTTATGGATTTAAAAAAAAAAAAAAAATTTAACACCCATATATGGAATAAGAAAACCTAAAATCATGCATTTTTTTATTTTTTATTTTTAACTCTTTAAAACTCTAGCGATACCTTTTTATTTCCGCAACATTGTCTTTTTATATTTACAAAGATAAAAAACTAGGCCGGATTTGCATAATGGTTAGTAAAGGTAGTCAGCATGGCAACAACAAGGGTAATGATGAGCTCGGCCAGAGCATTATTGGGTGGATTTTGAAAAAGGTGAATATTAAAAGAATAGTAGATAGTTTGGGTGAGGAATTCATTTAAAAAACTAATGTGCAGTTGATATTAAGTGTGAATTTTACCATATAAAAAATTATTGTGATCACATGTTACTTATCATTTGATATATTATTGTTGTATTATCATAATGAATTTTATTATTAATGTTTATTTTCAATGCAATGGTGAGACGTCACATGATAAATAAAAATATGTTTTGTTATTATTATTATTGATAATATATTTCTTTATTTATCTTTTTACAATGTTTAAAAAATTAATTTATGTTTATTGTTAGCTTTTGTAGATGAGAAGTCAAAAATAAATTTTAACCAAATTCTAGTTATAACTAATTTGAGATTGAAAAGGAATTTTCAAAAGAAATTATAATTATATATAATTTAAAAATATTTTTTAAAAAATACAAGGAAAAATTGGAACTATAAATTAAAATTATCAAACAACCTAATTCTATGAAAAAATTTAAATGAAAAATTGATCAAATTTCAATTTATAATTATTAAATATCTTTAATAAGCCATTAACTTTTTATTCAAGTTCTAGGCTGATCTGGTCTTAAATAATTTTTCAGATATAAATATATCTTGATGTTGATACAATCAATATTAGACATATTTTAAGAACGATAAATTATATCGATAGTCCCGCATTTTGTCTTTTGTGTCAATTTGGTAATTTCAATTAGTTTGATTTTTATCCCTAATTTTAGATTTTGTATTAATTTGGTTTAATTGATAATGCCGGTTAAGATTTTTGAAAGAAAATAGTTATTGAGTTGGTTGAGATTAACTTAGCCTCCGTTTGGGAAGTGGGTTGGCTTTTTGATTTTTTTTGGCTATTTTAGCCTGAGCTAAAAAACTTGGTTTGGAAAGGGCTTTTTGGCTTTTTGGTTTTTTTGGCTTTTTTTGTGAGAGAAGGGTATAATGATTATGGGTTGGATGTGATATTTTGTTTGTTGTGGCTAAAATAGCCTATTTTGTCTTTTGTGCTTATTAAGTTAAACAAGTTTATAATTTTGTCTATAAAAGTATAACAGATGCTACTCATATTTGTATTTTCAATTAAAAAAACACTAGCAATTATAACAATTAGACCAAATTGAGACAAAATTATAAATTCAGAGTCAAAATTGAGCAAATTAAAATTGCAATGACAAAAATAACACGAGTTAAAATATACAGATTACCAATGTAATTTATCCTTTTAAGAATAAATACATAACTTCTTAATTAATTTTGAAATTGTTAATAAATATACCAAACAAATATGTACATATTTCCTATTTTTGTTATAAATTTTAAAAAAAAATATATTTACTAATTAAAAATTAAATAAATAGGCATTAAATCAAGAATTATTAGCCAAAAAAATCAACTTGAATTAAATTTTCTTGGCTAGTTTTTTGTGTTTAATCCAATATTAAAAAACCCCAAAATTAGCTCATATCAGTCACAAACTGATAAACTATGGTATAATTTAAATATAAAATTTAAATTTATTAGGATTAGAATATGACCTACAATTTGTGGTAGCTTTATCTTAAATAATTTTGTTTATACATAAATATATGTAACTATTCATTGAATTGTTTTAAACATAAATATATAGTTTTTTTTGTTTTTTGTTTTTTTAAACTATAGTTCAAACTTTTTAACAAGTATGCATAAAATAAGTCAATATTTCTTATTTTTATTATAAAAAATATTTACTAATATTTATTTACTAATTTAATAAATAGATAGGTCAAATGATTCATATAAGTTGAAAACATAATAAGATAATTTTTAAAGATTAGGTGAAGGACAAGTTGGCGTAAATCTAGTGTTAAGCCCAAATTTAATATCACAAGTTAATCCTAATTCATTTTAACGTAAATCTTATTACAATAGACAAATTTTTAGACTTCACAAAATGTGAAAAAATTACTATATTGACAAATGTAATTTACCACTATCATATCATAAATTAAATTTACGAAACTCATAGGACAAAATATATTTATATTTTATGATAAATATAATTTTTGTGATTTATTTTTTAATTTTTACCACTTAAATTATAACATATATTTGTTATTAAGAATTAGAGTACACAATTAATGACATAAGAATAAAAAAAATTCTCTTATATGTAACTGTGATAAAAATGAATAAAATTTAATTAAATTTAAATCATTTTTGCTAAACATTACGGATAATTTTTTTAGATTATTATTTAATTTTAAAAATTAATTTTTGATTATTTATTTATACACGTGCATAGCACGGGTAATTATGCTAGTATATACATAAACCAAATAGGAGAATTTATTAAAAAATTCTCTTTTAAATATTTTTATCTCAATTAGTTCATAAGATGTTCTTATATTTCAATAAATTCTATTATTTTAAACATTTGATCCATCAAATCTTAATTCTCATATTTAAAGTATTTTATGTATAATTTTACCTTTACAAATATTTTTTGAACCTTCAGCGACTTTAGTGATATGAACATTCACATTAAATAAATTTAACAATGTGAATGTTCATATTAGTATTGTAAATGTTCACATCATGGAACATTCATATTGTCAATGTGAATATTAATGTGTGTTTTATTATATTATTATTAGGGGGATTTTAGTAGGGATTTTTATTGATAAATTCCATTTAGAAGTATTCTAATCCAAAAAGTCCATGAATGAATTTTTTAACTCACTTAGTTCCATGTATTTATACTTTCATTTCATAAAGTCTTTTTTATTGATTTACACTATTTTCTTAGACTCTTATACCCTTATATTTAATATTGATATTTAATGTTGGAGAGGAGAGAAAAGGAAAAGGACCAAGGTATAGGAAATTTCATACACAAATTAAATAATATTGATGTTATTATTTTATATTATTATATAATGTGAATATATTTTTAAGTGACAACACATTAAAAATAATGTGAACATTCTCTCTCATTTGATGTGAATATGTTTTTAATTGACAACATATTAAAAATAATGTGAACATTTTCTCTCATCTGATGTGAACGTTCACAACACCTCTCCGAAAAATTCTCTCTCATCTAATGTAATGATGTGAATGTTCACAACATGTGGAGCTTCTTATTTTTAATTGACAACACATTAAAAATAACGTTTATTATATTTTCAATTGACAACACATTCTTATTCATAACATGTAGTGATGTGAACGTTCACAACATGTGAACATTTTCTCTCATTTAATGTAGTGATGTGAACGTTCACATTTGTATATTTTAATATAAATATTCATATCATGTAATTTATAGCGATCCTGGTTGTCCCTTTACTGTTCAGTTGTATTCCGGACTCGGTTTCGTAGAGTTGGTGGTTGTATCTATCTTGTTGTCGTCCTTTAAATCCATACGTTTGAGTTTTAGGATGTGTTGGGCTTGTTTCGAGCAGGTGGGTTGAGCCTTGGTCTAAAATCTTGCTACTAGGTTTTTGGTCTTTCCGCTCGAGCGGGTCTTGGAGCGCTCGAGCGGATATTTCACACTCCCAGTATTTTGGATGCTCTGCAAAACTTCTGCAAGCATGTTTTTCACGCTCGAGCGGATTTCCTGCGCTCGAGCGGGTCGTGTTCGAGCGGTCTTGTTGGCGCTCGAGCGGGTAGTACGTTTCAGGTGTTAGTTCTGGGAGGGGGAAATCTACGCTCGAGCGGACTGGTTTTCGCACTCGAGCGGATGTGCTTTATTCATGTGTCTTGGCGCTCGAGCAGGTCTTCTTGCGCTCGAGCGGACCTAGTTTTTTGTTCTTGACGCTCGAGCGTTGTGTTTTCCGCTCGAGCGGGAATGTCGTATATCAATTAGCAGCTGGGCATTTTTTAATCACTTTTTACATTCACTCTCTCCCTCTTACTTTCTAAGAAGACATTTTGAGAGCTTCTCTCTCTAGAAACCCCCTTCTCTCTAGGGTTTGATCTAGTTAGAGTGTTCTCCTCACCTTTGGCCTTTACAAAAGTTGTGTTGATCGTCGAGGGCTACGTTTTGATCCGAACATTTTGAGTTTTGGAGCATTTTGATTTTCTTTATCTTCTTCCTTGGGCTCCGAAATTCGAGGTAGGGATATCCTACTCCTCTTTATGAGCTTTGTCGTTAAATTTTAGTATTTTGAGTTGGTGGGGGTTGTTGGGAAATTTTGAGAAAGTTTGGGCCTTTGTGTAATTTTACAAAAGTTGGGGTTTTTAAATATATAAAACCTATGTGCATGTTTGGCATGGAGAAATGGAACTAATGTTGAAACATTGATGAAAATGAAACCTTAGGGTTGTAATGTTAATTATGGAAAATGTCCTAATTACATTGATTAATTAATTTGTATAATTAATTGTAAGAAATGAGGAATTGAAATGAGAAAGTCGAGATTGGGAATGTATGGGATTAAAGGGTGTAGTTGAATCATTTATCGCTCACCAAGTTGAAATGTTGACTATTATATCCGTTGGATGCATTTATTTTCTGTTTAGAAATAATTGCTTTGGGCTACCGGTGGAGGGTAGTTTTGATTGTTGTAGACAATGCATGATGATTAGGCAAACTAAAACTAATCAATTGGATGTGTCATAGAGTATGGCGGTTGAAAGAATACATTAACTTTATGTATTGATTGGTTATGTATACTACCGATGTGTATATATATATGTTGTTTTGTGCAGGCGGTTTATTGGAAGAAAGAGGCTGGACCTCTAAACCAAATGGTTTATTGGAAGAAAGGGGCTGGACCTCTAAACTAAACGGTTTATTGGAAGAAAGGGGCTAGACCTCTAAACCGGAAATTGATACAGCTCATATGCTTATCTTTTGAAGTGTTGATACAGCTCATATGCTTATTTTTTGAAGTGTTGATACAGCTCATATGCTTATCTTTTGAAGTGTTGAATCAGCTCATATGCTTATCTTTTGAAGTGTTGATATAGCTCATATGCTTATCCTTGAAGTGTTGATGCAGCTTGTGTGCTTATCTGTTGAAGTATTGATATAGCTAGTATACTTATCTATTGTGAAGTGGAAAAATGTTAAAGATGAGTTATTGTCTCATATAAGTTGTTTGTCTAGGTTCTGAACTATGGTATGAATTGAGAATTGGATAAGAAACTGAAAGTGAAATGTAACTTGGACATGATTGTCATGAAACTGTAACACGGTATAAGTGGGAATATAAGTGTGGACCATCTGTTAAATGCTATTATTTTAGTCATTGTTTATAATTGGTTTAGTGCATTTCTATTGGGCTGTGGCTCACCCTATATGGGAATATCATTTTAGGTACATGTAGCATGCCACCTCCAAGGACATAGCTTGGGAGGCTAGAGGCGGACAGACCTTTTTGTTGTCTATTTTCTTTTGATGTATTACATGTAATTCAGGCCAAGGGCTTAATATGTATTTGAATTAGCACTCTATTTTCTTGTAACCAAGTGTTGACTTGGAAAGCTGTAAGCCCGTAGGCATTTGCTGTGTTGTTAACATGTGATACTGTTGTAAGAACTACTCTGATGAATAGAAAAATGTTGGTCTTTTGTATATCAATGCATCTCAATATTGGTGGGTTTATTGTATTATTTTGAGGGCGTTACAACTTGGTATCAGAGCGTACCGGGTTCGAATACTTCGGGGTACGTGGGGAGTGATTAGTATCACAATGGGTTTGTCTCGCTTGATTAGAGACTTAGATGTAATGTTATGTGCTTATGTGATAACATGTTTATGTGACTACTTGGGTATGGGATTTAGTTTCTGGGATGTTGATTGGATCCTTGGGTTTCTATGAGTCTTGTTGGAAAGGCACTTGATCAATGCTGTTTCTAACCGGAACTCTAGTAACGTCTCGGGACTATCATTATCCAGAAATGAAATTCGTAAGTGCTTATGTGTTTATGTGCTTACGTGGAATGAATTACAGCTTTCCATCGTGTTAGGACGCTAGTGAAATAATTTCAGCACCGTTGTCGTTGTGCTAATACCTTTGTTGCTTTTACTAGGATGCCTAGACGAGGGAGTTTTGATTTCCCTCCCTCCACACGGGAGGAGTTGCGGAAACAGTTTGGGGAGTTACGCCAGGGTACTACACCTTTGGTGCAGTTTGAAGCATGGTTCGCGAATCTGTCAAGGTTTGCCCCGGAATTGGTGGAGACGGAGGAATTGCGTTGTTCAGAGTTTGAGAGTAGGCTGTGTGATAGCATCCGGGAAAGGATCGCTGGGTCTTGGCATAGGAGTTATAGTGTGCTTGTTGAGGCGGCTGCTCATGTTGAGGCAGCGGTGCTAGCTATGGGACAAAATAGGGAAGAGCCCACGGTGATGGGTGTTGGCCGGGTTAGGGAGGAAGCCATTGCGGAGACTCCTACGGCTTATAGGTACTCTAGGACCAGTAAGAGGTGGAGGCGAAGGTATACTCAGTCCCAGGTTAAGTCCTTTTCTTCATCTGGGGTTTCAGACTCTTTTGTTGGGAGGTCCAGAGAGGTTCAGGCATCGGACCAGCCTCAAAATAGGGAGTCTGTTAGTTGTTTCAAATGTGGTCAGTTGGGCCACAAGGTTTCGGTGTGCCCACAGAGAAGGAGGGTAGGGTTGGCAGTCCGACCAGTAGTTGCACCACCTGAATCTCTTAGCCAGCCAAGTTTTGGGCCGATCGAATGCTCAGTAGGGAAGCAGTTGTTGGGGTCTCCATCAGCTCAGGCTTTGAACCAGTCTCGTGCTAGGGAGCCGCTTACTTGTTGGATGTGTAATCAACTGGGTCATTTCAGCCATTTCTGTACTCAACCAGGGGCTTCTTTGGGGGTTTTACAATCTAGTCGGGTCCAACCTTATTTGATTGGGCAGGGGCAGTACCGTTTTGGGGGACAGTCAGGTCAGATTTCGAGGGCCTCGGGTGAGTCGAGTTCCCAAGTCCCAGTTGGGGAAATTAGTAGTTGTTCCAGGTGTGGCCAGATGGGGCACATCAGTAGTTCTTGCCCGTGGCTAGTAAGCTTATAGGATATCTTGGGTCTGAAGATGACCAACTTTTGCGGTCCAGCGAGGGACGGTAGTTGTGGTAATACCGATGGGGTGGTTTTGTTTTGACTTATCCGTTTTGTAAAAGGTGAATTATCATTTTGTAAGCATTGGGTTCTGTTGTGTAACCAATGTGTTTTGGAAATGTTGGAATGTCAAGGTTGTTTGCTTCTATATATATGTTTATATGGTTATGTGTGCCAATGCTTATCTATTTTCTTGAAATGGGCAGATTAGAGCTTGTAGTGACTCTAAAAGTTCTATTGATGTAATAGGTTGTTATGAGACCATAAAATTTTTGGTAGTAATGCATTTATATGTGTGTGATTTGGTTTGGAAAGAAAATGAGGGCTGAAGAACCATGTGTTCAAATTTGGAAGAATTATTGAGGGATGCGTATCCCAATTAGGACTATTATGGGGCTAGAATAGTTATACTTGCCGGGTGTGCGGAAATCCATGGGTACTACCCATTTGATCTTATGTGTATGGTAGAGATTTAGGTCTTTTGTCGGGAGAACTCCTCGAGTGGATGTGAAGTGTGCGATTAATACTAGGTGTGGTATGTAATTAATATGGTATTTTACGAGGGCATAGCTCATAATCTTGTTAGGATTAGATTTGTACCTTCGTGGTAGGTAATGTTGCTGAATTGGCATATGTACCGGTTGGTTGTTTCGATTGAGAGAGTGTTAGCCCTTATATGAGAGTGTGGTTGTTGGCATCGGGGAGTGGTGTGTTGTAAGCAGCCGGTGCTATATCTCCGGTAGTAGTATATGGGTGTTTCCTAAGTTTTTGGGCTCCTTTATTATGATCGAATGCGATAGGTTTATACCTTAATACCGGGTAGGTCAGGTGATGCTGACGGTGGGATCGGTTGGGTGTATAACCCGTGGTTTGGGCGTGACTCGTGAGTCGAGTCACTGTGGTAAGGTCTTTGTGAAGAAAGGTTCGGGTTGATAATGAGAAGGTTGAGGACTTTTACTCCTCTGGAAATTTAGAATGGTGCTTCTTTGAAGGCCTAGTTGGCGATATGCGACAGTGTCGGGGTTGGTTCATGGTGGTTGCCTAGCGGTAGTTTTGACTAGTGGTTTAGCACGGAGGCCGGGCCTCTTGATGGTACTCTCGGGATGAGTGACAAGTAAGATATGGAGTAACGAGTGGACCCTATGGGTTATTGAGGGATTCGGTGTGGGAGTAAGATGGCTTGCAAAATAAGGAGGTTTGGCCTAGTGCGGGTGAATGTGTTAGATTTGATGGTTTCGAGAGTTGCGTGGTGTTGGCAAGGTTATGTGAGAATGTTCGAGGGAATGTGAGATTTGTATCTCGGGTTAGTGGGAATGGTACCTGTATGTTGGTTCGTGTTTTGGGCCTTGCTAGTTAGTGAGTCTATGGTGACCCCATCGGTTGTATAGGGTTAGTGTTCGTATTGTGATTGGTTATCAATTGTTGGGTTTGGGTTGTGAGTGGATGTTGGCAGCATTCTTTGAAGGAAGAACAGTTCGTGTTCTAGAGTAATGAGTATAGCGTTGGTCAAAGTGGTCCTTTGTGTTTGGGTTGTTGTGATTGAGGTTGACCTTGTCGGTCTTCGGTCAAGGAAGTGAGCAGGCTTGCTAGATAGCCATGGCGGGAGATGGTGATTCCCTTAGACGCAGTGTTGATGCGGTTCAATTTTAGGAGATCCGGTGAGATTCCAAAATTTGTGGTTTGTGTAGGGAACTCCGTGTTTGGGGTTAGTGGTTTGAGTGGCACATCAGTGTGTGGATTACTGAGTGTAGAGTTTATTGAGTTGATTAGTCAGCTTGTCGGTATCGGGTTTTGGGTTGGCATTGGCCACCTTGAGTTTAGTCTCGTTTGTTGTAGACATTGTATGTTGATTAGGGAAAACTGAAACTAATCGAACATGTTTTGTCGTTGAATCTGACGGTTGGAATAATACATCTTATATGTGTATTGATTGATCATTGTGAATGATTGGCTTTTTATACATTATGTATGTATGATGTTTGGTTTGATATTGATACAGCACTAAAATGTGTATCATTTGGGTATTAAAGGAGGTATTGTTGAGGTGAGATGTGCTTTCATTTGATTGTTGGCCAGGTCTTGAGCCGTATTTATGATAATTTTTTTTTAAGTAAAGGGAGGCGGAATGAAATTGCAAAACCATGAATTTTTATGCCTTATGTACTGTTAGTGCTGTTGTTATTTCTATTAACTATCATTATAGAAGTGTTATATTCTGTGTCGGTTGTGGCATCACTGTGTGAGTGATGGTTGTGGATAGTGCTGTTTTGGAAAGAGATGGAAAACAAAATTTTCCCAGTGTTTGGGCCATCTAAGGGCGTTGTTGAAAAATTGATTTAATTCAAGGATTTTAAAGAATTCCAGATTAATCTTTTTGGCAAATAAACTGTGGATGACTCTGCGTTTTGGGTAACACCGTGTTTGTGGAAAATGCTTACAAAGCTTTTAAGTTTTCGTATGGAAAATGCAAGATTTATTCCGGAACGTTAACGTTGAAAATTTAAACATCTTTGAGAAATGTCTCTTGAACAAGAAAATGTTTTCTTATTATCTACTCTAAAGGTTTGCTTTGGTCGTGTTGTTGAGTAGTGCCTTAGCTTGAAGCACTAGTCGGTTGTTGGTGAATTGTTTCGGGAAAGGTTTGATTTTGTTGTGACGGTCACGTCTAGAATGTCGTCGTTTGGAATGTGTTCCCTTGGTTAGTCTCTTCCTTGGTAAGAATGGATTGAAGGTTTGTAGTGAGAGTAGTTTCTTTCCTAGTACTCGGGTGTTGGTGTTGTGTGATTTGTTGGCCTTGTGTTTTGGCGTATCCTTAATTTCGGGGACGAAATTCTTTAAGGGGGGGAGGTTATAGCGATCCCGGTTGTCCCTTTACTGTTCAGTTGTATTCCGGACTCGGTTCCGTAGAGTTGGTGGTTGTATCTATCTTGTTGTCGTCCTTTAAATCCATACATTTGAGTTTTAGGATGTGTTAGGCTTGTTTCGAGCAGGTGGGTTGAGCCTTGGTCTAAAATCTTGTTGCTAGGTTTTTGGTCTTTCCGCTCGAGCGGGTCTTGGAGTGCTCGAGCGGATATTTCACACTCCCAGTATTTTGGATGCTCTGCAAAACTTCTGCAAGCATGTTTTTCACGCTCGAGCGGATTTCCTGCACTCGAGCGGGTCGCGCTCGAGCGGTCTTGTTGGCACTCGAGCGGGTAGTACGTTTCAGGTGTTAGTTTTGGGAGGGGGAAATCTACGCTTGAGCGGACTGGTTTTCGCGCTCGAGCGGATGTACTTTATTCATGTGTCTTGGCGCTCGAGCGGGTCTTCTTGCGCTCGAGTGGACCTAATTTTTTGTTCTTGACACTCGAGCATTGTGTTTTCCGCTCGAGCGGGAATGTCGTATATCAGTTAGCAGCTGGGCATTTTTTAATCACTTTTTACATTCACTCTCTCCCTCTTACTTTCTAAAAAGACATTTTGAGAGCTTCTCTCTCTAGAAACCCCCTTCTCTTTAGGGTTTGATCTAGTTAGAGTGTTCTCCTCACCTTTGGCCTTTACAAAAGTTGTGTTGATCGTCGAGGGCTACGTTTTGATCCGAACATTTTGAGTTTTGGAGCATTTTGATTTTCTTCATCTTCTTCCTTGGGCTCCGAAATTCGAGGTAGGGATATCCTACTCCTCTTTATGAGCTTTGTCGTTAAATTTTAGTATTTTGAGTTGGTGGGGGTTGTTGGGAAATTTTGAGAAAGTTTGGGCCTTTGTGTAATTTTACAAAAGTTGGGGTTTTTAAATATATAAAACCTATGTGCATGTTTGGCATGGAGAAATGGAACTAATGTTGAAACATTGATGAAAATGAAACCTTAGGGTTGTAATGTTAATTATGGAAAATGTCCTAATTACATTGATTAATTAATTTGTATAATTAATTGTGAGAAATGAGGAATTGAAATGAGAAAGTCGAGATTGGGAATGTATTGGATTAAAGGGTGTAGTTGAATCATTTATCGCTCACCAAGTTGAAATGTTGACTATTATATCCGTTGGATGCATTTATTTTCTGTTTAGAAATAATTGCTTTGGGCTACCGGTGGAGGGTAGTTTTGATTGTTGTAGACAATGCATGATGATTAGGCAAACTAAAACTAATCAATTGGATGTGTCATAGAGTATGGCGGTTGAAAGAATACATTAACTTTATGTATTGATTGGTTATGTATACTACCGATGTGTATATATATATGTTGTTTTGTGCAGGCGGTTTATTGGAAGAAAGAGGCTGGACCTCTAAACCAAATGGTTTATTGGAAGAAAGGGGCTGGACCTCTAAACTAAACGGTTTATTGGAAGAAAGGGGCTGGACCTCTAAACCGGAAATTGATACAGCTCATATGCTTATCTTTTGAAGTGTTGATACAGCTCATATGCTTATCTTTTGAAGTGTTGATACAGCTGATATGCTTATCATTTGAAGTGTTGATTTAGCTCATATGCTTATCTTTTGAAGTGTTGATATAGCTCATATGCTTATCTTTTGAAGTGTTGATATAGCTCATATGCTTATCCTTGAAGTGTTGATGCAGCTTGTGTGCTTATCTATTGAAGTATTGATATAGCTAGTATGCTTATCTATTGTGAAGTGGAAAAATGTTAAAGATGAGTTATTGTCTCATATAAGTTGTTTGTCTAGGTTCTGAACTATGGTATGAATTGAGAATTGGATAAGAAATGGAAAGTGAAATGTAACCTGGACATGATTGTCATGAAACTGTAACACGGTATAAGTGGGAATATAAGTGTGGACCATCTGTTGAATGCTATTATTTTAGTCATTGTTTATAATTGGTTTAGTGTATTTCTACTGGGCTGTGGCTCACCCTATACGGGAATATCATTTCAGGTACAGGTAGCATGCCACCTCCAAGGACATAGCTTGGGAGGCTAGAGGCGGACAGACCTTTTTGTTGTCTATTTTCTTTTGATGTATTACATGTAATTCAGACCAAGGGCTTAATATGTATTTGAGTTAGCACTCTATTTTCTTGTAACCAAGTGTTGACTTGGAAAGCTGTAAGCCCGTAGGGCATTTGCTGTGTTGTTAACATGTGATACTGTTGTAAGAACTACTCTGATGAATAGAAAAATGTTGGTCTTTTGTATATCAATGCATCTCAATATTGGTGGGTTTATTGTATTATTTTGAGGGCGCTACATAATTGACAACACAATGACAAAAATTTATTTCAAATTAATGTAAATAGATTGATGTGAATATTCATTTCAATTATATGATGTGAATATTCATTTCAATTATATGATGTGAATATTCATATCATGTAATTGACAACACAATGACAAAAATTCATTTCGAATATAATGACAGTCAACATCCTGATGTATGAGAACTACCAAAATATAATGACAATCAATATTAAATATCAATATTAATAGAGAGATTCTTAAAAACATATGAGTTGGATGGAATAATGGTGTTTTGGTCTTCATTAAATATCATGATTGTCATTTCAAAATATAATGACAATCAACATTAAATATTAACCTGTTGTTTTGGCCTTCTTATCTCAAATAGGATCTAATAGAATAGTAAAAAAGAATATGAGTTGGGTGGAATAAAATTCTTAAAATGATAATTTATTAAAAAAGCTCCCATTTTAGTAATTATGTCATATGTAGGATTTATTGGAACTAAAATAAATAATTTGGATTAAATAAAACATAATTAAATGAAAAGAGATTTATGAAAAATATCAAAAAAAAAAAAAAATAAAAGCTGATAGATATAAATATATTTGTAAATATGCATGTGCAAGTTGCACAGGATATTTGAACCTGTAAAAATTTTGGTTTTGATTTTTAATATATATCACTAAATAGTTTTATGTTATTTTGACACAAACTATTTCAGGGTTAATTTAGAAATTTAATTTTTTAATTTTTACAGAAAAAGGTCAAAAAAAATGGAGAGAATAAATTGACTCTTTATATTAAGGGGTACTTACCAATTAGTCCTATTCACTAGACTTATTTACCTACAGGTCCTAACTAATAAATTTAACACTATAAAAATAAGAGAGTGATAAATTTATCACTAAAAATTTATTCGTAAAAACAAAGAGACTGATAAATTTATCACTATAAATTTATTCATAAAAAAAAAAGACTGATAAATTTATCTTTATCACTTAATAAATTTATCAAATAGGACTTAATGGGTATTAAGTCTCCAAAATAGGACCTATTGGGTAATAAATCTCCAAAATAAGACCTATTGGTAGTTTACCCTTATATTAACTTTTTCTACTTTTTTAACCAATTACAAAACATGGTATCTATTATAACTATTAGATCTTTTTCCCAAAAAGAATTCAGTGATTATGATTGTCATGGATAATATGACAAATTTGATATAAGATTTGATTTTAACAAATTTTGGTTCGAAGGTTTTGACTCACTATTGGAGGGATTTTTAAAAAAAACTATGTCTGTATAATTAAAATTGACTTTGGATTAAAAATCTGACACATCATTAGAGATATTATAAGAATCCTTTTAGTATATCATTAGAGAAACTTTTACCATTTAAACAAACTTATAAGCCTTAGGATTCGTTTGAAATTTTTTTTTTTTAACTTGACTTTTTGGCTCTTTAACTAATTTAGGCTAACTAAATTAGCTCTATTTAGGAAGAATTTTTTAAGCGTTTTTTATTTTTTTGTGAAAAAAAAAATGAAATGATTATAATTTAGATGTGACATTTTGTCTTATTAACTTATTTAGGCTTCGTTTGAGAACAGACTATTTTAGTAATTTTTTGGCTAAAATATGAAGTAAAAAAAATTTATATGTTTGGGGTAACTTTTTGACTTTTACAAAAAGATGTACAAAAATTAGAGAGAAAAGGAAATTTTTGACTTTTTGGTATAGGTTATAGGTTTTTTGACAATTTTAGTAACTTTTTGACTTTTTGGCTAAACTGTTAACTTGCCAAATGAGGCCTTAGTGCTTATTTGGCAAGCACTAAAAAAATGCATTTTTTTTTTGTTGCATACATACACTTATTTGGGTCACATCAATAAATATTTCTTCTCTACTTTTTTATCTACTTTCTCTATTTTCTACACATTTTTTTTATAAAAAATCAAAAAGTGCACTTATTTAGAATATCCCAAACCACCCCTCTACTTTAGGGGTTATTTAGCATGATCTAAATAATGTAACCCAAATAAGTATACTTATTTAGTTTATGCTAAATAGTGCCTTAATACTGACATAAAAGGATTGAGGGTAAATTACAAATATGCCTATTAAGATTTATTTAAAATATAAATTTCTCCCTTTAGTTTTGAAAATTACAAATACCTCTTGTCAAAATATTTTATTTTAATAGAATTAATAGACAAAATGAAAATTTTAATTATTTTTTTTCTATACAACAACAAAATTACCCGAATTGTTAATTGAAATATATTTATGATGTGATTAAAAACTATTAATTAACTTGATGATTTATTAATATAAGGAATCAATTATTATGCGATTAGAAACTTGACGGCACAAGATATAATTTCTAGAATCACAGGAAACAATTCGTATTTTAATAAAACTTTAAGGGATGCATAATTTATCCAAAGACTAAATAGAGAAAATAAATACCTTATGAGTTAGAGCATCTCCAACGGTAATAGGCATTTTACCTATCTAAACATTACTATAAAGTATATGTTTTATTTTGCCTATCAATTATTTCATGTTTCTATTCCAACCATACTCTTTATTTTAGCTATTCATCTAAATATTATTAATTTTATAAAATGCCACATCAGCAACAAAGATGGAGGGAAATGATCCTAATGATTAAATATATTTGCTTAGCCTTGAAGGCTAGCTACATGTAGCTAGTGAATATGAGTTGAGCTAAAATGCCTAATCATATGTCTAGTGCATTAGAGTTGAAAAAAATGAGTTATACTAGGCATTTTGACTAACAAGCATTACATACCTAGTGGGTTGAAGATGCTCTTATGGCATTAGTGGAATTAAATTTTTTTGACAAACTAGTAATTGTGATGAGTAATGGTAAACCCATATTTATACCACAAATAATGTGATAGGGAGTTAGGCCTTCCATCATTAAATCTATAATAAATTAAAAATTAACATATATCTTATCATATCATTATCAGTAGAATTGTAAGAACTTTCTTAAAATCTCAAACATTTTCCTCTATATAAGTTCATCAAACAAATAAAAATGTCAATTACATTGGGCTTCAGCCACCTACTATTTAACTCCACTACATCATCTTTGCATTATCACCAGAAGCATTATCCCTCTACTTATAACCTCAACAATTTCACCTCTCTTTAATTTATCATATTTAAATAACTTTTAATGATGTAATATTGAGTTTCAATTTTATATAATAAAATATTTGACAAATTAAAATTTAACACTTATAAAATACATCATTAGAAATGATTTTTAAGAATAATAAATTAAGTGTATCAAACATTTTTCTAACACAACATTGCCATTGACATAGTCACTATTATTGTGGTCTTCACCAGCAGTACCATCACCATCTCACCACCATTAGAGATGGCAAAATTTTCCAATCCAATTATATCTGTTCCAATCCAATTTGAATATAAATAATTTGAGAGAGCATTGATGGATAAGGTAAATTATAGTGATAGATAGGTCAAAACTGTTAAGTATATAGTAGAGTATGAAATTATATAACTAAAATTGTCACGACCCCATTCCACCCCTAGTAGAATGATGCTGTGATGGCTAGTAATCCCAGAGTATACATATGGGGCATACATGTGCGGAAGCATAAATTTAAATCTAACTAGTCTATAAGAGTTATGCATAGATCAAATGGAATGACATACATCTTAACATGGTTTTACAACTTAAATACAAAAATAAAATAAAGTACATGTTACATCTTGATCGAAAGGCTTCTCGAGTCAAAACATACAAAAGAAATGAACTACAAAGTTAAGAAGCATAATCTTTAAGATGATACAAAACATGAAACAGAGCATGTCATCCACAAAGCTTAGGCGACATCGCTTTCCTGATCATCACCTACATATATATAAGGGAGAGGGGTGAGCTGAAAACTCAGTGACTGATATAAGTAACAAAGATTTGAATGAATGATATCCAAAATTTTTATCAAAACAATACATATCATAGCTTGTAACAAAATCATGGGATGAATCGAGTTCATTAATCAAAGTCTTTCAAAGCTTCTTGGGATGTTTACTAACATCTACATAATACAAAGGATGACATTCCTGACAAAACAAAGGAATAATCGACTCGGAATCAAAGCACACTCGTTTATGATCGTCGGTGGCCGACCTGGAATTGATTAGACTAACCCACCCGTTCATGACCGTCGGTGGCAAAGGAGATATCTCAAATGTGGGTGCTACATGCTACATATATTAACGTCCTCTAGCACGAAAGGACCTTTCAAGAATGTCATCAAAACAAACATAATACTTGATACAAAACTAAGGGATAATCATTCATACTTGAGCAAATACTTTTCCAAAACAAAAGCAAAGCTCTTATCAAAACATTATAACATAACTTTATTAAAAATACCACTCACAATAGCTCTTCGGATGTAGGGAATTAAGGTAGGGATCCAAGACCTACAAATACATAGCCAAGTTTATTGAATGCATTTTAAGAAGACAAGGAGAGATGCTCAAAGATGGATATGTAATGCACTCTTAAAACAAGCTTCAAATGAGTAAGAAAGTTCCAGGCATTTCTTTCCAAAACCAAGTCAAGACAAAGCAAAACATGTGCTGGGAGTCAAATCACTATTTTTCTTTCAGAATGGATGCATATAGATGAGCTGGGCTGAAATGGCCTAGCTAGGTGAACTCAGGAGCTCTTGGCCGAGGTTCTACACCTCTTGGCCGAGGTGTGGTTTCCTTGGCCGAGGTGTGGGGCTGCCTGTCGAGATGTTACAAGGTGCCGGAAAAGGTGTACGGTGGTCGGCCTAGGTGTGCATACAAGATAAACCAAGGTGCAAGTGATCATGCAAGGTAGGCCAATGTGAGATACGATGCTTGGCCTAGGCGTGAGATCTGGACAAGAGTGGGTCTCAGTGACCACACTTAGAGAAATGAAGTCTAGAAATCTGGGTTTCCTTTTGAAGAACATGAACATGAAGACCATGAATGCAAAAATCATAACTTCTTATTCAAAATATGAGATTTCATAATATGAGTTCAAAAATATGGACCTGGGTACCCATACTTGGAGATTTCATGAAAACAAACACAAAAACATGGAACTTGATACAAACTTCTGGATTAAAACATGGTTTCTCTTCAAGAACACAGGAACATCACTTTCTCTTTCTAAAACAAAACTTTAAATCAATGCATGGCTCATGAATTATGTTAGATCATGTAATGTGATCAGATTAATATAAAAAACAACAAGAGTAGATCAAGAATCTAACCTTAAAATGCAAATCCAACAGTTCAAGGTATGAAGATCAAGCTTGGAAATCTAGTTCCCACTCTAAGAACTCCTTTTTCTTCTTCCTAGAGCTTCTCTCTCTACAAGGCAAGGATATGGAAAAATGATATGGGTTCCTCACTGTTAGCTGGCTTAAACCACTACTGGGACACGTGGCATCATCTGATCAAATCTCCTCAAAAAGGTGCCAGAGTAAAAAGACAAGGGTATGACAAAGTGTGTATAACAAGTAAGATGGCATGGGCATTTTGACAAGGCAATGATCCCTGATCAAAACATAGGCTTCGGACAAATAAAGTCTCCCTGATCTCGGTTAGGAAGGATAACACTTGGCCTAGGTGTGCCACACCTCGGCCTAGGTTGTCCAGGTCAATGAACAAGATTGCTAGGTGCTGGCTAAGGTGCACAACAAGGTTGCAAGCTTCAAGGATCAAGGATCTCGAATGCCTAGATGATATACATCTCGGCCTAGATGATACACATCTCAACCTAGATGATACACATCTCGACCTAGGTGATGTACACCTCGGCCTAGATGATGCACATCTCGGCCAAGATGCCAAAGTGAAGGTGGAGGTCAACCAAAGTGCTTCCAAGATGGTTCTAGGTGTTGACACACAACATCCTAGGTGTAAGAGGTTCATAGGTGTGACTTAAGCGTAAGACATCAAGGATAGATACCCTACGCTCAACACTCAAAGCTAGGAACAAAGCATGCATATAACACTTAGGCAAAACATAATAGTACAAAATCAAACAAGAACCTTTACTTAGGCAAAACGAATCAAAGTTTGCAGATGCAAGCTTAACAAGGCAAAATCATGTAAATGCATATGAGCATGACCAAGACAAGAATGAGGGTTGTTATAAAAATAATTAAATTTAAAAGCAAAAATTCACATAGAACCCACAAAATCTGATCCATTGCCATCCTTAACCACCACAATATAACAATCAAAATTAAAAATTAAAAACATAAATTCTAAATTTCATCTTGTAAATATCAAACCCACTTAATTTAGTTCAGTATGTTAATTTTTATTAAATAATTTTTTAACTTGAAAAAAATTAACATTCAATTTTTTATTTTATTTACAAATAACAAAATAATAAAAAAATTTACCATTTTTTAAAAAAGAACTCACCTTACTTGGAAATTACATTTTTTTTTCCAAATTGGTTTTTTGCTTTCTTGAATTTTTTTAAAAAACCATCTCACCAGGATAATCTAGAAATTAGTAGAGAAATTTTAAAAATATTTTTTTTTAAATTTCATCATATACATATTAAACTACTTATTTTAATTTAAAACATAAATTTTTTTCAAATAATTTTTTGACTCAAAAAAGTAATATTCATTTTTAGTATTATCAACACTACCTTAACTTTGGCCTATTTACGTGACCAAAGGGGGAAAAAACTTATTTTTAGAACTCACCCTAGTTGGCAAGTGTTTAAAATGTCACATTTTTTTTTCTTAAAGTTGTCTTTAATGAATTTAAAAAAAAATCATGTTGCTACCACAATATAAAAATTAGATGAAAAAATTTTAAATTTTAAAAATAATAAATTTCAATTTTCATTTTTAAAACTATTTGGCATTTCCTTTTTTGGACCAAAATTAAAAAAAAAAATTCATATTTAAAGGGTGAAACTGTAACTAAGAAATTGTAGGTAGAAGAAGAGTACCTCCACAACCAGGCCAACATGGAAGCTTGCAGCTATTGGTTTCATTTCATCCTTGCATGTTTCTTCAGATTAGGCTTGCGAGGTTTTGATATTGCAGTTCTCCCTTTCATCCTTATAAATTTCTTTAAATTAGATTTGCCAGGCTGCAATCTTGCAGTTAATGCTTTCATCCTTGCAAGTTTCTTTAGATTAGACTTGTTAAGCTGCAAGTGAATTAGATTTACAAGTAGCTATTAATGAGGAAAATAAGATAAGCCTATTCTTACTCTATTTCCAAATATCAAATGTAACGCCTCAAAATAATAATAATAATAATAACACATCTTATAATATTCCCTACAATTGATCAACAATATCATATTTAATATTCCATTTATAGTCCTTAATCATACAAAAGATGACATATCTATATATACATTCATAAATTCTAAATCCTGAATCTATAGCATATGACATGTGTACAAACATTGAAATAAAAGAAAACCCAAGTAATTATATGCCCTAATGACTAATACTTGGATATATCAAAATGAGTTCATATCTATACAATTAAAGCCCAAGATTTGCACAAAAATATTTACATCAAAGTAAACAAAATGAAACTCTTGGCTCCAAGTCCTCCCAAGCTAAGTCATTGATGGAGGTATATCATCAGTACCTGAAAGTTGTTTTCCACATAGGGTCAGCTAAAGCCCAATAGAGATACTTTAACACAATATATGAATCTTAACGAAGTCATAAAGTGGATGCATATGCATGCCAATTTGTCAAACATTTTAGATTTTCATCTAAAAAACAATGCAATGCAGATTATATATCAATTTATGAAAATAACCTTTTATATCAGAAAACAAGGAAGTGGATACACAACACTGGGAATCTTTAGGTATGTGTCTGCCAGTAGACTATACAAGCACTACCAAAGCCATTTTACCTGTACTAACCGGAAGGATCGGTACCTAACCGCGCGGGTTTCTGGACTTTTACTAAAGACACACAGGCCAACATAATAACCACAACAACACCCCTAACCAAATTCACCAAGGTATTCACCTGTTTTTCTCAAAACAATACATTTTCAATGTTTAAGTGTGATACAATGCTCAATGCAAAATGTATAAGTAATTGGTTTCAATTTACTTAATCCTCATGCAATTTCTACAACAATCAAAGCTATCCTCCACCGATAGCCCAAAACAAATATTTCTATTCAACAGATAATTTCCAAAAAAAGATATGATCTCATCATTTTCAAGATGACAATGATATTACATATGTAACTCCACTATCATCATCAACATACACATTCGTTCAATTCTTTCAAAACACAACATCATTTACCATTTTCTTTCATAACCAAATATCCATGATTTTAGAACAAAACCCAATTTACTTTTAAAATCAATTTTAAGTAAAGAAATCCAGCATATTAACATATCTCAACCATAAACACATTCCCACAACATTTCTCAAGAACCCATTTGAAAACCCCTCTTTTACATTTCAAAATCAAACTCTAGGTTTAACCCAAAATTCCCAAATCACTAGATTCTTTCAATGGACAAATAACTAAGGTAAAAATCATACCAAAGGTTGAAGAAATCCCTACCTCAAGATTAAAAGATAAGAGAGAGGAAGGGTTGAAGTTTGACCGAATTGAAAATGAGATTTTCTCTGATTAGAACAAAGCTTAAGACGAGCTCTACCCTTTTCTCCCAAGGACTAGGGTGAAGAAATCAATGTGTGATGGAGTATTTGGGACTTAAAGGCAAGAACTAGAGAGAGAGAATGAAGAGCTAGGGTTTTGCAATGTTTAGAGGGAAAGGAATGAAAAAGTGATTCAATTTTCTCTTTTCCCGAACTGATATATGCGTAGACCGCTCGAGCGACCAAAAACACCCTCCTAGAAGCTTAGACCTATAAAAGACCGCTCGAGCGCAAGAAATACCACTCGAGCGAAGATACCCTACTTCCAGAAGTTTTGTAGACTGTAAAGACCACTCGAGCGAATAAGCAAAAATCTGAATAACAACTCTTTGAAAAACTAACCCCCAACCTATTCTAAACGCAATAATAACTCCTAAAACAACCAAATTCAACTAGCAACAAGTTGAAAATGAAATGAACAATAGTTATGGATATAGATTCTCGGATTCAAAAGAAAAAACATGGGTCGGGTCTAAACCGGAATCATTATAATCTTCCCCCTTAAGGAATTTCATCCCCGAAAATCAAACAAAAAATCACCGGATTTAAATTAAACCATTGATCATCCATACTTAGAACAATGATAAATAGAGTCTTTCAACACCAAATATTACAATTCAACTTTCCAAAACATTTACAATGTTTACATTTTACAACATGAATAAGATTTTCAATACAAGTCTCAAACATTAACAAATAGGTCCAGATACTTCTCAAAGACTTCCACTTCATGCTCCTAAGTCACCTCCTCGGCCCCATGGTGTCGCCACAACACCTTAACCAATGGAATAGTCTTATCTCGCAAGACTTGGTCCCGAGTATTTAAAACCCGTACCGGTCTCTCATCGTACGAGGCATCCTCATCTGCCTTTAACTCGGTTTAATCCAACACGTGTGAAGGATCAGGTTCATACTTTCAGAGTATACAAATATGAAACACGTCATGAATCCCAGAAAGTTAGGGCGACAAGTCTAAATGACAAGCCACCTCTCCAATCTGCTCTAGAATCTCAAAAAGGCCCAATAAACCTAGGAGACAACTTCCCGCTCTTCCCGAATCTCATTAAATCCCGTCTTGGTGATATTTTCAGGAATACATGATCTCTTACCTCAAAAGATAAGGTCTCCTCTTATGGTCGGCATAGCTCTTTTGGAGACTCTAAGCCGAAACCAACCTTTTACGAATAAGCGTGACCTTCTTTGTTGTTTTCCATACTAATTTAGGACCTAATATAGGTGCGTCACCTCCCTCAGCCCAACACACTGGAGATCTATACGATCGGCCATACAAGGCCTCAAACAGTGCCATACCAATACTCGCCTAGAAACCGTTATTATAGAGAAACTCCACTAAAGGTAAATGCCTCTCCCACGACCCCTTAAAATCAAGAACACAACCCCGAAGCATGTCGTCTAAGATCTGAATGGTTGGCTCGGACTGCCTGTCAGTTTGAGGATGATAGGCGATGCTAAACGTCAATCTAGTGCCCAAGGCATTCTGTAGGCTCTACCACAACCGAGCCGTGAAACGTGGATTTCTATCAGAAACGATAGTCACAGGGACCCCATGAAGTCGAACTATGTCCCTAACATAAAGGTTGGCAAAATAGTCTATCGTGTCAGTCATGCAGACTTAGTTAACCGATCGACTATCACCCACACGACATCATTACCTCGTTGAGTCCTTGGAAGACTCATAACAAAATCCATCGTGACATGCTCCTATTTTAACTCAACTACATATAAGGGTTGCAACAAACTCGCTGGTCATTGATGTACGGCCTTCACTTGTTGACAAGTAAGGCACCTTGAAACAAACAAGGCTACGTCTCTCTTCAGCCCTCTCCACCAAAACTGGCGACTAAGGTCGTGGCACATCTTTGTGTGCCTCCCGAGTGTACCGCAAGGCGTGAATGATGGAACTCTTGAAGTACCTCCTCCCTACAAGATTCTGGCATGAAAAGACGGTTTGGATATCTCATACTCGAGTCAGAAAACACGTTCAGGCCTTTCTCTCTACCTTTCCAATATATATTTTCCCTCGAATAGCCTCTACTTCGTGATCACCTTGCTGTGTTTCTATAACTCGGGCTCACTAGTGTAGATTATGCAACTATAATGAACAAAACGGCCAATTCAGCAGACTCGACAAGATGCAAGTCAAACTCGCCAATAGCGCCCAACATCTCAAATTCCTAGATGACAATACTAGCTACACTACCTACATATTTCCTACTCAAATTGTTGGCCACTATGTTGGCCTTCCCCGGATAATAGTGTAGCTTGAAATCATAATCCTCCATTAACTTCGTCCACTTCCTCTATCTCAAATTCAAATCCTTCTGTGAAAACAAATATTTCAAACTCTTATGATTGGAAAACACTTCAAATCTCTCACCACATAAGTAATGCTTCTAGATTTTTAAGGCAAAAATTACCGCCGCTAACTATAGGTTATAAATAGGATAATTTCTCTCATGTGTTTTCAACTGTCGTGAACTATACACTACCAATTTCTCTTTTTTGTATTAATACACAACCCAAACCTTCTCGAGACGCATCACAATAAATCGGATAACCCAAATCCCTCTCCGAAATAATCAAAACTAAAGCAGTGGTGAGTCTAACCTTAAACTCTTGAAATGACTTTTCACAAGTCTCACTCCATGCAAATTTAATTCCCTTCTTTGTTAGTCTAGTCAATGGTGAGGCCAATTTAGAGAAGCCTTTCACAAAATGTCGGTAATACCTGGCTAAGCCCAAGAAACTTTGAATCTCAAAGGCATTCTTAGGTTGTTCCCAATCTTGCATTGTCTCTATCTTAGAAGAGTCTACAGTCACCCATTTCCTGAATACTACATGGCCTAAGAACTTAACTTCTTTTAACCAACACTCACACTTTCCGAACTTAGCATATAAAAGGTGTGCTCTAAGTAACTCAAATACAACCCGTAAGTGTTTCTCGTGTTCCTCTTTAGAGGGTGAGTAGATTAAGATGTCGTCAACAAAGACAATCACAAAACGGTCTAAGAACTCACGAAAGATTTGATTCATCAAATCCATAAATGAAGCTGGTGCGTTGGTTAGCCTAAAAGGCATTACTAAGAACTTATAATGGCCATACTGCGTACGGAATACCGTTTTTTGAATATCCTCCTCCTTCACCCTTAACTGGTGATAACCTAATCTTAAGACAATCTTAGAAAAACAATGAGACCCCTTCAATTGGTCAAATAGATCATCTATACGTGGTAATGGGTACTTGTTCTTAATAGTTACCTGGTTTAACTTTCGGTAATCGATGCACAGTCACAATGTGCCATCCTTCTTCTTAGCAAAGAGAGCCGGTGCTTTCCAATGCGATGTACTAGGGTGAATGAAGCCCTTATCTAGCAGTTCTTGGAGTTGAATCTTCAACTCATACAACTCAGCGGGTGCAAATCTATACAGTGCCATAAAAATCGGTGTTGTGCTAGGCATTAAGTCAATACATAACTCAATTTCTCGGTGGGGTGGCAAACTAGTAAGATCTTTGGGAAAGACATTTGGGTATTCACAAACTACCCTCGACAATTCAACTCGGACCACATCACTCTCATTACCCAAGAAAGTTGTAAAAAGGCAATTAAGCTCGCCCCGACCATGTGAGTCATACACTGGTGACAAAACTCTATCAGCTCAGTTCCTTAGAAAATAAAAATAGTCATCACTCGAGGTGCACATGGTAACTATCTGACGGTAACAATTATTAATGGCATGGTACGAAGACAACCAATCCATGCCTAAGATGACATCGAAACCTGACGTGTCTAACACTATGAAAGCAAAAGAAAGTTAGCGACCGACAATCTTTATCTCACAACCGTGACACCCCCAGTCCAAGATAACTTTACCGCTAACTGGTGACTCTACCTTGAGCAGAGACGCTAATTGAGCCATTTCTAACCCCAAAACTGATGCGAATGCAGATGAAATGAAGGAATGAGATGCACCAATATCAATCAACACATTGGCAATAGAGTTGAACAACAAAAAGTTACCTCTTACTATGGAAAACGTTGGCAACTAATCTGGAGTGGTAACATCATACACACGCCTTGTGGGTCTCTATTTTTCCTGCTCACCCCACAAAGCATAGGTCTGATACATGGATTCAATTGAAGAAGCTTCATGATTGGCCTTCGAGGCCTGTGTTAAATGGGTAAGCTGATGGCTTTGTGTCTATCTCGAACTAGGTGCACCAGATGTGCCACCCACTTGAAGGTAAAACCTTCTCAAGTGCCTTGACTACCCACACTGATAATAGGTAGGTGGCTACCCTCTCCACTGACTCTGGCTTTGAGGACAAGTTAAAGACGGTGCAGACTGTTACCCTTCTCCTCTCTGCCGACAAACTTAAGACTTGTGGCCTAGCTGACCACACTTGAAACAAGTGATCCCGCCCTGACTACCTCTCCCTACACTAGAACTCAGTATAGGAAAAATGGATCTGAACTATGCTTCTTGGGACTATTGTGGGGTAGAACCCCTTTACCGTTTATTGTCTCGATTCTTCCCCTGAACCTCCTGACTCCTTTGCATGGAGCCCCTCATTCACTCCTTCTCTGCTTGGATCATGGTCTCTAAGTGAGATGCCGCCTCCATAAGGTGACTATAATCCCTAATTATAGACCCGACCACCTTGAAAGGAGGCCGATCCTCAACCTCTTCTCGAACTCGATGCAACGACAATCCTCCATCGCCACAAGTTCTGGTGCAAACCTAGAGAGACTAGTAAAAATAACTTCAAACTTGGCTACATGTGTGCTCAGCTGCTTAAGCTTCAAAAACTGATCTCTCAACTTTTCGCTAGTAGTGGAAGGAAAAAACTTGTCCTGAAAGACGTTAACAAAGGCCTTCCTAGTCACCCCAATGCGCCCTCGCACGTACTTCTACCATTGACCCGCATCTTTCTTCAGTTGGAAAGATGCCAAGGTCACCCTCAACCTATCGTTCTTAATGCCAAGCATCTCGAACATCTTCATCATCTACTTAAGCCATTCATGTGCTTTTAGTGGCTCTTTCGGATCCCCCCAAAACTCATCCGGATTTAACCCAAAGAATTCCCTCTTTAGAAAAAACAGCTCTATCTCAGCAACATGGACTTGGACTTGATTCTTAGCTCTAAGAATGTCCATGGATTCTAGAAAAGCTCTAGCCATTTCACGGGCCAAAGCGCCCATGGCTTTCTGACCTACTGGCTCAGCCACATTGGCCTGACCAACTCCCTCTTCCTACGTCGAAATATCATTTGGTAATGGCACCTCTTGTAGCCTAGGCCTGCCACGCCTACTACCACCATGTCCTGATATCTTTATAAAAGTAACACAATATATTAACATATTTACAAATGTGCTGAAGCTAATTCACTCACGTTCTAATACAATGGATAACAAATAGTTCACTCCACATAAGCACCTAATCACATAAACACAATCGAACTTCCTTTCTAGATAATGATCATTCCACGACATTGCTAGAGTTCCAATTAAAAATAGCAGTGATCAAATACTTTTCTAACAGGACTTCTAGGAACTCATAAACCCAATAAATATCTTAGAAATTAAATCTCATACTCATTTAGTCACATAAGCATGTTATCACATAGCATACTAGGTCTACTTTTAATATTATTTACCAAAATAACTCATTGTCGTAAAAACCAAATCGCATATTCCCAAAGTATTCAAATCCGGTAGCTTTGATACCAAGTTGTAATGTTCCGAAATAATAATAATAACTCATCTCATAATATTCCTTACAATTGATCAACATCATCATATTTAATATTCCAGTCATAGTCCTTGATCATACAAAATATGACATATGTGTGTATACATTTATAAATCATAGATCCTGAATCTATAGCATATGACATGTGTACAAACATTGAAATAAAAGAAAACCCAAGTAATTATATGCCCTAATGGCTACATCTTTCCAAGTCAATGCTTGGTTACATCAAAATGAGTTCATCTCCATACAATTAAAGCCCAAGGCTTGTACAAAAATAATTACATCAAAGTAAACAAAATGAAGCTTTGGGCTCTAAGTCCTTCCAAGCTAAGTCCTTGGTGGAGGCATATCATTAGCACTTGAAAGTTGTTTTCCACATAGGGCGAGCTAAAGCTCAGTAAAGATACTTTACACAATATATGAATCTTAACGAAGTCATAAGGTGGATGCATATGCATGCCAATTTGTCAAACGTTTTACATATTCATCTAAGAAATAATACAATGCTAGATTATTTATCAATTCATGAAAATAACCTTGTATATCAGAAAATAGGGCAATGGATACAAAATACTAGGAATCTCTAGGTACGTGTCTGCTAGTAGGCTATACAAGCATTATCAAAGCCATTATACCGGTACTAACTGGAAGGATCAGCACCTAACCGTGTAGGTTTCTGGACTTTCACCAAGGACACACAGGCCAGCATAATAACCACAATCACATCCCTAACCAGATTCACCAAGGTATTTACCTATTTTTCTGAAAACAATACATTTTCAAAGTTTAAGTGTGATACAATGCTCAATGCAAGATGTATGAGTAATAGGTTTCAATTCACCTAATCTTCATGCAATTTCTACAACAATCAAAACTATTCTCCACCGATATCCCAAAATAGATATTTTTATTCAACAGATAATTTCCAACAAAAGATATAATCTTATCATTTTCAAGATGGGAGTGATATTACATATCTAACTCCACCATCATCATCAACATACACATTCGTTCAATTCGTTCAAAATCGAACATCATTTTCCATTTTCTTTCACAACAAAATATCCATGATTTTAGAACAAACCCCCATTTACTTTCAAAATCAATTTTAAATAAAGAAATCCGCTATATTAACATATCTCAACCATGAACATATCCACCCAACCTTTCTTAAGAACCCATTTGAAAATCCCTTTTTACATTTCAAAATCAAACTCTAGGCTTAACCCAAAATTTCCAAATCACTAGATTCGTTAAACGAACAAATAACTAAGGCAAAAATCATACCAAAGGTTGAAGAAATACCTACCTTAATATTAAAAGACAAGAGAGAGGAAGGGTTGAAGTTTGGTGGAGCCGAAAATGAGATTTTCTCCGATTAGAACGAAGCTTGAGACGAGCTCAACCTTTTTCTCCCAAGGACTAGGGTTAAGAAATCAACGGATGATGGAGTATTTGGGACTTTAAATCAAGACCTAGAGAGAGAAAATGAAGAACTAGGGTTTTGGAATGTTTAGAGAGAGAGAGAGGAATGAAAAAGTGATTCAATTTTCCCTTTTTCTGAACTGATATACGCTCAGACCGCTCGAGCGACCAAAACATAGCTCAAGCGTCAAACACAAAAAAGTGACACCGCTCGAGCGCACAATGACCCCCTCCTAGAAACTCAAACTTATAAAAGACCGCTCGAGTGCAAGAAATAACTCTCGAGCGAAGATACTCTACTTCCAAAAGTTTTGCAGACTGTAAAAGACCGCTCGAGCGTAAGAAAGATCGCTCGAGTGAACAAGCAAAAATCTGAACAATAGCTCTTTGAAAAACTAAACCCCAACTTACTCCAAATGCAACAATAACTCCTAAAACAACCAAACTAAAACTACTAGCAAGTTGAAAATGAAATGAATAATAGTTGAGGATATAGATTCCCGGATTCAAAAATAAGAAATTGATTGAGTTTAAACTGTAATCGTTATACCAAAAGTTCATTTTCATGGTCCAATTAGAGGGATCACCCATTGTTTATTGTGAGACATCTCTAGTGTGTCAAAATTTTGGAGTCATCCAGTTCAAACTAATTGGTAATGGATAGAGATACATTTACAATAAATGAATTAGATTTGGGTGGTTTAAATAGGTGATATGAGACAAAGTCTCTAAATACTTCTTTTATATACAATTTTTTGATCGCATGTAGAGTTGATATAGAGTGATCAAAATCAAAAATAATATTAATGGATAAAGAGGCCATTAGGGTTATAAATCCGATGCTAAATACCAAATTTGACCCTACTTTTTTTACAAAAATATAAAAATTTGGCAACCTATGGCTTTGATGCTTGTTTCATTTTTTTGACATAACCATTATCTCATCTTTTCAACTATAGTTGGATCACTATAAACACTGGTACCAGTATCAAATTTAGCAATCTATGAAAACTTGTGCCGATTTGGCACAAAGGATAGCAATTCATAAATTTGGCACCTTCAATAGTAGCCTCGTTGAAGCACTCAGTTGTTATAGTATAACTATGAAGTTGCTCTAAGAATAACTACAAACTCTAACCACAAGATTCTCTTTGCAATATGTGATTGATATATAACTAAATGCTCATCTAACATAAAGAAGTTAACATTATAGGAAAATATAAATTTGACTACTAAAATATTAGTCGCCAAAGCCTCATTTTTAGTCATCGAGTCACCTAGTTAGTTGGGGATAAATTGTCGGCCAAAGTATTTGGCGACCAAAACTGATTTGGTCACCAATTCACAACTTTTGGATACTAAGCCTGGCTTAGTCTCTAATTTACAACTTTTGACGACTAAAATAGGTTCCCAAATAAAAATGATTTTAGGTTTTGGCAACTAAAGTAGTCACCAATAAGTTTTTGTCGCAAATAGTACTACATTTAGGGACCAAAGTATTTTAGTCGCAAATACGACTAGACATTTTAGTCTCAAAAAAAAAAAAAAATTTAGTCCCATTGTATTTTACGACTAAACATTTTAGTCGCCGAAGGATGCCATGTTTTTTTGACTAAAGTACTTAAAACCAAAAGTTTTTTTCTGGCCTTTTTCTTATTGCAACCATTTGCACTCTTCTATTTTTCCATAACCTCAAGAATTTGTTGTTGAGTTTCATGATAACGGGCCTATGCTTTGAATATGATCGGTATTGTTTTCTTGTCCCTAGTTCATAATAGAACTACATAATCCAAAACTTTAAGTTAATTTTTAACAGACACACAAAAATTTTTTTTGATCGGTAAATGTTAGTTGTTAGTTGTTAGTTGTTAGATTAGCACCTATGGGAAAAAATCTCCCGCCCCTTGACAAAGCACCTAAGTGTTTGTACTCCCCTAACAAACACACGACATAACATAGATCTTAGGTAATACAAAGAAGGAAATATGCTAGAATTATGCATGAGTGATTTATTTATTTATTTTTTGATCAGCAAAAAAGGAACTCTTAATTGATGAATTCAAAGTCAAATACATCAACAAAAGGCGCGTGAGTGATTATTGACAAGCAAAGCTCCAAAGATATTGCGAGAGACAATACAAAGATTTTGATAAACTGAGTTAATAATATGACTTAATTAATAAAGAAAGATGAAAACACTTTTCCCATTTTCAAAAATGTTGAAATCAATTCCATTTAAAAAAAAGAAAACTAAAAATAATACAAGGTTTCATTTTCAATTTCTAAAAAAACCCGGACCATAAAACAGAAACGTGATCAAGTAAATTAACATAGATTATTTTTTAATAACTCTATTTTAGTAATTCCAAAGGTATGTACAACCCTAAACTGGTTCACAAATTAAGCAAATGAACATATATCATTTTCTAGCTATTAACTCTTGTCTAGTAATTTAAAATAAATAAATAAGGTATGTGCATAGGTCCCGTTTGTTTTCCTCTTTCACAGTCCAGAGTGGACTATGAATGATGAACAGTGCACATACCTCTTGTTTGTTTTGACAATGTTGCACCGGAGTCATAGTCCGAACGGACTATGAATCCCCTCAAACCAACGGATTAATAATCCCTCACGGGACTTGGTATTGAAAAAAGAAGCCGTTGGGATTATAATGTAAATGACCATACTATCCACCATATCATCAAACAGAAAAGTAGATCCCTCCTCCAAATTTTTAACCACACTCAGAAACAATCAATAATTTCCCAAAAAAATAAAAATAAAATTCAACTGCTTTTAAATTTTTTAACAAATTTCCAAAATTACAAATATCAAAAAATAATAACAAAAAAGATCAACAAATTCACAAACATATTACAAATATCATCAAACAAGTTCTCAAAATCAACAAAATAATAATCAAAAAATAACAAAATCGCCAAGAGAGAAGATTAATCCAGCACTCTGGTCTTCTTCGAGTTCGCCTCACCTTGAATATGAAGGTCAACATCGTTGTTGACAAATATGAAGGTTGAGATCGTGTCGCTAATAGAGCTCCAATCAGCTTGAACTTGCGGTCATCAATGGCAAAGCTTGAGCAAGAGAGAGACGTGAGGTAGAAAAAGAACCTGAGTTAGAGAGCAGGATATTTGCACAAGAAGGCCAAGTCCACACTAATGGGATGAACTTTTTTTCAAAACCATGGGCTGGTTTTAGAGAAACCATTGGTTGGTTTCTTTAATAATAATAATAATAATAATAATAATAATAATAATAATAATAATAATAATAAAAAATTAATAGTTGAATTCTTTATTATTTTTAATTATGCAATTTTAATTTTAATTTTTGAATAATTTAATTGGGTAATGCATTTATTAATTGGTATAAGTTTAAATTTGATACTAATACAATGAGGGTATTTGTGTAATTTTACATGGTTAATCCTACTCCTATCTCTCAAAATAAACATGAACTATTATTAGCCCATTGCTTATCAAACAAACACAAATTTTCGTAGTCTCCTCACTAACAATCCCCTCACTAATAGTCCCTTCATTAATAATTCCCTCTATTCTACCTCTAAAAACAAAGGGACGCATGTAGCCTTAAACTGGCACAAATTGAAGAGAAAAATAAAGTAAATGGAACCAACCCAATCGGCTTTCCTTTGTATTTCTCATTAGTGTGAGGCCTTGGTTCCACCCTCCAACAGGTGGCCCATTAACCATTTTTTGTCGTTGAGGATCAATTAGTGCCATTTCTTTCTATATGCACACTCACAAAGAGAGATCATAAAAGAGAAAACTTTCAACAGCGAGGATCTTTTAAGTACAAGACTTTTGAAAAGTGACAAATCAATCAATTGTGATAGGGAAACAAAAATATGAGATATCAAATTAACTGTGTGCTTACTTGAGACATCACTGTCAGAAATGACGAAGAAAAATCCTAGAACTAATCTAGACTTCACCAAGAGATGGAGTAAGGATCCTCGGCCGCACATTCCTACGGCCCTCCCTGCCGCTCTCTTCAAAATGATGTCGTTTTGTTTAATTGTTTTTTTTTTTTCCCAAAAATTTGAATTTCCCGCTTGTCTATTTCATCTTCGTCTTCGTCTCTGTGTTTAGCCTTAACCATTGCGACATACAGAGTTGGACAAAGAGAGAGAAAAGAGGTGCAGAGAGAGAGAGACGATCGGCGAAGATCACAAGACGATCGGAGATCGGAGATACGATCTGCGGGATCTGCGAAGAAACGAAGTGTGAGAGATGGTGGAGGGAGGCGACGGTGATGGACAGAGGATGGCGGAGGGACGCGAGTCCGATGGCGACGTGACGGCGTCAAGTCGACATTGTAGCCATGACGAGGTCCATTTCATCTCTGTTTCATTTCTGGGCCGCTATATACGTATATATGATTTATATATAATTTTTCCTTGAATGGTATGGAACTGATTTTTCCTTGGAGGGGGCTGTTGTTCCTATAATTTTTCCTTGGGGGGGCTGTTGTTGATGAATGGTATGATGGTTATGGACCTCTGCTGTCAAATAAAACAGAGACCATTAAGGTTTCCTAGGAAACTAAGTGGGTGCACAGAAATTAGCAATTTGCATGCTTGGCCAATTTTATGGATGGAAAAAATGATGTATATATGTATAAAATAATGTCAAAATGAAACATAGATTAAATGACACACAGATGAAATGGAACACAGATGAAATGGAACAAAAATTAGCAATTTGCATGCTTGGCCAAATTTTATTTTGGATAAATTACATTCACTCTCTTGTGATTTAAAAAAATTTAATAAATCTTATAATTTTAACATAATTACATTGAATTTTTATAAAATTTAAATTGATATAACACTTAGCTTCCTTAATAATTTATTAATTATATGGATGGAAAAAATGATATTACCATCACTTTTATACAAAAATGTATAGTTCACGTTGTTTATTTTTTATTTTTGCACTAGAAAGTTGGTATATGTTGATGGATTGCTGATGTAACTAAACTAAAAACAGAGAGGTACTTTATTAAATTAGAAACACAGAGGTACAAAATTAAACATTATCATACCTGTACAAAAAAATCCAAGTCATAGATCCAAGTAATATAAATTTATTTATTGAACCTATAAATTGAATTGCAGGTAATCGAAGAAAATAATGTTGTTGATGAGTTGGCTAATTGTGGTTGGAAGCCGAAATTGGGCATGTCATTTGACTCTGAGCAAGCTACATATGATTTTTACAATACCTATGGCGGAAAGGTGGGCTTTAGTATTAGGAAGCTATATGCACACAAGAACAAACATACTAAGGAAATAACTTCATGGACTTTTGTATGTTACAAAGAGGGAACTCGAGGTATTGACAAGCGAGATCCACTAGTAAAATTTCCGAGACAAGAGGTGAGGTGTGGTTGTGGTGCTCGATTTAGTATCAAGTTAGATAGAAATTTAGGAAAATATATTGCCATTGATTTTGTTGAACATCATAATCATGATCTTGTGCCTCGAGTGCATTTATATGTTGCCATCCCAAAGAAAAATATCTACCACCCAAGCAATTGGAGTAGAATTGGCTTCAGAATCTAGAATTCCTCTTAGGTCTGCTTATGAGCTACTTGATTACACCCTGGAATGGACAGGTTACACTTATTTCCTGTTTTGATTACATCCTGTAATGGACAGGTTACACTTATTTCCTGTTTTGATTACATCCTGTAATGGACAGGTTACACTTATTTCCTGTTTTGATTACACCTTGGAATGGACAGATTACACTTATTTCCTGTTTTGATTACACCCTATAATGGACAGATGCTAGGAGAGGTTCAACATAACCATAACCATACAAAGTGAACAACATAACCATACAAACTGATTACACTGATTACACAGCTCTGCTGGACAAAATGAACAACATAACCAAGTGCCATCACATAACCATATAACCATACAAAATTAACAAGTCCAGTTAACTATACAAAAAAAAAGTTTACAAACATAACCACATAACCATACAAACTGCCACCACCTCCCATGGGTCGCAAAGATTACAAAACTATTACATTTTTATAACTAACACGATACCAATTACAAGCAAGATACACAACCCATAAATACGACTCGAATTTTGATATATGTCTGTTTCCAACTTAAGCATCTTCGCCCTCATAAATTGAAGTTCTTTGCTTTGAAATCGAAGTTGTTCGTTCATAAGTTGAAGTTGTTGTTCGGTGACAGTTGACATATTTTTCATTTGCACTACTCCTTCACCTCTAGCTTGTGAATTTGTAGGCAAGCACCATCCAATAAAATCGCCGCAATTTTGACAACAATAAAATAATTTGTTTCTGTTTCATTCTGTCTCCGAAATTCGAATAGTTGCTTTCTTATGACATTTAGGACAATTTCTATTGCAAAACGTTAATTGATCTGAGGTACCTCCGTTAACACTTGAACTTGACATCTGTAAAATTATGTACACAATTCATAGGTAAAATTATATACATATTCAACTTCAATCATATCATTCCTACATATTGCTATGTAAATTGGTCTATGTTACACATGATAGATTGATAAGCCTTTCATCTACTCTTGTTTTGATTATAGTTCCAACTCAAAACAAATTGCTTTATAAAAAAATTGGTTTCCTTACATTCACAACAATTCATCTTCATGCATATGATTATAATGAACATCAAACGAAACAAATTTGAAAATCACCATAACCATAAATGTTAACAATTTTAAAGCAGTACATGCTGTTTTACGTGCTCATTTAAGTAAACATATGGGCATGCTTCCTCAATATGTTCATCTACAATTCAAAGTAAAATGAAACTTAGTTCAACTATTTAGTGGCTGATCTCTTCAAAGGAATCTGGCATACACCCAGATACTTACACCATACACCCAGATTTTCCAAACTTAGTTCAACTTATGAATGTCTTGTTTATTGGCTTTTCCCAAAGGAATCTATTATCTGTAGGAAATTCTGTTCTCACATTCACAAAATAGATGTCTGCTGCAATCCAGCATTCACATATGAAGAATATTTGAAGCCAATTAACTCATCACAAAGATTTTCCAAAGCTAATTCTATTCTGAACTAGAACAATATTTGAGAATTAAATTTAAGAGAACCAAAGGGATTAAGGATCACATTCTATCACATTCACAAAACAGATGTAAGGATCTATCATTTGGAGTTAGTCAAATGAGAATTGGAATTATGCTAAACAGATGTGTCCATTTTATCACATTCTGTTCTCACATTCTATCACATTCTCTATGTCCATTTTATTTGGCTAATGATCATCATCTATTTTATTTGGAATTATGCCAAATTGCACATTTGAAGAAACTCAAATTACTATCGTCTTGTAGATGAAATGAAATATACTACATTAAATGGAAAGTTTCAAACTTTAACATAATATTCTCTTTTCTAGTAAGTGTTTTCCTACATTTTCTCAGGAAACAAACAGAACAATAGAAACCAAAATCTCTCCATTCAAATTAAAACATCGCATCACATAATAAGATTCACTATTAAATTTTATTTTCTAAAACTCTCAATCTTTATTCTGGGCTAATATTCATAAAGAAGGATAGGGGGTTTTGGGGTGATTTTGCTTTGCTGAAACCACCCACTAATACCGACCAATGCTTGCCACAAAGACCACCACTTATTTTGGTTGGGTGAAATCATGTCAAAATCAGTGAAATCCTGTTATTATTATTATTATTGGGGGAAGACTTCAGATGAGTGTGTGTGAATTTGCTATAACAAGATGAGCAAATTGTCAAAATCAGTATTTTCAAACAGGGATTGGGTCAAATGGTTTAACAATTTAAAACCATTAACAGACTTTCACAAATTATTCCAAATCTCTCCATTCAGAATGTGGCTGGTCTTTACACAAATATACCTCGTCATCCTCTCTTCGTCTCTCGCCGACTCTGGTTGTTAGTCTCTCGCGCTCCAATCGCCTGACCGCTGCCTGTCCTCTGTCGCCTCGCCTCGCCTCGCCTCGCCTCGCCTCCATCGCCTCTCCGTTCGTCGGCTTAGACTCTCGTCCAGATCATCGCCTCCGTCGATCTGTCTAGGGTTCAAAATAGGAAAGGGGAAAGCAAAATAAGAAACGAAGGAGAAAGAAAAAAAAAAAATTAATACAAAACGGTGTCGTTTTGTAGTGCGGCAGGAAGGGCTGTAGGCTTGTGCGGCCGAAGATCGGGACTCCAAGAGAGTGATGAGGAGATTAGAAGCTTGAAGGTAACATAAAACACACAGAGAGAGAGAGAGAGAGAGAGAGAGAGAGAGAGAGAGAGAATCTTTGTTTGGTACATGCAAGAATACATGAGTTGGCAGGCAATGGTGACACCTGGCATTGGCATTGTTTGTGTGTGTGACAAAAATCAAGTTATCATTGAAAGTCTCAAGAAATCAAAGTAGGTAAAGTACGCAAAATTTCTCCACTCGTTAGCTAGAAGTCTACCCCGCGAAAAAAAGTATGGGACGGAAAGTGCCAACTAATCTTTTGCCAACAATCTTTTTAAAAAAAAAAAAAAAAAAAAACTAATTTTCATAACAAAATGTGGGGATTTTTTTAGCATTTTTGGAGTTGTGTGGTTAAGATATACTTAACTATTTTTTTTTCTTGTACTTTGCTTTGTTTTTTATTTCTATATATATTTTTTAATTTCTGAAAAAGATAACTCATGATGCTAAGGGGTTGGTTATGGGGATGCAAGTTACAGTAGTAAGAGAGTTATCACTTTTTGAATCTCTTTCAGTGCATTTATTTTCTTTATATCTGTAATTTCACGTTTTTAATAAAATTTTCACTTTGTCGGTCAAAATAGCAAAATGTGTAAGTGTTGAAAAGATTACGACTACTTAAAATGTCATCATAAATAACAACATATGATGGTCATTTCATCCTAAAACTATAAAAATTTTAGTGTCTGATAAACTTAAAGGTGAAGACAATTGTGCAAACACAAATCAACTTCATTTTATTAATTAAATATTAGTTGAGGGATTAGTCGGAGCCAAGTCTAGGATACCTTCATAAGCAATAAATAAATACATATATAAAAGTTGGAAAAATTATTTTCTAGAGAGAGAGAGAGAGTCTTTTGAGTTGTCATAACATTTGTACAACAACGGGGATGATGGTTGGTAACATCTACGAAAGGTAAAAAATAGAATTGTAATTTATTTTATTTTTTATTAATAATTTGTAATTTAGGACTTGTTAACAAATTTTTTTTTTTTTTTTTTTTTTTTGGTTTACATGTTAACAATATGTTTGTAATTTTTGGAAAAGAAATTTAGTGGAATTGTCTATTTATTTCAGATCTTCACCCAAATCCATGACAAGGATGCTATGCTTTGCTGATCAAAAAAAAAGAAAAAAAAGAAAAAAAAAAAGGATGCTATGCTTTACTATCCAAATTAAACTTCTCAAACTTACTTCGATAAGTAAGATTTTCCCATAAACTGTTACTTTATTGGTCACATTTATTGCAGATTACAAGAATCTATCCTAGATTATGTACTTTTAAAATCCAAGATGAATATAAACAGTTCTTTTACTTACATAGAATCCGACACAACCTCTCACATGGATGTGGAATTCAACTCATGTGAGAGGCTTGCAAGTATTTAATCTAGATTATATACTATGATAAGAATGAGTGTGATCTCTATAAATGACATTTGATGATGCATTTATTAATTCCTTAATACATGCAAATTTGATAATTGACTTTTTTAGTGACTTTTTTACTTTCATGAAAAGATATACAAAAAAATAAAGAGAATTGATCTAACTTTTTGTATTGATGTTTTGACTTTTTGTATCAACCACTTCCCAAACACCCCTTAGATTAACTTACCAAGTTGTCTCATTCTTGGTACCTCTAAAATATGTCATTCACACTACAAGAAAATTGGCATACAACAACGTTTATACAACATCGTTTCAAAAAAACGCCATTTTTTTAGTGTTTTCCGTGTTTTACATAAAAAAAAAAAGAAAAAAAGAAAAGTCACTTAATAGATCTCACTCTCTCACACTCATATCTCCGTCATGGTCCATCTCTCTCATTCTTACACTCATATCTCACTCTCATAGATCTTACTCCCTCTCACTGTTTCACACACCGCTCATCTCTCTCGCAATCAAACATCGATCTACATTCCTTGGTCAAACATCGATCTTTGTTGCTCTAGGGCTTTTCTCTAGCTATTCTTCATCGAACTCGATCTCGATCTGTTCTTTATCTCAGATCAGATCATTATCATTCTTCGATTCTCTTCTTCTCTCTTTGATCTCTCTGCAAATCTCTCTCTTTCTAAACTTTGTTTGGATCTATCTGTGTTCGATCATGGAGATGGAACGTGTGATCGAGTTTCCACATGCGCACATGGATTGTCGTCCCAGAAAGAGACCGCATTTGGGTTGGGACATTGCTCCTCAGGCCCTTAAGGTATTAAATCTGTCCTCTAGATCTCTAATTTCATAATTTTTTTTCTTCTTTTTTTTTTTTGGTTCTATTTTTTGCTAGATCTGGTTGAAATTAGATACGTGGTAGATCAGGTATGAGAAAAGGTTTATGCTTTTATAAATCTGTAAATTTCATGGTAGATTGGGTTTGGAAAAAGGTTTATTATTATTATTATTATTTTATGTATAATCGATTTTTATGTATGATCTGTAAATTTCTGTCTTTCTTGGTGGAGATGCGAAGTTACTTGAGCTAGAAAAGCTTGTTCTCCCTCTTTACTTGAGCGTATATCTTCGAGATTGTTCGAATCCCTCTGATCTAAATCGATCTAGGGCTCAAGGTAAGGGTTTTCTGACTTGGATTCTCTAAGTTCACTCAAGATCTGTAAAATCTCATGGTTAAAACAACGATTTGGAGTATATTTAGGTTGATGTTTGTAAAATTCACTTGCATTTTTTCCCCAATCTAGCTTTTCTGGCATTTTTCAAATCTTTTTTTTTTTTGCTTATGTTTTGCTGATTCCACTTGTTCACTTGTTTTTTTTTTTTTTGGTTCTTATGTTTGAATTCTGAATTTTTTAAAGTCCTATAGGGAATTGAATATTTGAGAGAGGGCTTACATCTCTTTCTTTTGTTCTAAACTTGGCGGGTTGGTAAATATGTAATTTTTTAACTTCTAATTTTAACTTCTAATTTCAATTTGATACTTGTCAATATGATATGCTGAAATGAATGACATGTAAATTTCAATCATTTGATTCCATAAACATTCATTGTTATTTTGCTGGCAAATTTTAAGGCTTGGCAAGTAGGTAACTTTGATTCACAATTGACTTTAAATTTTTAATTTTTCCTAAATTTCTTCTTAGGATATGGAATTGGTATGACTAAGGGCAAATACCAAAATTTTCTACTCTTTAGTTTTTATGTAATTGATTGATTGGTTGATGATGTGGGTTTTGTGTTTCTTCTTCTGTTTGTTTGGTTCTTGATCGATCAAATCTGTGTCAACAATCTTGAGATATTTGGGATTAAAAGTTAGCTTAATGTGTGCATGAGGTAAATGAGATGTGGGCAGGCTTGGGCTATTACAGGTTTGGGCGATTTCTTGTTGGAGAATCTGTGATTTCTTGTTGGAGAATCTACAATTCCTTTACCCAAATCTGCCAATAAATAATCATATACCATTGTTTGGTTGTTTGTTTGTTTAACTATGGCTCTCGTGGCCTAGGATTATAATTGCTCTTGGTTGGACCGTTGGAGTATGAATAATAGAAAAATGGTAGGAATGAATAGTAAAAGAGTAACAGTCAGTCATAGAATTCGACTATAGAATTAATAATTGTTAATGAATAATGCGATTTTTCCTTTAAAATTTTGATGGCTAATCATATTATTGCATTTCAAAGTGTTAACTGCTATTTCTCCACGGGCAGAGAATGCTATTGTCTCACAGGAGCAGGTAATTTTTTCATTGCCTATACATTCGGTATGTAACGTAGTTGAAGTTGGAAAGCATAGAAACTGATGTGGCATTATCTTATTTAGGTTTTTGTCAGAAAAGTTATTGAACTGCATGATAAGTATATGGCATATGTGAATGATTGTTTTGCAAACCACA
The DNA here is from genome assembly GCA_036172215.1 of Camellia granthamiana. Lineage (NCBI taxonomy): Eukaryota > Viridiplantae > Streptophyta > Magnoliopsida > Ericales > Theaceae > Camellia > Camellia granthamiana. The sequence continues at coordinate 81,821,488 of CM069903.1, forward strand.
CCCTATTTCACAAGGTTTGTTTTGAAGAGTTGTGTTTCATGGTTCAGGTCCTTTGCTAATAATTATACATTTATATTTATAAAGTTAACCTTATTGGTTCTTCCATAGGCCTTGAAAGAGGCTTTTGAGGTTTTCTGCAACAAACAAGTTTTTGGCTGCTCTAGTGCAGAGCTGCTAGCTTCATTCTGTGATAATATTCTCAAGAAGGGTGGGAATGAAAAATTGAGTGATGAAGCCATTAAGGACACATTAGATAAGGTGGCCTTCCTGTTTCTTTAATAGCAATTTCTGTTTCTGTTGCATCTATTGACTTGTCATGGTAATTTCTAACGTGTTCATTTTATTCCTGCAGGTGGTAAAGTTGCTTGCTTATGTTAGTGATAAAGACCTTTATGCCGAATTCTACAGGTAAGCTGTTTGCTTCCTTCATATGTTTCAATTCTTTCTTGTAAAGGGATTTTTTAGGTCCCTACTACTACTACGACTACTACTACTATTCTACAGGTAAGTTGTTTGCTTCCTTCATATGTTTCAATTCTTTCTTGTAAAGGGATTTTTTAGGTCCCTACTACTACTACTACTACTACTACTACTACTACTACTACTACTACCACCACCACTACCACTACTACCACCACCACCACTACCACTACCACCACCACCTTCAGGGATTTTTTAGATCCCTACTACCACCACCACTACCTGAAAAGAAATAAGATTTTTTCCCCTTTTTTGACTTAAGGTTGTTTCAATCCCTTTCGTGATGTTAATGTCATTGTTTCAATGGAAAAGGAAAGTGGTCTTTCTCACTTCCTCTTCCCCCACAGTTCTTCTAGTGCTTTCTCGTCTAAGGGTGATATTTCTAAGCATCTCCTTACCGCTTCTACTACTTGGTTAAAAATTGATGCACAAGGTTGTTACCAATGATAAGATCTATTGATGGGTTTGTATATATATAATTATTTGACTTTAGATTTTGAATGTTTCATATGTTGATAATGAATATCTAGTTGCTTAGTTTCTCTTACATGAATTTGCTTTGTTACCAGTTTGAGGTATTGTCTTCCCTTCATCCAACTCCAGCAGTTTGTGGGTTTCCTATAGAAGAGGCACGCATTCTAATTGCAGAAACTGGTTCATGTATATTGCTATATCATTTTTGTTCTGCAATTTGTGTTTTATGGCTTGTTTACATCTACGTGAAATTTTTAAGATAAGACATAATTCAATTCTTGACTAAAGTTGAACAAGAAAGGAATCAATGATCTAAAGAAAGTATACATACTTGCCTAGACGGAATCATATATCATGATTTACACTTCCCTGTAAAGCTTATGTGTTTACTGTCCATTTAGTGTGTCTTGTCTAATTTGAAGTGCATATAACAGTGATAAAAATTGCACTATTAATGAGTTCAATCTTTACTCTAGAACACTAGATTTAGCTTGACTAACATTGGTCATATGGTTTTTTTTTTGGGGGGTTAAAATATCGAACTATTTGTTTCAGTTGGGAAGGGGGGTGTTTTCTTTTCTGTTATCAAATCGCCATGATTTTTAACTTTATTTCCATGTCGATGATTATTTATAATGAAAGGAATCACTTAATAGATCTCACTCTCTCATACTATTAATGAAAGTAGTTTCTGCCTTTCTTTTCCTTTTTTCTCTGTCAAGCTATATACCAAAAGAACTATTGAAATGGTTTTCACTGACAATAACAGGAATGGGATTATTTTTGTATATGGATGTACTTTCATTTCAAAAATCTCTATAACTGTCCAGGATTTCGTAGTGATGTCATTCCCAAAGTAATGTGTGCTGACCAATTTGGATAGGGACTTGTTGCATTAATTTATGCTGGAACTGGTATAGTTGAAAGAAGTAATTCATCTTTAGAATGGGAGGAACTGGAGCTGAAGACATCTCAGGTTTGTGAATGTCTTTGTTTGGATGCATATATGTGGATGTGTGGGTACCCATTTGTGTCAAAATGCACTTGTCTTCATGCTTTCAAACATGCTTGTAGAATTGCCATTTTATTTATCTGTTTTCTATGTTTGTTTAAATATGGATTGTATAGTACTATATTAAGGGCATATCACTTTGCATCATCAAAAATGCTTTTAGGAAATACCAAGCGATGCTCAAGGCCTTTTTCCATGTTTTTTTGGGTGCAGTTTACCAAGATGAAACTTAAGGTGCCTCTTTTGATACCAAGAAGGGGTGATGTCACAATTATTATTATTATTATTATCAAGAGAGGGATTATCGTATCTAACTTTCTCCCTCCCTTCCTCTCTCTCTTGGTGAAATGTGTTGAGGTTTTCAAGAAATTTTATCAAACAAAAACAAAACAAAGAAATCTTTCTTGGATTTACTCATTGGGTACCTGCAACATAATCGGCAAGTTTGCGCCAAAAACTATAGAGTTGATTGTGGGAACTTATCAGGTAAATTCCTATTTATAATGTACTTTGATTTGTACAAATTAGCGATTTGAACTTGCTCATAATGTATGAAAGGTTGTTTGTTTGATGAATGAAATTGATAGGCAATCATTGCATCAAAATTCAAGGATAAATCAACCAGGCAATGTAGAAGAAGGTTAATTATTTTATAAAAACATGATTTTTTTTTAAATTTATGATCTCCTTTGTCTTCCAATAGTTCTTTAATTTTCTATTTTTTAGTCTAACCCTGATGTTGATGTAACATACCATTGCAGATGGTACACTTACTTGAATTCTGATTTCAAGAAAGGGGGTGGTCTCCAGAGGAAGACTTGCTCTTATGTGAGGTAAAATTGATGCTTTCTGAACTCAAAAGTCGTGATATATCAATACTGACAAGCTAGTTTTTCCTTTCTAGCACTATTATTGATATATTTTCTTTTGAACTATATATGTAACACTATCATTGTTCAATCATTAATTTCCTTTAATTTTCTTTGAGTTAATTCGTTTTGTTGTCTCCAATGGTCCAACAGATAATACCAAATGTATTTCAAAATTAGATAATTATTTCTCCATTATTGTCTGGGAATTTGATATCTTAAGATCCACTGCAGGCTCAAAAAGTATTTGGTAATAGATGGACTGAAATAGCCAAAGTGGTCTCGGGGAGCTATATAAAGTTGTAATGTTTTATTTCTTGCTTGGCATTGGAAAAGTTTATGGTAATTACAAATTAATTTCCTCATATATGCTTACAGAATTGATAATGCTGTGAAGAACTGATTTTCCAGTGTGTAAGAAGAGGGCAAAACATGAAGCCTTAGTGAAAGAGAATAATAACACTTCATACATCAATCCAAACAACAAAAGGGTTATCTTTCGAGAAGTTGTAGGGTTAAATCTCCAAGGATATAAATTAGAATTTTTATGGTTTTCAATTTGGCATTGTAATTCAAATTTGAGCCAATATGTATTCTTTTATATTAATTATTAGTCAATTCTTAATCTCTGTTCCTAGTTAAATTTACATAAATTCTTTTAGTTAATTTTCATTCTCTATTCTTAGTTAATTGATATTCTCTATTCTTAGTTAAATTATCAATTAATTGGGCGGTGTTAAAAAAAAAAAGACTCTTTTTGGAAAAAAAATGTCACTAAATGATGTCTTCATGACATCACATCTGAGGCAAGTATTAAAAATGAAGAAATGTGGCGTTTTTTACAAAACACCATTAAATGATGTCATCATTACGTCACACGTTAATTGTGACGGAAGAGGAAGTGGCTGTTAAAGGTTTTGCGACATTTTAAAAAATGCCGTCTAATGTCTTTAGCGACACTTTTAAAACGCTGTTAAGCTATTGCAGTGGCTGTATCTACGACGAAAATATTAAACGTTGCAAAAACCTATTGTGGCGTTTTTTGAGCCTATAGCGGCGTTTTTAAAATGCCGCTAAAAGTCAAGTTTCTTGCAATGTTAAGAGCTAGCATTTAACCCAAAATTTCAAAATTTTCAGTCATGTTAGTTGCTTTATTTCTTATGTTTTGGAATGGGTAATTTTTAACTTCTCTTACCAAAGATAAAGTCAAAGGAATGCAATATCAAAGATTAATTTTCCTCAAATTTTCGTCAAGCACTAGCTAGTAGTGTTCTTAACCAAAACCCAAAGTTTGAAGAGATGAATTGCCCATTGCAAATGCCATCAGTGGCCAAAAAATCATTGCAAAAATGGACATGTATATTTAAAACAAATGGAACTTGAATTAACTCTGCTGCCAAAAAATGATTGCCGATCAAAATGGACGTATATATTTAAAACAAACGGACAGTGAATTAACTCTATCACCAAAATAAGATTATTGATAGAAATGGACATAAGTATTTAAAATAAATGGAACTCAATTTAACTCTGCAGCCAAAAATGATTGCCGATTGAAATGAACATATATATTTAAAGCTAATGTACATATAATTAACTCCGCCGCCAAAAAAATGATTGTTGATTGAAATGGATAGATATATTTAAAACAAATGGACCTCAAATTAATTTCTCTTGCAAAAATGATTATCAATATTGTTAGGTTTTTATTCTTGGCAAACCCGTTTGACAAAACTCCTTTCAGTTGTACTTGTTTTCGCACTTTTTATTTCAGTGAGACTATGAGTGTTTAGATGCGAATCTAACCCGAATTGTGCCTTACAGAGAAGTTTGTGATGTTAATGCTTTCAAGATTGCAACTTCGCTGATTATGACGGGGATCGAGCTGCCCGGTCAGCTCGCGGGGGTCCAGGGGGCAGCGCCCCTTGGCGGGTCCGGGGCAGTGCCACGGCGGGGTCGAGGGGCAGCGCCCCCGAAGCAAAATGGAAAATTGCCTTTGAAGTTGCTTGTCTGCTTGAGCGAACATTCCCCCACTCGAGCGGAGAATGCTGGGTTTCAGAAGTCTGTTCGCTTGCAAAAATACTGGATGTTGTTTTTTCCCGCTCGAGCGGAACTTTCCACGCTCGAGCGTAGGTCCGCTCGAGCGGCCAATCTGACGCTCGAGCGGAGATCGCGGGACAGTTTTCTATAAATACGTGTTTCAGTCCAAATCTAGGATTACTTCTTCAGATCTTCTTCTTGGGTTCTAGGGTTTATATTTGGGGATATTTTGCTAGTTTTTCTTTAATGTTTTGATTGAGTATTCAACTCATGGTTTAAAGAGTATACATCAAAGGATTATTTGTTTGTTCTACACAAAAGAGAGATTTGTTCTTCGGTGAATTTCAAAGAATTCGAGCCTGAAGCTTTGGTGGATTCTGGAGTGGCTCATCGTCAAGACAATTCCGAAGTGAAGACGGGGTTGGAAGAGGCACATAGGGGTTGGTTCAATTCGGGTGTGGATTCGCTAAGTAATTGAGAGTATACCTGTGTAATTCCTTTATATCTTCTTAGTGGACTGTTTTGTGGCAGTTGCCCTGTAGACACCCCATTTTTGACCGTCCTCAAGACTTGGACGTCACCGTTTGAACACCCGGTGATCATCCATGTTTGTGTTCGTTTGGAGTTCCCGGAGGTCTCGGCTACGCGCCTTGCCTCAGGATCTCCGAACTCGACCGTTTTGTGTCTGGTTTTGCACAAAACACTTGTGTTTTGCCTTGGAGGGGCAGGGAATGCCTTGTGAGGCATCCCCACACATCACCAGCAGTGGCTAGAGGCCACCGGCCAAGGTTTTGTCGGCACTCTTTGTTGCCGGTCGGCAGTGAATTTTGTCAAAATGGCAATTTTAAGCGGCCGACCACTGTTCATCTACTTTTTGTAGATATTTTGTGCCAGCTGTGATAGCTGGCACCCACCCCTTTCCCCTCCATACACGTGTATGGAGGGATTTCCCTCTTGAATGGTTTGTTTTGGAAGCCTTACAAGAGGGAATTGCCTATATAGGAGGGCTTCTTCTCTTGGCAAGAGGGTTAGACATTTTTTAGACAGCTTTTGTAAAGCTTGAGTTCTAGGGTTAGGGTTTGATACATATTCTATCTCTATAAGTGTGTGTTTTGTCCTACTTTTGCTCACAAACACACACCAACACACCATCTCTTGGACTTGAGACCCTTGGAGGGTTGTTTGAGTGTTTTGGAGCTGGATTTAAGCCAAAGAAGGCTGTTGGAGCATTGTTTGTGAAGGAGGGTTTCAAGGGTAAGAAACTTCCCTTTTATTCCCCATTTTTGCATTGCTTTTCTACCTATCTTAGAACTGTTTTTGTGCTTAGTGTATAATACAAAAAAGTTCTTTTTTTAAGCCCTCTTGATTGTTTGTTAAGAGTGTTTTGTGGTTTGGAGGTGTTTGACCACCCTTAGGCCTTGAGAGGCCCTATTTTGTGCCATTTTTGGTGAGCTCCAAGACTTTGGTGCTTGGGCCTCCTCACCACTGAAATCTTAAGGGATTTCAGTGGTGAAGATGGTGCCTTGAAGTCTCAAGAATGAGAGGCCCACCCCCTCTCCTTGTTGTCCTTGAAAAGGACCAATTTTAGCCTCTTAAGGAAGCATTATGTCTAAAAGTTTGTTGATCATGCCATGGCTGTATTTTATGCTTATATTGTCATGATTTAACTTTGTGTTAAGTTGGTTTTGGTACACCATGCATGCCTAGCATACCTACCATGTAATGCCTTGTTATTGCCTTAATATGCCTTAGGTTGTTAGCCTTTGTTCTAGCATGTTTTAGGCTAAGCCTTATGAAGGTTTTGTGCTCATTTTGCCATGTATTAGGTCTGTCCATAGTTGCTTGGGTCGATCTTGGCATGCTTAGTATAGCTCCTTTGTGTTTGAGCTTGTATGCTTCAAGTAGGTGAATGTGTAGCATGCATTGCTTGAATTAATTTAGTGGTTTAGAACCATCCTACATGTCATTTCAGTCCCTTTGACATGCTCATATGCTTGCCTTGGACACCTCTTTGATGCTTCAAAAGCTCGTGTTGTATGCTCCATGTTTTGGCCATTATGCATGCTTTTGAATTTGAGCCACTTAGATGCCATCTAAGGGTCCCCTTTGCATGGTCAAGGCCTGCCTTGAACCTGTTTTAAGCCTTCTTGGCCTTGTGAGGTTTGGTTGGCTTAGTTATGGTTTAAGCCTCCTTGACTTGTTTCAAGCACTTGGGCCATTTGCATGCTAATGTTTGCTTCATTTGAATTGGTTTGGCACCACATTCTCACATGATCTTCAGAGCTTATGTTGCATGCTAATTGTCCATATTATGCTCTTTTCAAGTGTGCTTGAGAGTTGCTTGTTTAGTGCCTAAGTGTTGGTCCAACTTACTTGCATGTGTGTATGTATGTTTGATCCCAATTCCTTGGTGTTTGGCCACTGTTTTAGGCCTATTTAGAGTTGCCTAATTCATGTTTAAGTCCCCCCTTTATTTATCTTGCATGCTTGCTAGCTTGTATGCTTGTTTGCATTGCCATGTTGCACGCCTAGTTAACATGCTTAGGGTTGCATTACATCGGCATGCATGCTCTACCTCTTGACTAAGTCATGATGGAGGTAGAAGCCCCTTGGTTTGATTGTGTGCATTGCATTCCATTTGACATGAAAGTGCATGCTTGATTCTTTGGGCCATCATGCATGGAAATGCGTGATTGGTGGTCCGAGAATCGAAGCACATGCCCCTTTGAGTCACAAACATGAAAAGGGGCATGATTGGTGCATACATTGCTTGAATTGTATAGCCATGCAAGTTCTGCCCTCTGCTGCTATGAGTTGCAGGTTCTGCAGGAACTTTTTGCCGACCGGCAATGTTTAGTACCGACCGGCAATGTATTGGTGGCTGATAGCCTCATTTCTAGCCGATGATCACATCTTGCTGCCGATGGTAATTCTATTCAGCCGGTGGTATCCCCCAGTGTCCAGGGAAGCATTCCTGAGACTTTGGCAATCTCCAGAGGGGAATAGCAGGGAAAACAGAGGCAATCCATGCATGGCAGTGCAATTCCGAGCAGGACCCGAGCATGCGTTGCATCAGGCTCTCCTCCCGAGGCGGTTTACTGTTTTTCCTAGTTTAGTTAGTTGTTAACTAATTAGGCAATTTGTAATTATTAATTAGCTCGCGTAGTTGGTTAATTTGTATTATTCTTTTGGTCCCTCCGGGCGAGGGCGAATCTGTAATAAGTGTGGGTGCGTGTGCGTGCATGTCTTCCAACCCCCACTTCTTTCTCCCTTTTACTTACCTGCTTTGATGGTTAGTATTAGGGCACGTTTAAATTAGCATATCTCATGCAATGCATGCGTGCATCCATACATTTGTCTTGCATGCACCGGGCTCGGTACATCATACAAACTGCATTGTATTTTCAATTCCAAATTGAATACATGCTACCTGTGTATTTCATATGCCACTTTAGGGTTTGCCGAGCCCATCCTAATCACATCCTGTATGTGTTGCATTAGCCACTTAACATGAACTAGGACATGCATGTTTGCTAACCAGTTTATTGTTTCGACATGGAGTACGATGTAAGTATTTATGCTTTAGCATCTCGCATGCGTGTGAATGTTAACATGACAGTATGCTTACCATGCGGCTAAGTGCTTATATGAGATAAAATGTTTGAATGCCTGTGGGTGAAGGTTGGATTGTTTGAGCTGGAAAAACTCATTGAAATCCGTATTTTAACCTACTTGCGAGTAGCAAATTTCAAAGTATTTTCAAAACAAACGGATATGCGATGCTTGTTTCCAAATTAGGCAATCTAGTCTATACTTGTTTGCTGTGCGCATGACATAGTAATTCTAGGCTAATAACCGGAACAAGAACACATAATGTTTTAAAAATTAGATATCACGGTTAGTAGAGGCCGATCTTTGATCGGGCGAGAGGGGGTGCTCATAGCTGACCTTCCCCAATCGTACCCAAGTTCCCGAGCCGAGGCAACTTTGGTGATGACGGACACGTGGCCTTTGGCACCGAGTCAGGGTTTCCTAAATTTCCCAAAACAAAATATTTAGGTGGCGACTCTGTATCTGGCAAAGCAGTCCATGTTTGGCACTTCTTTCAAAAATCTGTTTTCTCAAAAACGATTTGCCGGATTTGGACTCTTTGGTTCAAATTTAGAACCGTGACAATTTGAGTCCGAACTGTAGTAGACCCGCAAAAGCGAACAGAACGGGGACTCATCCCTCCCGGGACGTTCAGGGACGTCTACATGCCCATGATTTTTTATCACAATTGGAGGTGTCCAATTGTGGTTTTTCCACATAAAATCATTGTGTCGTTTTGTCTTGATTGTTTGATTGGGATTGTTGTTTACTGCTTAAAATTGTTACATAATCACAAATCAGCATCTAGGGGATTTCTAGATTTTTCAATTGGTATCAAAGCGGGTCGCTCTATTTTTTTGTTTTACAAATCTATTAGAGCGAGATCTTGTTTGATTTGTGATAATGGATACAATTCGTGAGGGAAATTCTATGGTTCGACCACCCCTACTTGACGGATCCAATTATTCTTTTTGAAAAGCTCGGATGAGATCGTTTTTAAAATCTATTGATGAAAAAGTTTGGCAATCTGTCATGTATGGGTGGACTGAACTAACGATTACCGTTGATGGAGTAACTTTCCCCAAACCAATTGATAAGTGGGACACAATTGATTACCAAAATAGTAGCTGGAATAGTAAAGCTATCAATTCTCTTTTTTGCGCTGTCACACTTGAAGAGTTTAGTCGTATTTGCAATTGTGAAGTCGCAAAAGAGGCTTGGGATATCTTACAAACTATTCATGAGGGCACTCCTTCTATTAAACGCTCAAAACTTTAAAGGCTCACATCTAGTTTTGAAAACCTTTCAATGAAAGATAGTGACACCTTTGATGAATTTTATGCGAATTTGAGTGACATTGTAAATTCGAGCTTCAATTTAGGTGAAAAAAAATACCAAAATCCAAAGTTGTGGGAAAAATTTTGAGATCCTTGCCCGATTGGTTCCAACCAAAAGTTACGGTTATTGAGGAGGCTCAAGATGTTGACAACCTCAAGCTGGATCACTTGGTTGGAAATCTCCAAACTTATGAGGCACATAGGAATTTCAAAAAGAAACAAAAAGATGCTATTGCTTTTAGTAGTGCTCATAGAGTTGGAGAGGATTCTGATGAGGATTGTGAGATAGATTCCAAGATTACGGCTGCTTTTGTTAAACAATTTAAAAAATCTTTTTTGAAAAAGAATCCTAATATTTTGGAATCTACTCATACTTATAAATCTAAAGGCAAAAGCCAAGAAGGAGAAAGGAAAGATACAAGGGAACTCTGAAAGAGTCCAATGCTATGAATGCCAAGGATTTGGCCACTTTGCTTTAGAATGCCCCACTCGTTTGAAGAAGAAGAAAGCCCTCGCTATCACTTGGGATGATGAATCAGAATCTGACGAAGATGAAAGTGACAACGAAGATCAAGGCGAAGAGGGACATAAACGATTCCTTGCTTTCATGGCGGCTTCTGAAACTGAAGGACGAACAGAGTATCCGAAGAGGTTGGTTGAGAATGCCACTGATGATGAATCCTCGGAGAGTTATGATGAAGAGCTTGAGCAAGCTTATGAAAAGTTGTATAAGGAGTCTTTTAACTTATCCAAATTGAATGACAAACTCACTACGAAACTCAAAGCATGTGAAAGTGAGAATGTCAAATTAAAGAAAGAGATTTCCGAGGCTAGGAATGATGCCCTTAAGATTTCTAATGATCGACAAGCTCTTTGTGCAAAACTCTTGACTTGTGAGATAGAGAGGAATGAGCTACAACAAATCTATGCAACGTATGAAGAAAAGATTGAATCTTTCGAGATGTCTCAAGTTGCTTTGGAAGAACTAATGATCAAGAAAGAGGAAGAGCTCAAGTGTGCTATGGCTACCATTGGTCTTTGGAACAAAGGATCAAAGACTTTGGACAATATCATTGGGTCTCAACAAATTTGTTCTGACAAGAATGGCATTGGCTTTGGTGATAACAAAGAGCAAAAATAGAGTGCATCTACATCTCATGATACAAGAACTCAAGGAAAGGGAGAACAAATAATTCAACATAAGGATGGACTTCTCAAACTTCCTAGAGTTGGTAAGGTAAAAGAAAAGAAGGTACACCCTGTTTTTATTTGTCATCATTGTGGTATGCATGGTTATATTCGCCCTTATTGTTATGAGTTGCATGGGAGAGTGTCTCAAAGAGATGGAAGAAATTCCAACATCTCGTGGGGTAAGAGACACTTCATTGGCGGTAATGAGATTAAGGGTCATATTAGACCTCATTATTTTGATTTGCTTGAGACCAAACGTGAACAGAGGTTTTGTTTGTCTAGATCTAGGAATAGGAAGTTGGACACCAAGTCTAGACGGGTTCCCATTGAAGGGAAAGGGAACTGCAACGTCAAGACACCACCCAAGAACTGCAATTCTCACAACTTTTTTCGTACTAAAGCGGTTTGGGTGAGAAAATTTGCCTTGTGTTAATTTGTTTATTAGTTTTAGTTTTTGGGTTTTTGTATGTTTTTTTGTTGAGTCATTTAGTGTGTGCGTGTTCGTTCTCTGACTTGCTTGGTTTAGGAAAAACAAATGTGTGCATGTTCGTTTTATGTCTTTCTTTGTTTAGAATTAAAAAAATCCCAAAAAGATTTTCTTAGTATGGTTTTGCAAGCTTGAAATTTTTGAGTGGTCCTTGGTGCATATTAGAATTGATGAGAATATCCATTACATATTAATATGTGTGTGCTTTCTGTGGTCATTACTCATTTCGGAGTGTGTGCTCTTTGATTAGTATGTCTCATTCTGTACATACTCTTGGATTAGCAAATATCGGAGTCTTCCGCCTTAGTGATTTTTTTTCTATGGACTTTTGGCATGGTATCTTTTGTTTTTCTAGAGGAATTGACCAATACTAGCATATCTTGGGTGATGTTGAGTTTCTTAACCACCTTCCATCTTTTTACATCTCCATGGCTTTCCCCTCTGTTCTTTGGAGTCCAGCCATGAGGAAAAGACTACCTCAGAGTCACCAACCAGGCTATCCTTATTATATCCATGCTTCTCTAGTTCGGTTTCTATACTCTTGAGCGTGTCAGCCACCAATGAGTGTGCAAAAGAAAGAAAAAAATGTGAAAAAGAAAGAAAAAATGTGCAAAAGAAAGACAAAAAAACAAGAAAAAAAAAAAAACTAAGGGATTCATTGATTGAGGGGGAGCCTCCGCTATTACTCAACAAATATCCCTTGATTCCTAGTGGTTTGACTTTCCTTAGTTGTGCTTAGATTCTCTTGTCGGAGGTCCAGCTTTCATATCACTACTAGGATTTGAATCTAGTGTTTGTCGACCTCCAAGAGTCACACACACACTTTTATCATGGGATCTATGCTTTTCACATGGTGCATCACTTTCTTTTATGAGGAATCTTCTAGAGGCTATGCACATTGTGTTTTCAAGTAATTGTACTTCTTGGATAATCTTGTGTGTTTCAAGGTCCAAATTTGAAATTCCTTGCTTGCTCCACCATATTATTTTTTGTTGTTTTTCTTCTTGTTCATTGTTTTTAGTGAGGGGGAGTTTGGTTTATCATTACAAGAGTTTGTTAGCATGAACACTTTGATTTGTTTGGTAAGGGAGATTGGCTATAGTTGTTTTGCATGTTGCTATGCACTGTTTGCTTATTATTTCCTTCTTGCATGCTCCTAATATTTACATCATCATATCATTGCTTATGTGGTTCATGATCGTGCTTTAGTTGATTGAGCTTCCTTTGTCAATTTGTGACAAAAATGGGGGTGAAAGTTGTTTTTCATGTGTCTTAGGATTTCATGTTTTCATGTCTTGTGTCAGGTGCATGTGTCTTAGTTTTTATCTATTCATACTACATGTTCTTAAAATCTCCAAGTCGCATCTATTAATGTTTTCCATCTCATACTTCAAGATAATCTTGTCATATGTGTATTGCTTTTTCATATACTCTTGTGGGACTAATAGTTGTTTTGGAGATTGTGGCACTAATAGTTGTTTTGCAGCTCATGACCTTGAGAAAGAAGTTTGTGTTTGATGGCTGTAATGGGTTAGGGTGATTAAGATTTTATTTGTTAGGTGTGTTTTGTCACGGCATTGCCAAAGGGGGCGATTGTTAGGTTTTTATTCTTGGCAATCCCGTTTGACAAAACTCCTTTCAGTTGTACTTGTTTTCGCACTTTTTATTTCAGTGAGACTATGAGTGTTTAGATGCGAATCCTGTGCCTTGTAGAGAAGTTTGTGATGTTAATGCTTTCAAGATTGCCACTTCGTTGATTATGACAGGGATCGAGCTGCCCGGTCAGCTCGCGGGGGTCCAGGGGACAGCGCCCCTTAGCGGGTCCGGGGCAGTGCCACGGCGGGGTTGAGGGGCAGCGCCCCTGAAGCAAAATGGAAAATTGCCTTCGAAGTTGCTTGTCCGCTCAAGCGGACATTCTCCCACTTGAGCGGAACTTTCCGCGCTCGAGCGTAGGTTCGCTCGAGCGGCCAATCTGATCCTCGAGCGGAGATCACGGGACAGTTTTCTATAAATACGCGTTTCAGTCCAAATCTAGGATTACTTCTCCAGATCTTCTTCTTGGGTTCTAGGGTTTATATCTGGGGATATTTTGCTAGTTTTTCTTTGATGTTTTGGTTGAGTATTCAACTCATGGTTTAAAAGGAATACATCAAAGGATTATTTGTTTGTTTTACACAAAAGAGAGAGTTGTTCTTCGGTGGATTCCGAAGAATTCGAGCCTGAAGCTTTGGTTGATTCTGGAGTGGCTCATCGTCAAGACAATTCCGATGTGAAGACGGGGTTAGAAGAGGCACATAGGTGTTGGTTCAATTCGGGCGTGGATTCGTTAAGTAATTGAGAGTATACCTGTGTAATTCCTTTATATCTTCTTAGTGGATTGTTTTGTGGCAGTTGCTCGTGGTTTTTTTTATCACAATTGGAGGTGTCCAATTGTGGTTTTTCCACGTAAAATCGTTGTGTCGTTTTGTCTTGATTGTTTGATTGGGATTGTTGTTTATTGCTTAAAATTGTTACATAATCACAAATCAACATCTAGAGGATTTCTAGATTTTTCAAATCAAAATGGACATATTTTAAAAACATGTACCACAAATTTAATCATGCTGCCAAATTACTAACTCAAAAAATGGAAGGCAAAGAACAATTCGAAGTGATTTATCCCCTATTATTGTACCAACTCAACATATGCCAAAGTCATGATCACTGTATAGCAAATAAGTTTAAATCGTAGTGTTTAATATGTTTATTTTTTTTCAAAACGGAACTCGATTTATCAATAATTCATACTTAGAGGCCAACTTCGTTCAGAAAACGTTATCAAATTATGCTAGTAAATTACAACTATTAAAAAGATGTATCCAAAGAAAATATGGAGCCTATGTTTTTTTTTTAATCGGCAAAGAAAAGATTTTATTAATGGTAAAACAATGATAGAATTAACATGACCTAGAATGCAGTACTAACAGTTTAACTCTTTATTTGCTAATTTCTAATTTTTGATGTACAAAACCACATGTTCAATGTGTGTAGTCTACTACCGACTACAAATGAGCCTTTTTCTTTTTCTTCTTCTTCTTCTTCTTCTTCTTCTTCTTCTGTTCTTTTTTTTTTTTTTTTGTCGTTGTTGTTGTCATCGTCGTCGTTGCACATGGAATTTTCAATACTAAAACCAAAAAAAAAAAAAAAAAAAACTCCAATAATGAGTCCCACAAACTAGAATATTGGTCATTGGAAAGAACATTTGTATTCACAAAACGGGAGGTACATATTCAACAAGTAAGCTTTGCATGCTATACTTGAGAATCTAACCCTTAGTTGGTGTAGCACCCCTAAAAATTGTGAAACCCGGCTCATTGGACTTACCTTCATTTATTCATCAACATCACTTATAGAATGTAGCATACATGCAAAAGCTATAGTCAACATCGATAACCCGATGCATAATCCATTCTAAAATCCTTGTATTTCATTCCATGAGTTCCATTTAAAGGATTTCAAAATAGAATCACATGCATGAATACATTCACCATCTCTATTACATGAATCTATAGCCTGTGACTATGATGATTGAAAGCTAAATAAATATAAGTGTCATACCCTAAGGGAAGTTCAAAGGCTTGGCCTGGTTACAACAAAAGTGATTTTTCAACCCAATATATAAAAAGGCCTCTCTGCTTGCAAAACAATAAACAAAAATGAGCCTTATGCTCCAAGATCCTCCATGGCCATCACCTCGGCAGAGGTACTCCGTCAACACCTAAAAAGTTGTTTTCACATAGGGATGAGCATAAACCTTATCACAGATAATCTGAATAAAGTGTATGAAGTTTAACAATATCATAAGGTGACTGCATATGAAATGATATGTTAAAATGTAAGTTTTTCATTTTAAAAATCTCATGCCATGCACTTGTTCGAAATTAGATCCAAATCAATCATTCATTTGATAAAATGAAGGGGCGGTAAATAGGACACTAGTAATCCCTAGGCTAGTATCTGCAAGTAATCTCATCAAGCACTACCAAAACCACTATACTGGCTCCTAACTAGAAGGAAATTTTGTGTTTTTGGACTTTCACTATGGACCTGAAGCCAACTTAATTCTCAACAATCTACACCCCACAACCGGATTTACCAAGGTATTTATCCCATTTTCTCAATACAAATCAATCATTCTCAATAAATGAAATTTTCAAAAGCATTTTTCAAATGCGATGCGAGAATGAAATCATAAAGGCATGAAATGATTAATGTCATGGATGAATTTGTAAATATTTCAATTTACCTAGTTCACATGCAAGCTCTACAATAATCAATACAACCTTCCAGCGGTTGCTAAAACAATTACCTCTAATCATTATATACATATTTCCAAAATGAGCAATATATACAAGGAGCATAATCCAACAAGTTCTCAACTTTCCCTAATCAATAGATTTTTCGATAATCTCATTATCCTCAATATACATATCCAATATTCATATATAACTATAAATTTCAAAAAGGAAAAGTCTACAATGTGCACCTTATAAAAGGGCATATGATATGCACTTATTGTGTGGTCCATATCGTGCCACATCATAAAAAGTGACCTACTAAGCCGGTCATGTAACAGGTTACAGGAACAATCATAACTTTTTTTCAAATATCATAACAATACTACAATGAATCATAACAATGTCACAATATTCACCAAAGTGTCATAACAAAGACACTATAAATCATAACAATATAATGACAACTCATAACAAATATATTTATTTGTAATTAATTATCATAATATTTGAATCGTAACATTTTTTATTATGATTCACCATGACAAATCATAACTTTTGGTAGTACAAATCACAACTTTTACTAATGAATCATAACCCCAACTTTTTTCTCCACAATCATAATAAGATTAACAAAATGTCATAACTTTTACTAATTAATCATAACTTCGACTTTTTTCTCCACAATCATAATAAGATTAACAAAATGTCATAACTTTTACTAATGAACCATACCACTACAAGAATTTTCACTTTTGACGACTAAATTTTTAGTCGCCGAAGGCCTTTAGCGACTAAATTTTTTGGTCGCAAAATTAGTAGCCGAAGAATAGTCGGGAAAGCTAATTGGCGACTAAACTTATGTTAGGTGCCAAATGTATTCATTTGCCGACTAAATATTTAGTCGCCCAAAGGTTGGAAAAAAAATTAAATGATACATTTTCGACGACCAATTTTTTTGTCGCCAAAAGCCTCAATTATTGTTAATGACCAAATATTTAGTCGGGGAAAATGTTTTTAGCTACTAAATATATTAGTCGCCTAAAGTAAATACTAGTGTTTTGGCTACTAAAATTTTAGTCGCCTAAAGTCAAATTTTTGTGGCTACTAAAATTTTAGTCGGCAAATAGTTTTTGTTTTGGCTACTAAAAATTTAGTCACCTAAACTCCCACATTTGTGGCTACTAAAATTTTAGTCGGCAAATAGTTTTTGTTTTGACTACTAAAAATTTAGTCGCCTAAACTCACACATTTTTGGCTACTAAAATTTTAGTCGGCAAAAGTGTTTTTATTCTTCAGCTTTTGTTTTTAGCTATGAAATATCTTAGTCGCCAAATGTTTGATTTTGTTTTGGCTACAAAACGTTTAGTCACCAAATGTTTTTTATTTATTATTATTTTTTTTTGCTACAAAACTTTTAGTTGCCAAAAACATGATATTATGTTTTAATTGCAAATATTATAATTTCTCCATAACCTGTCGGTATTCCATGCAACCTGTAATACGTATATAAATAAAATGATACATATATTATCAATTATTCCATAATCTGCATTCATATACAAAAAATAAAAAACTTTAACTGTCAAATTACATACCAACTATTGTTCAAACTAAAATAATAATTCCATACAAAATATAGAATCATACAAAAATCAAAACCCTCCACATACAAAGATTACATTTACTACCATGTGAAATGACCATTTGGCATGGTACAAATTACCATCGTAATCTGTACCACGACAAAAGGTGTTGTATGTACCAAAATAAAAGTACATCTATGTACCACGACAAAAAATCATATATATGTACGGTGACAAAATGTGATCTATGTACCATGCCAGTAATTATCTGTTGGCTGCCAAAAGTTTTCTGTATCAGTAATAGTGAACTGCACAAAAGCCATGGACAACGAAAGTATTATATTAGTTTTATACAAAAGTGAAATTTCTTCTCCATACACGAAAATATTACTTTGAAAGTCCACGTAACAAAGTCATCTACAAAAAAAAAAAAGAAAAAAAGAAAAGAAAAAAGAATTGGACTCATAAATGCCCAACTTCATGAATGAATTTGGCAACAAGTGACAAATAACATATCAAAGAAGCAACCTTCCATGATGAATCAATTATCAGTCTTTCTAAAGTTTTTTGTTATAAGGAACATTGTTGAATGCAGAACAATCATTACTAAATCTGTCATTACTAACATAAAGCTAATGTAACAATCTTGTATTTGTATGCAACATGTATCCAAATACGTAAATAGTCTGTTGAGACACCTGTAAACGGTTCATCAAAGAAAGAATACCTGATATCTCATGAAGCACAAGGCCTCATAAACACCATTCAGAGTTTGATATTTGTATGAAAGCTTAAATATAATATAACACAGTTGTGTACATTCAATAAATTAATATAATATAACAAGGCGTATTCAGCTGTTTTGAATTTTCGCCCCCGAAACGCCCTTTTTTCGAGTAAGTTTTGGGTATATTCGGCTCTAACTCTAAACCTACGGGTCCGAATAACATTCCGTCAATTGTCACAAGTCCTATTTGTAATGGGGAAGCTGCCCGTGAGAGTCACACGGTGGTTCGGGGGTTGTTTTGAATTTTCGCCCCCGAAACGCCCTTTTTCGACTAAGTTTTGGGCGTATTCGGCTCTAACTCTCTACCTACAGGTCCGAATTATGTTCCGTTAGTTGTGACAAGTCCTATTTGACATGGGGAAGTTGTCCGTGTCAGCCACACGGTCATTCAAGGGCTGTTTTGAATTTTCGTCCCCGAAACGCCCTTTTTCGACTAAGTTTTGGGCGTATTCAGCTCTAACTCCCAACCTACGGGTCCGAATAACATTCCGTCAGTTGTCACAAGTCATATTTGTCATGGGGAAGCTGCCCGTGAGAGTCACACAGTGGTTCGGGGGCTGTTTTGAATTTTCGCCTCTGAAACGCCCTTTGCCAAGTAAGTTTTGGGCGTATTCGGCTCTAACTCCCAACCTACGGGTCCGAATAACATTCCGTCAGTTGTTACAAGTCCTATTTGTCATGGGGAAGCTGCCTGTGAGAGTCACACGGTGGTTCGGGGGCTATTTTGAATTTTCACCCCCGAAACGCCCTTTTTCGAGTAAGTTTTGGGCGTATTCGGCTCTAACTCTAAACCTACGGGTCCGAATAACATTCTGTCAGTTGTCACAAGTCCTATTTGTCATGGGGAAGCTGCCCGTGAGAGTCACACGGTGGTTCGGGGGTTGTTTTGAATTTTCACCCCCGAAACGTCCTTTTTCGACTAAGTTCTGGGCGTATTCGGCTCTAACTCTCTACTTACGGGTCCGAATTACGTTCCGTCAGTTGTGACAAGTCCTATTTGACATGGGAAAGTTGTCCATGTCAGCCACACGGTCATTCAAGGGTTGTTTTGAATTTTCGCCCCCAAAACGCCCTTTTTCGACTAAGTTTTGATATGATATTATCTGTTGGCCCAAAAAAAAATTAACTGAATTTTTTTAATTTTTTTTTTTAAATGAGTGCCTTGATCTTATTGGCCATGATGTGTGCAATCCACACCATTGTCCTGCGAGATCTAGTCATAAATTCATCATTCTATAAAATAATAATAATAATAATAATAATAGAAATGAAACCACAGAATTCAAGTTGGGTACAATTCCAGTACTGTTGAAATCGATTCTGTTATGTTTGCATTGGAGCAGGACTTTAGTTACAATAAATTAGTTGAATAAGTCTTTTCTTGATATTAGGAGAATTTAAATTTCATATTCATGTTTATCAGATTTGTGTTTGGTTGTTCCTATTTTGTTGGGTTGTTCCTAGTTTAGTGAGATAGTGGGTTTGTTCCTATTTTAGTGTGGTATTGGCTGCTAAACTTTAGCAGAGTGGTTCACTTTATTCCTATTTATTGTACTGATCACAGTTTGAAATGAACAACCAGAATTTTATTCCACTCGTGTGATATTGGAGGATTGGGTTTCCCTCCAAGCAAACCAATTTTTGATTTCTCTGTTCCTAACTGTCTTCCAGCAACTCTGTTTTTCTTTGTTTTCCTAGCAAAAATAGGTAAACAGAAGAACAAGAACACCAGCTTTGCTGCAGCCAGACATAACAGATCCAGTGTTACTTAATTTGGAAGGAAAAGAGGCTGGTCACAAAGTCAGAATCTGATAGGACTGAATCACCCAAATGCTTTTCATCTTATCCTGAGCCTGAGGTGTAAGTGAAGGGATTGTATTTGTAGGCCAGTCCAGTGCAGATTAAAGAAAAATGCTTCAACACTTCTCCAAGCCGACCTTACACACTACTACGTCCTGATAACACACACACATATATATTCATGCTTGACTTTATTGGTGGTGGGAAAGAGAATCTACACATCATAGCCCCATCAGCACAACTTTCTCACATGTTCAATACCTGTTCCAGCTCTTGAATTTTGAAGGCTAATGAGTGTTGTTGATTTGATTTGAAATTTGTTTCCCAGTTCCCTTGATCCAATTAACATAAAAGACAAGTGAAATGAAGAAAACAGTTTTTAGCTGAAGATAGCTAGAAAAATATGTACTATGTAAAATGCCATGGGTACATATAACATATTGAGTGTGCATAATATTACCTACCAGACCTGTTGGGGATTAAAAATGCTTAAAGTACTCTTTTTTTTGACCCAAGTGTTTCAGTGAATCTAAAGTCAGCCATGTATGCTACTAGGTACGTGTAGATGTACAATAAGATTATTCAATTCCATACTCAATTTTATTGTCAGTGGGCAAGAAAATTGCCACAACATTGCCCCATCGGCACAAAATAATTTTCCATATTGAACTACTAGTGTTCAACTCTTGAACTTTAGCCCAGTTAAATTGCACCAATTAGCATAGAAATTTAAAATAAGAAAATAAATTTTTTTTTTTAAAAAGACAGACAGTCAGACAAGAAAAAGAAGACATGGCTTTAGCCCAAGTAGAAAAACATATTTAATCTGTTAAAATTCTATAGATACATATCAATATTCCGTAAACACAGCTGAATAATGTTAGAACCATTTTTGAGAATGACAAAGAAGAGTTGTGGGTTAAGAGCTGGTAATTCAGTTTTGATGTTTGGTTGAGTTTGTAACTCTGTGACCTTCATAGAATTCCTTGCTGACGAGTTAAGGAATTTTTTTTGTTGATGATTTACAAATCCCATAAATCATCAGTAAAAATCGTCTGCAGTGCATCATTTGTGTTTTTTTTTTTTAGTTCATTTCAAAGTTGAGTTTCAATTTCTTATGCTTGGTTGAGTCTCACGGGCATCAAAATATTTTGATATTCCAAAGACTTGAACAAACTTGACTACAAACAAGAGAGCACACTAAGTTGGTTCAAGATGATCAATCTGTTGTCCATACGTCGGAGTAGAAAAATTAGACCGGATCAACATGGAGGCCTAGGTTGGCCAGGCTTCCATGAGCAATCTTATTCAACAAGTCCTACTATTGCCACATGGGAGTGGTCAAAGTATGATCAAAGAAAAACTAGTAAATTTTAATTATACATAACAGTGACTACAAAATACAGTATAGTTTTGTTCCCTTAATATAAACACATCTAGATATAATAGAGCAGGACAAAAAAGAAATCTCTGTTTGGATCACTTATGAGCCAAGTTGTGTGTCACCGAGCTTGGGAGATTGCCTGCTCAAGATGTTTCAAAATTTTTTGATAATTCAGGAATCCCATAAACTAGAAATCAAAATTATCTACAGTAACTATTTCAATGTACTTTTGTGATGGTCTCTTCACATTTTGGCTTTCACTGGCTCTCAATATCTTTTCTACCGGATCAATACCTTGTAACGAATTCTTACAAAATCACTAGTTGGAGAAGCCAATTTGATGGATTTATCACTGCATAAGGCAACCTTGTCGGTGGAGATGAAGAGGAGGCCTGCTATTGGACCAGCTGTTGTTGACAAATATCATTGGGAAGCCTTTAGCAGCTTCTCTCCTTCTCTAGCACTGAAATTGTGCTTGAAAATCTTCTCCAAACCACCTACTCGAATAATTTTAGCCCCCAAGCTTAGTTTCCCCTTCACAATTTCGGAGATCTTGGACCCCAATCTCACTGAAATTTTCACAAAATGCAGTAAGACTCACATTCACATAAAAGCATATTATGTTGGTTGACACTAATACAGCTATGGAAAAGAAAACAATTTTATTTCGATGTTAATATATATATATTTATTTCAAAACTTTCCAGTTGGTTTTTCTGCCATCTTTTTGGCAGCAAAAAAAAAAAAAAATATACATCTTAATATGGTATATATCAATAAACAGTAAATAATTTTCTACAAAAGAAATATTCATATTCTTGAATTGAGTTATTCTCAGACTCATTTGAAGCAAGGAAACAGTTAGTTACCAAGCTCACGTATGCCATTTGCAAGGTTGTCTGCTTTTCCTCCAAGTTTGTTCACCCTATGTTCTTTATCTGCACATTAGTCACAAATCAATTGCTAAGCAGTGTCTCAATTTTAATCATTTAAAACTAATAAGGTACAACAAAAAAAAAAAAAAGAAGAGGAAATATACTTACTATGTTTTAATTTTAGAGGTCCATTTGAAGAACAGAGAATATGGTATTGGCTAGCAGGTTCCTGTAAAAGTTTGTTTGGATATGCCATTGATGATGAGCTTACTGGAATTCCAATAACATGTGCCAGAATTTGCTCCATATTTGACAAATTGCTCCAATTTGGTTCTGTTTTGTATTCCTTGGTTTTGGCGAGGAATGTTCTGTGATTGTCAGATGTATTGGCTGAGGATATGCTTAGTGTGATGGTTCTAGCAATGGATTCAGCAAATGCATCTATATAGGGGTAGAAAACGCAAGTAAGTTGGTGGATCTTAAATTTTAGTTGCATGATGAGTCATCTCTGCCTCATCCACATGAATAAAAAGCACACAAATCTTAGTTAAAGGCATTCTATAAAGAAAAATTGGTATTAAGAAGGTAATGATGTGTCTGGTTTCTTTTAGAAAAGAGATATGCCAAAGGTCCAAGTCTTAGTCATCTTTGCCTCATCCACATGAGTTGGTTATTTTTTATTTTTTTGATATAAACAGAAAAATGATCAAGATATTTAAAGAACATAAATAATGAAATGACTGTATTAGAAGTATTAAAAACATTTAAAATTTGAGTTGGTTTGTACAGTTACGTCGGTTCAATGGTTTCTCAGAAATTCCATTAAAACTACCCAAAGTGAGCAATATTGTTTTCATTTCTAAATTAACTTCTAAACTTTTTTGTTTTTAAATTTATTTCAACTTTTGTTTTCATGGAAAGAGTTTGGGAAATCAAACTCTTTGTGCAATTGGTGAATGAAAGTAAAATAATGGAATTAGTTGGGTCATCATGTTAATCATTCAATCCTACAAAGCAATAACACATTGGCTGCTTAGGTCTTGCTGATTGTGTGTGAGCATTGTGAATTAAGCTTTTGAGCTGGCATTTAGCTTTATGATGATATTCCTCTATCTCAGTAATAGACCAAAGCAAAGGCTAGAAGACATTGCTCACACACACACAGTGGCTTGATCTGCTGAGCAACAAAAAAAAAAAAAAAAAGTTCAGCCTTGCATGCTACTACTGTTGATAACAGATGTATATACCCCTCCAGTATCTATACATCAAATATAGCATTTAATAGATTAAATATATTTTACATAGGCTAATGCCTTGTTCTCTTCTTCTTCTCTTACTTTTTATTTTTTCAAAATGTTAATTGGTTCAACTTAATTGGGCTAAAATTTAGGAGTTAAACAGTTGTAGTTCAACTTTAACATGAGGAAACTTATGTTGTGCTGATGGGGCAATGATGTGGAGAATCTCTTTCCCACTTGCAATAAAATTGAGAACGGAATTGCATAATCTTATCATACATCAACACGTTTGTATGTAGCAGCATGCAAGGCCGGCTTTAGATTCAGTCACTTGGCCTTCGCATAAACATGTCAAAAAAGGGTAATTTAATCATCTTTGACCTACAGTTTTCTCTCTTACACCTCAACCTCAAAATTAATAAAAAAGAATGTTCATATTAATGATCTCAATCTAGAAGGAAAAAAAAAAAGAGCATTCTGAGTACTTGGGACAATCATGTTGTCACTTTGTGAGAAGGTTCTCTTATCCTCTTCATTTTTTAACACTTGACTTCCATTTTTCTAGAAGTCTTAGTTCTCTCAGTCCTTTCCAGTGAGTTCACAAACGTGAAAGGGGCAGTTTCAAAGAAAGGGATTGCGGTCTAGGGTTTCATAGAATGGATATGGAGAAAGGAGGAGAGAAAAAAGTTGCAGAGAGAGAGAGAGAGAGATACCTTCAGGTGAAGTCGAAGGTAGGTCGTGTTCGCAGGGATGGTCTTCGAGGGCGAAGAAGAGTGTCTGCGTGCTGTCTCAAAAACAGAGGGGCTTTGGGAAAAAAACTGAAGAAATTTGACAAAAAGGTAACCGGTTGAAGAGGTTATCAAGAATCCTAATCAAATTATTCATGGCTGAGATTAATTTGTAAGAATCTAATGGCTTAAAATAAATGTGTATATGATATGCACATCTTATTGAGGTGCACATTTTAACAGCTCCCTTTCAAAAATATTATTAATACAATCGATTTCTCAACTTCGAGAATTCCTAGCGTTTTGACAAAATTAGGAATTTCCTATTTTGAAAGTGATTTTCTCAAATTTCAACATCACTAACCACACCATTAACAAATTAATTGTGAGTTTTAAGAATATTTGAAAAATTTTCCCTTTAATGCATTAAATATAAATTAACAAAACCATAATCCTCCAATTTGTTACAACTATCAAAATAACAAATAATAAAGTTAAATTACATACACAATATTTAGAAAATTCCTACCTCAAGTTTAGAAGAGGGAAAAAAAGAAAAATCCTAAAATCCAATGTCATCGGAAAACGATCTCCACTAGTCAAAACATTCCCCTCAAGATGCTCGTCAAAATGGTCTTAAGAACTATGGTCAAAATGTTGATGGATTTGTGTGGATTAAACAAAATGCAAGAGTTTTAGGGTGTTAGGTAGAGAGAGATGAGAGAAAAGACGGAAATGAGAGAGTTTAGAGAGATAGTGCTATGAAAAAGGTGTTTGGGGCATCAAATTTAAAATGTAACACTTGTGTTCTTGAAGTTATTGGAAAGTGTGTTTAATTTCATTCCTTTTGTTATTGACATCTTTGAGTTGGTGTATTCTTGTATCGGAAGAGTGAAAACCGATCTAAACTGGTGGGGTTGTTCTTTTGCACTTGGTTTTGTCATTTTGGTGTTTTAAACATTGATTTTACTTGCCAGGGTGTCGACACTAGACTTCTTGGGGTTGACACCTGCCTTACCTCATTTTCTCTCTTTTGTTCTACTTTATGGTGTTGACACCACCTTTTCTGGGTGTCGACACCATCCAACCTGTTTGTCTAGGGGACAGTACTGGTTTCTGGTGTCGACACCTAGGCCTTTTGGTGTTGACATCTTGTTTGGTGCAAAACTCACTTGGAATATCACTATTTCTTGGTGTCGATGCCCCTTGTCTTGGTGTCGACACTTGGCAGGAATTTCATATTTCGTCCCAATGGTTTGGGCCCTGCTTTTTGGTGTTTTTGACTTATTCTTTGGGTTGACTTTGGGACAAATATTACACTTTTGACCTAGCACTATAAATAGACCCTCCACACCTTCCTTTTTCTCATTTTTTCTTCTCTTTACTCTCTTTACACCAAAAGCCACTTTTTTTTCACCAAACTTGCCTTTTCAGGTTAGAGCTTCAGATCTACCTACTTCGGGTCATCTCCTCATCTTACTTCTCATGACTTGAACTCGCCCCTATGGATTAAGGTCATAACCGGCCAGTAATCAAGGGATTACCTGCGGCCTCAAACCAAATAAAATATACTCCATCAGAGTTAAAGGGGCCAAACGGAAACAACTGAAAATTTTTTGTCCATAGAGCTGTGCTTACATGGCACATTATAACAATTCACATATATTCGTTAATAACCCACATCAAAAGGAAATTCACGCAAAGTTTTATACATATAGGATCATTCAAGTCTAAGTCAGTCAAACCCAAAGTTTATATACAAAAGTGGTCTAGCGTTTTCACCTATATAGCAAAATTATAACAAAAGAACAAAACAGGCGAAGGCAAGTCTCGTGCGTGAGACATTTGGGCTGACTCTTAAAAACCTTGACTGTTTCTCACATATTTCACCGAGGCTGGTTTTGGACATCTCTTGGCTCACCTACATACACATGAATGAGTGTGAGCGAAAGCCCAGTGAATAATTTCAAATGCAGAAGATATATAAATGAAATTCAAAATAGATATACGCATATGGCAAATGGCCTTGGGCCCATTTATGGTTTTATTTAGTACAATAGACGGCTTCAAGCCCGAGCATATCAAATGGCCTCTGGCCCATTTCATTCATGTCCAACGGCCTTTGGCCCAATCATTTGTATCCAACGGCCTATGGCCCAATCATTCATATCCAACGGCCTTTAGCCCAATCATTTGTATCCAACGGCCTATGGCCCAATCATTTGTATCCAACGACCTATGGCCCACTCATTCATATCCAATGGCCTATGGCCCA
Source organism: Camellia granthamiana (assembly GCA_036172215.1). Classification (NCBI taxonomy): domain Eukaryota; kingdom Viridiplantae; phylum Streptophyta; class Magnoliopsida; order Ericales; family Theaceae; genus Camellia; species Camellia granthamiana. Next base: position 81,847,916 of record CM069903.1, read on the forward strand.
ATCTTTCGTATCGAACGGCTTAAGGCCCAATCATTCATATCCAACGGTCTTTGGCCCAATCATTTATGTTAAACGATTATTTGTCCACAATTCAAATTAACAGATTTATGAAACTCAAATAAGAGTAAGCAATTCGACAAATAGTATATTACAAATTATCTTTATTAAGATATTACTCACAGTGATCTGCCGGTGGATTTGCTCTCGTGCTTGACCCTACATTTCATGAACATAATGGATCACAAACGATTCAATCCGTTCTTAATTCATACATCCCTCTTAGGCTTCTTTCTTATTCTTCTAACTCATTTACAATGCTTAATGTATGCCTAAGAGTACTTAGAAATGAAAGAGAACGGAAAATGAAACACAAAACATCTTTACAAAATTTCTGAAACAGGGCTCCCTGTTTGAGCGCGGTTTTCGCTGCTCGAGCAGACCCCTTTGGTCTGCAAAAGTATTGGTTGCCTTATTTTTACGCTCGAGCGTGGCTTCTGACGCTCGAGCTGAAATTCAAACTACGTGGCTGGCGCTCGAGCGTGACTATCCCCGCTCGAGCGGACACCAATGTTTGCAAAAGTTCTGGGAACTAACCCGCTCGAGCGGAACTTTCCCCGCTCGAGCGGAAATGCCAAATTCTGGAATTTCCAACAACTAGTTTGAGCTTCAAACTTGCATTCAAACTAACATAGCTTGCGTTTTTATAACCCATAACTCTCATATACAACTACTAACATGATACAAACACCACTTTACTACATTGTGAAACTCAAATTCTATGAATCAATCACATGCATGCCCAAATTATATCAAACTTATTTTCAACACAATAAATTCATGCGTTCAAACCCACACCTTTTTGAATTGTTCTTGCATGTGGGATATACCCTCTATTCTCAACTTAAATGGTGAAGACGTGATCAAAAGCATGAACTTTAATCAAAATGCAACATGGATTATACACTTTATGCTCAAATATGCAAATTCATAGCAATTTCTTACATGCATGCATTCATTAATTCCAAAATCATCAATCATAACTCAATTCTTGTTCTTGATTACCCAACTAGTTTGAATATACAAAATTACAAACTTATACTCATAAATTACTCACCTAGGAGTTCCAATCTTCACAATTTCTAGTTAGTTCTTTGAGTTTAGCCTCCAATTCCCAAGCTTTGAGCCAAAATTCATAAATTGAGCCCCTTTCTCTCTCTAGAGCCGTCTCTCTCTCTCAGAGTGCACTTCAGATTTTGAGTTCAACAATGAGGGACTTGAGTGTATATTGGCCTATTTATAGGCTTGCTTAATCACATTGATTAAGTCTAAGTAATGGCTTTTTAATTAATCGTTCTGAATCTAATTATTTTGATCCAAATCAATTTCTAATTAAATTTCACTATAAGCTCTAAAAATTATGCCAATCACAATGGCGTAGTCAATTTCAGTTTCTGTGGCTAATAAGGCTTTCAATTTTCAGTCTCTAACAGTAAGTTGAATAGATTTTCCTACGGTGAACTGATAGAAATTCAAAACCACATATAATCATATAAATGGCACCCAAAATCATATCAAACACATAATCACAATCATAATTAAGATTAATTAGCAAAATACGGAACAGGGTTATCACATTGCTCCTTTGGGATAAAGTGTAGAGCTTGCCAAGGGCTTTATTCTAATCCGGTCAAATCATTGTTTTGCCACTTTTGACGTTTGGGGTTTTCTTTTTTTTTTTTCCTCTTTGCTATGAGGTAAGGATCTCCTTAATGATGTGCATGTTATTTAATGCTTTTATGTGTTATTCTTGATAGTTATGGGATTTGAGAAAGCTAGGGTTTGATTAATGTGTGTATTAATGCATAAAATGGGAATTTCTCTCTAGTTTTACTTTCATTCAATTAAATCTCATGTGATTACTTTATAATTCGGTGTTTGGAAAGAAATGATGTTTTGAGAAAGAAACCCAAATTTTTTCTTTTATTTATTTATTTATTTATTTTTAGTTTTATAATAAGACTAGTTTAGGATTTTGTAATTGGCAAGCCCATTGGACAAAACTTTATTCAGTTGTATTTTTATTCGCTCTATTGTATGTGTGAGTTATGAGAGTTTATATGCGAATCCAACTTGAGTTGCGCCCATGTAGAGTTATTTGTGCTGACATTCTGTATCTTGGTTGGAGCATTCTTTGTTTGCCACTTCGCTTGTAACGCCTTGAATTATATTACAATAAGATCATCTCACAACAGATATTAATTACTAACAGATGACAAAATATAATGTCCTCCCATTCATAAAGTTTCATCTCTTTACAAAAGTGTAACACATGCACTAATACATTCACAAGTTCTAATCCTGAATCTATAGCATGTGTCATCAGTACAAGATATGAAATAAGAGTAAACATATATGGTAATGCCCTATTGGCTACAATTTTCCAAGATGGTGCTTGGTTACAACTAAGGTGACTTTAAACTCAATACAAATAAAGCACTAGGCTTGTACAAAATAATTACACAAAAGCAAAAATAGAAGCTCTTGGCTCAAAGTCCTTCCAAGCTATTGCCTTGGCGGAGGCATATCATCAGCACCTGAAAATGGTTTTCCACATAGGGTGAGCCAAACCCCAGTAAAGATACTCTAACACCGCGTATGATCTTAACAGAGTTATAAGGTGAATGAATATGCAATGCTCATGTCAAAACATTTTATAACTCTTTTCAAACCATGCTATACCAGGTTTATATCACAATTCATGAAGTCAATTCCAGTTTAGTAGAAAATAGAGCAGTGGATACAACACTGGGAATCTCTAGGACGGTCTGCAAGTAGGCTACAAGCACTACCAATTTGTCATTTTTACTAGTATTAATTAGAAGGCTCAAAACCTAATAGCGCGGGTTTCTAGACTTTCACACCCAGGACACACAAGCCAACATAATATCACAACTACACTCCTACCCAGATTCACCAAGGTATTCACCTATTTTTCTCAAAACAATAACATTTTCAATGTGTTAAATATGTTATAATGCTTAGTGCATATGGATGAGAAAATAGTTCCAATTCACGTAATTCTTATGCAATTTCTACAACAATCATAGCTATCCTCCACCGATAGCCCAAAATAGATATCCCTAAATAAATAAATAATTTTCAACACAGATATACTCTCTAACATTTCCAATTTGGAGTGATAATTCATATCTAACTCCATGATCATTATTGTTCCAATTCCATATAACCAACATCAATTTCATTTCCTCTTTTCAAAAGCCAAATTCGCACAATTTAAGGCAAAAACCCCATTTCTTTAAAAATCAATCTCCATGGATAAAATCCATCATTTAGCATAACCCAACCATTTTTACAAAGCCACAATCATATACAAGAGAACATTTTGAAAACCCCTCTTTTGATTTCAAAACCAAACCCAAGATTTTTATCAAAAATCCCCAAATCACAACATCTTTTTTAAAAGACAAATAACTAAGTTAAAAATCATAAAAAGAGTCAAAGGAATCCCTACCTCAAAGACAAGGACCAAGAAGAACAAGAGTTGAAATTTGACAAAGTCGAAAATGAACTTTGCTCAGATCAAAACGAAACCCTAGGTGAGCTTTACTCTTTTATAAAAGGATCTAGGGTGTAGAAATTGATGAATTAAGGTGTATTTGGTTTTTAGAGGCGGTTTCTAGAGAGAGAGAGAGTGTGTGGATCTAAGACTTACAGAGAGAGAGAAGTGAAAAAGCGATCTAAAAAGTGATCTCCTTGGACTGATATATGCATAGATTGCTCGAGTGCAGAAATGGTCGCTCCAGCGATCAGACACAACGAAGACACCGCTCGAGCGCACAATGCACCCCTCCTAGTAGTTCAGGCCTGCAAAAGTTCGCTCGAGCGCAAAAATGACCATTCGAGCGAAGAACTCAAACTTCTAATAGTTTTGCAGGCTTCAAAAGACCGCTCTAGTGCATGTATGGTTGCTCGAGCCAACAGGCAAATTTCTAGGCAACAATACTTTGAAAAGTTAACCTCCAAACCTGTTTTGAATTCCACCAAAGCTCCCAATAGCCAAACCCAACAAACAATAAGATGAAAAGAAGTTGAACAACCAATAAGACAAGGAAATTCTGGATCCAAAACAATAAACGGATCGGGCCTAAACTAGAGTTGTTATAACCTCCCCCACTTAAGGATTTTCATCCCTGAAATTTTAAATCAAATAATAACACCATGTTTAAATCAAGTACGACCATCATAACAAGTTGAATCTTATAACCATGACCTATTCACCAGTCATTCATTCTCAAAACAATGATAAACAAGTTTTCAATACTAAATATGCAATTCATATTTCCCAAAACATATACAATGTTCACATATCATTAACATAACAAGATTTTCATTACATGTTTCAAACATTAACAAAAAGATCCGGATGCTTTTCACAGACTTCCACCTTACGTTCCCAAGTCGCCTTCTCAACCTCGTGGTGTCGACATAACACCTTTACCAATGGAATTGTCTTGCCTTGCAAGACTTGGTTCCGTGAATCTAGAGCTCTAACCGGTTTCTTCTCGTGTGAGGCATCCTTATCTACCTCCAATTCGGTATAATCCAACACATGTGACGGATTTGGCTTATACTTCCGAAGTATACAGATATGGAACACGTCATGAACTCTGAAAAGTTGTGGCAGTAAGGCCAAACGATAAGCTACCTCTCCAATATGCTCTAGGATCTCAAAAGGCCTAATAAATCTAGGAGACAATTTTTCGCTCTTCCCAAACCTCATCAAATCCCCGTCTAGGTGATATTTTCAAGAAGACGTGATCTCTTACTTCAAATGATAACGGTCTTCTCCTACGGTCGGAATAACTCTTCTGACGACTTTGAACCAAAACTAACCTCTTACAGATAAGTGCAACCTTCTCTGTCGTTTCCCGAAGTAACTCAAGACCTAACATATGTGCGTCACCCACCTCGGTCCAACACACAGGAGATCTACATGGTCAACCATACAAGGCCTCAAATAATGCCATGCCAATACTCGCCTAAAAGCTATTGTTGTAGGCAAACTCCACTAAAGGCAAGTGCCTCTCCCACGACCCCTTAAAGTCAAGAATACAATCCCGAAGCATACCCTCTAAGATCTGAATGGTATGGTCTGATTGTCTGTCAGTTTGGGGAGATAGGCTGTACTAAACATCAATCTAGTGCCCAAGGCATTCTATAGGCTCTGCCACGATCAAGAGTGAAACGTGGATCTCCATCCAAAACAATAGTAATAGGGATCCTGTGAAGTCGCACTATGTCCCTAACATAAAGATCGGTAAGGTAATCTACCGAGTCACTCCTGCGCATAGGTACAAAGTGTGTTGACTTGGTTAACCGATCAACTATCACCCACATGGCATCATTACTCCGTTGAGTCCTCGGAAGACCCACAATAAAATCTATTTTGACATGATCCCACTTTTACTCGGTTATAGGCAAGGGTTGTAACAAACTCGTTGGCCTCTAATGCTTAGCCTTCACTTGTTGACAAGTGAGGCACCTCGATACAAACAAGGCTACGTCTCTCTTCATCCCCTTCACTATAACTGGCGACTAAGGTCGTGACACATCTTTCTGCCTCTCGGGTGTACCATAAGGTGTGAATGGTGGAACTCTCAGAGTACTTTCTCTCTACAAGATTCCGGCATAAAAAGACAGTCAAGATATCTAACACTCAAGTCAAAATACACATTCATGCCCTTCTTTACCTTCCCACTAGATATCTTCTCCTGGAGGGTTTCTACTTCATGATCGCCTCGTTGTGCTTCCAAAACTTGGCTCACAAGTGTAGGTCGGGCAACCGTAGTAAACAAGGCTACAAACTCAATGGACTTGCTAAGATGCAAGTCGAACTCGCCAATAGCACCCAACATCTCCCATTCCAGGATTGCACTACATTGTTAATGGATTTCCTACTCAAGGCATCGGCCACTACATTGGCTTTTCCTAGATAATAGTGTAACTCAAAGTCGTAATCCTCCATAAATTCTATCTACCTTCTCTGCCTCAGATTCAAATCTTTCCGTGAAAACAGATACTTCAAACTCTTGTGATCGGAGAATACCTCAAACCTCTCACTATACAGATAATGCCTCCAAATTTTCAAGGCAAAGGTCAAAGTTGCTAACTCTAAGTCATGAGTAGGGTAGTTTTTTTCATGTGTTTTCAACTACCGTGAGCCATAAGCTATTACATTTCCCTCTTGCATCAAGACACAACCCAAACCTTCCCGAGACGCATCACAATACACAGAATAGGCCAAACCTCTCTCTGGAATAATCAACACTGGAGTAGTGGTAAGTCTAACTTTAAGCTCCTAAAACGATTTCTTACAAGTCTCACTCCACACAAATTTAATTCCCTTCCTCGTCAGTCTAGTTAATGGTGAGGCTAGTCTAGAGAAATCTTTCCCAAAATGACGGTAATACCCAACTAGCCCCAAGAAACTCCAGATCTCAAAGGCATTCTTAGGTTATTCCCAATCTTGCACTGCTTCAATTTTGGAAGAATCTATAGTCATCCCTTCCCCAGATACCAGATGGCTTAAGAATTTCACCTCCTTCAACCAAAACTCACACTTCCTGAACTTAGCATACAATTTGTGGGTTCTAAGCAACTCAAGTATTGTCCGCAGATGTTCCTCGCGTTCCTTCTTAGATGGTGAGTAAATTAAAATGTCATCCACAAAGACGACTACAAAATGGTCTAGGAACTCACGAAAAATCTTGTTCAGTAAATCTATGAACAAGGTCGGTGCGTTGGTTAGCCCAAAATGCATCACTAGGAATTCATAATGGCCATACTGCGTACAGAATGCTGTCTTCTGGACACCCCCCTCCTTTACTCTCAATTGTTGATAGCCCGATCTCAAGTCTATCTTAGAAAAGCAACAAGACTCCTTCAACTGGTCAAACAAGTCATCTATACGAGGTAATGGGTACTTGTTCTTAACAGTTATCCAGTTCAATTTCCAGTAATCTATACAAAATCGCAATGTGCCATCCTTCTTCTTGGCAAAGAAAGCCAGTGCTCCCCAAGGTGAAGTACTAAGGTGGATAAAGCTCTTATCTAATAATTCCTGGAGTTAAATCTTCAACTCACTTAACTCGTCTGGTGCAAATCTATACGGTGCCATAAGAATTGGTGCAGTGCTAGATACTAAGTCAATAGAGAACTTAATCTCACAGTGAGGAGGTAAACTATTGAGATCCTCGGGAAAGACGTCCGGGTATTCGCAAACTATCCTTGGTAACTCTACTCAGACCATATCGCTCTCTATACCCAAGAATGTAACGAGAATGACACTAAGCTTGCCCCGACCACGCAGATCGCATACTGGCAACAAGGCCCTATCAACCCGATCTCCTAGGAAGTAAAAACAGTCACCACTCAAGGTACACATCGTAACTCTCTAACGATAACAGTCTATAATGGCCCGATAGGATGACAACCAATCTATGCCCAAAATAACAACAAAACTCAACATATTAATCAATATAAAAGCAAAAAGAAGTCGGTGACCAATAACCTCTATCTCACAACCCCAACACCCCTAGTTCAACACGACCTCACCACCAACAGGTGACTCTACCTTGAGTCGAGATGCTAACCGAGCCACTTTTAACCCCAATGCTGATGCGAATGCAGACGAAATGAAAGAATGCGATGACCAGTATCAATCAACACATTGGCAATAAAATTACACAACAAGAAGTTATCTCTCACTACCGAAGGTGCTAGCAACAAATCTGGTGTGGTAACAACATACACACGCCATGTAGGTCTTTGTTCCACCTGCTCACCCCTCGGAGCATAAGTCTAAAACACTAACTGAGCCGAAGAGGCTCCTTGATTGGCACTCGAGGCCTGTGCTGATGGTGTAGGCTGATGACTCTATGTCTGCCTTAAACCAAATGCACTAGATATGCCACATGCCTGAGAGGAAAACCTTTTCAGGTGCCTTGACTGCCCACACTGATAACAGGTAGGCAGTTGCCCTCTTTCTTGACTCTAGCTCTGAGAACGAGCCGAAGACGGTGTAGACCATTGCCTTACTCCCTTCTGCGGGCAAACTATAGACTTGTGGCCCAGTTGACCACACTTGAAGCAAGTGATCCCTCCTTGACCACCTCTCCCAGAACCAGAACTTGGTATCGGGAAAGTAGACCTAGATTGTGCTCCCTGGGATTGCTGTGGAGTAGAACCTCTCTGCCTTTTATTGTCCCGTGTCTCCCCTTGAGCCTCCTGACTTCTTTGCCTTGAGCCCCTCATCCTCTCTTCCTCAGTTTGAATCATGGTCTCTAAGTGAGCCACCACTTCCACAAGACAACCGTAATCCCTAATCATGGATGTGGCCACCTTGAATAGGAGTCCAGTCCTCATCTTCTTCTCAAACTCCAAGCAACGACATTCCTCCATTGCTACAAGCTTTGGTGTAAACCTCAACAGACTAGTGAAGGCAGCCTTAAACTTGGCCACCGGTACGTTAAGCTGCTTGAGCTTCAAGAACTGCTGTCTTATTTTCTCCCTAATAGTGGGAGGTAAAAACTTGTCCTGGAAAACGTTGACAAAAGTCTCCCAAGTTGCCCTAATGCGCCCATGCACAAACTTCTACCACTGACCCATATCTCTCTTTAGTTGGAAGGATGCCAAGGTCATTCTCAGTCCATCATCCTCGATGCCAAGCATCTCTAATGTCTTCATCATCTGCTTTAACCACTCATCCGCCTTTAGTGGCTCCTTTGGATCCCCCACTAACTCATCCAGATTCGACCAAAAGAATTCTTTCTTCAAAAATGACGGCCCTATCTTAACAACATGGGCCTGGACTTGATTCTCAGCTTTGAGAATGTCCATAGATTTCCACAAAGTTCTGGCCATTTCGTGGGCTAAAGCACCCATAGCCTGTTGACCAACTGGTTCGGCTACATTAGACTAACCAACCCTTTCCTCCTGCACCAGAATATCATTTGGTAATGAAACTTCCTGCTGTCTAGGCCCATTACGCCTACCACCATCACGTCTACGTTCTGATATCCTAATGAAGGTAACACCAAAAATTAGCACATTTACAAATGTGTCGAAACTAACTCATTCATGTCCTAAAGCGGTGAACAACAATTAATTCACTCCACATAAGCACATAGTGACATAAACATATATAAACTTCCATTCTAGATAATGATCGCCCTATGACATTCCCAAAGTCTAGTTAAAAATAGCAATGATCAAGTGTTTTTCTAACAGGACTTCTAGAAACATGTAGACCCAATCAATATCTCAGAAATTAAATTCCATACCTACTTAGTCACATAAGCATGTTGTCACATAGCATACCAGGTTTATTCCTAATATCATCTAACAAAGGAACCCATTATGGTAATAACCACTTTCTACAATCCCAAAGTATTCAAGCCTGGTCGCTTTGATACCATTGTAATGCCCCGAATTATATAACAATAAGATCATCTCATAATAGATATTAATTACTAACAGATGATAGAATATAATGTCCTCCCATTCATAAAGTTTCATCTCTTTACAAAAGTGTAACACATGCACTAATACATTCACAAGTTCTAATCCTGAATCTATAGCATGTGTCATCAGTACAAGATATGAAATAAGAGTAAACATATATGGTAATGCCCTATTGGCTACAACTTTCCAAGATGGTGCTTGGTTACAACTGAAGTGACTTTAAACTCAATACAAATAAAGCACTAGGCTTGTACAAAATAATTACACAAAAGCAAAAATAGAAGCTCTTGGCTCCAAGTCCTTCCAAGCTATTGCCTTGGCGGAGGCATATCATCAGCACCTGAAAATGGTTTTCCACATAGTGTGACAACCCTCACCACTGTTTACTGATAATACCACTGATTAGTGCTAATCTATGATTAAGAATGTTAAGTGACTGATTGACCAAAATTCTGAACTGATTGATTGAGTGTATTAGTTTAAAAGCATGTTTATCTATTTGACTGCTAAATTATCTGTTCATGTATTATGTTTAAACTGCAAATTGAAGGCCTTATTGGCGGCCAAATCCGAAATTGATTAATGTTTTATGCTAATTGGAATTTATGTGATTTTATGATAAATTTAATTGAAATTTGATTTGGAATGACTAAATTGGATTAAATAAGATAAGTTACAATAGTTGGCCTTAATCACCATTTTGTCACTTAGTGGCCCACTTCATAAAACACATTTGAGCTTTATTTCTAGCACTTTGTTCAGCCATTTCTTGAGCCTAATCCGACTAGAGAGAGAGAGAGAGGTAGGAGATAGATTGATTTCAACCAAATTGGCTTGGAGGCTTAGGAGATTGAAGGATTCCTTGCATATTGAGCTTCTACATTTGAAATTGGAGACTTAAGGTAGAAAATTTACCTTCTTGTTCATATTTTGGGTTGGTTCTTGCATGGTTTAGAGGATTGTTGGAGTTTAGAGCCAAGTTACGGCTTAAATTGTTGAATTGAAGCTTGAATCATGCATGCATGTACGTATTCTTGCATTTTGAAGTTGATTTTCATGAAATCTTGCATGCAAGTTTACATTCTTGTTCTAGTCCATGAATTCATTATGGTTTTGAGTTTAGTCTTGCTTTGGATCATGTTTTGAGGCATTAGAATTCACTAGAATTCATGCATGTCATATGTTCTTCATGTTCATAAAAACTTCTTTGAATTTGTGTTCAGTTGAACTACCTTTGGGCTTTGATTTCTCAAATCGATCTTTGAAACATGTCATACTATGAGTTTACAAGTGTTTTCCAGAAAATTAGCCCAAAATGATCAAATTTGATGCTTTGAAGTTGAGTTTTAAGCTTGAGGTTCAAATCTGGAAATTCCAGATTTTGGGCTCACGCTCGAGCGGGGAACTCCACGCTCGAGCATACATACTGAGTTCATACAGTCCGCTCGAGCGGGGAAGGTGACTCTCGAGCGGGAAATGCGTGTATCCAGTACTTTGCATGTGTTTACAATCTGCTCGAGCGAAGGAATGCACACTCGAGCATCACGCTCAAGCGGGGGTCGAGCGCCCGTCGAGCGTAAATTTCATGCATCTAGTACTTTTGCAGTCCGCTCGAGCGAGGTAAGTCACGCTCGAGCGGGGAAAGACATGCTCGAGCGGGACCCCTGTTTCAGCAGAATTTTGAAAAGTGTTTTAAAGTGTATCTTTGCATCCTCATTCCATCCTAGGAATTCCTAGGCCTAGTTTAAGGCATCTTAATGAGGATATTGATGTAGAAGCACACCGAGTCAAGATAGGGACAAAGGCATTATTTCCCAACTGTGTAACTTAGTATGTGTTCATTCTGTAACTGTGTAGAGTTGGCATTTGGTGATGTGCACTAGCTTATCTGTAGCCCAGAACTCTGTGAGTAACAATGTTGTAAAGATATATTCAATCATGAATAGTTTTTGAACGATCAACTATACTGCTTTCTGAAATTTCTTACTGAATGAATGCTTGTCCTATTGCGAACTGTATTCGTGGCATCCATAGCAATTTATTGTTACTGTACTGTACTGCTACTGTCACAGAGATCTCTGTCGGTTCCCATGTTGGAACCACTACTGTTTACTGATATGATGGCCATCAACTGACTGTCCGGTTTGTTAAGGCCTACTGTACTATTTGCTATTGGATGTACCACTTATGACTGCTACGATCGAATAACTGATATACTATTCAAATGACTGTTTTAAATACTGAAAGGACATTCATTCGTAACCTCTTTACGCATATGTTATTCACTGGGCTTTACCTCACTGTTTATATATATATATATGTAGGTGTCCAGGCACCGGACCGGAGCTAGGAGCGTCGTGTTAGCTCTTGTTTTGTCAAGCCAACCGTTGTGCCTCACTGTAAGGTTCCAAGTGCTGCCAAGCCAAGGCTGCTTTGGGGTGTTTTAGATTTCCCTTTCTCCGTAGTTGTTTTGTATTGACTGCATAGACTATTATTGTACTGTTATGTAGGGATTTGGTCCCGAACCTGAACGCCTGTATATGATGCATGTACATACTGTTTTTGTTTCTAATGTGATTATGTTATGAAAAGTCTTTTTGCATACAGACTGTCACAGCTCATTGGACATCTTTTATTACTGTTTTGGCTTCCACTAGCCCCTGTACTCTGTATTACTGTTATTACTGTTAAGCAGGCCTTCGGTAATCACGGATTACTGGCCGGTTATGGTGCTAAACCCATAGGGGCGAGTTTGGGTCGTGACACATAGGGTGAGCCAAACCCCAGTAAAGATACTCTAACACAGCGTATGGATCTTAACAAAGTTATAAGGTGAATGAATATGCAATGCTTGTGTCAAAACATTTTATATCTCTTTTCAAACCATGCTATGCCAATTTATGAAGTCAATTCCAGTTTAGTAGTAAATAAGGCAATGGATACAACATTGGGAATCTTTAGGACATGTTTGGAAGTAGGCTACAAGCACTACCAAATTGTCATTTTTACTGGTATTAACCGAAAGGCTCGACACCTAACCGCGTGGGTTTCTAGACTTTCATCAAGGACACACAGGCCAACATAATACCACAACTACACTCCTACCCAGATTCACCAAGGTATTCATCCATTTTTCTCAAAACAACAACATTTTCAATGTGTTAAATATGTTACAATTCTCAATGTATATGGATGAGAAAATAGTTCCATTTCACCTAATTCTCATGCAATTTCTACAACAATCATAGCTATCCTCCACCGATAGGCCAAAACAGGTATATCTAAATAGATAAATAATTTTCAACACAGATATACTCTCCAACATTTCCAATTAGGAGTGATGATTCATATCTAAGTCCATGATCATCATTGTTCCAATTCCATATAACCAACATTAATTCCATTTCCTCTTTTCAAAAACCAAATTCATACAATTTAGGACAAAAATCCCATTTCTTTAAAAATCAATCTCGATGGATAAAATCCACCATTTAGCACAACCCAACTATTTTTACAAAGCCACAATCATATACAAGAGCCTATTTTGAAAACCCCTCTTTCGATTTCAAAACCAAACCTTAGATTTCTATCAAAAATGCCCAAATCACAACATCCTTTTTAAAAGACAAATAACTAAGTTAAAAATCATAAAAAGAGTCGAAGTAATCCCTACCTCAAAGACAAAGACTAAGAGAAACAAGAGTTGAAACTTGACGAAGCCGAAAACGAACTTTGCTTAGACCAAAACGAAGCCCTAAGTGAGCTCTACCTTTTTATAAAAGGATCCAGGGTGAAATTGATGAATCAAGGTGTATTTGGTGTTTAGAGATAGTTTCTAGAGAGAGAGTGTGTAGATCTGAGATTTAGAGATAGAGAGAGATAGAGAGAGAGAGAGAGAGAGAGAGAGAGAGAGAAGTGAAAAAGTGATCTCCTTGGGCTGATATACGCACAGATCAGAATGGTCGCTCGAGCGAGCAGACACAATGAAGACACCGCTCGAGCATAAGAAAGGTTGCTTGAGCGCACAGTGCACCCCTCCCAATAGTTCAGACCTGCAAAAGTTTGCTCGAACACAAGAATAACCGCTTGAGCGAAGAACTCAAACTCCCAGTAGTTTTGCAGATTGCAAAAGACTGCTCGAGCGCAGGTATGGTCGCTCGAGTGAATGGACAAATTTCTGGGCAACAACACTTTGAAAAGCTAACCTCCAAACCTGTTTCAAACTCAACCAAAGCTCCCAATAGCCAAACCCCACAAAAATAACATGAAAAGAAGTTGAACAACTAATAAGACAAGGAAATTTTGGATCCAAAACAATAAATAGACTGGGTCCAAACTAGAGTCGTTATATCGTTGACTAAGCACGAAGATCGAGCTGCCCATTCAGCTCGCAGGGGTCCAAGGAGTAGTGCCTTTAAAGCTAAGGAAGAAATCAAAGTTGATTAACCGCTCGAGTGGTGAAGTGGTTCATCTAGTATCTCTACCTGTGGTCTAAACTTCTGGGAAGTATGTTTTACCACTCGAGCGGTATATGTTGCACTCGAGCAGTTGTCCTATATGTGAGCACCACCTTTAGTCATACCGGTTGAGTAGTAAAGTGAGCGCTTGAGCGGTCTTCATGGCTTTGTTTAGTATAAAGTGCATTGTTTGCTATTTTTAGGGTTGAACCCATCCAAATTCTTAAAAAGGAAGAAAAAGCGAAGTGTTCTATATTGGAGAGTGTTTATATATGAGTTTCCTCGATGTATAGAACCTAATTGATTGATCAGTGAACTACATATTGACAAACATTAAGGGTTGGTTTTGTTCTTTTATTTATAAAAAGAGAAAGGTGTTCATCGGTGGATTTCAAAGAACTTGGGCCTGAAGCTTTGATGGATTTCAGAGTGGCTCATCGTTGTGGATTTGACATTGGTGTTGTAAATTCAATGTTGGGCAAAGCAATTTCAAGGTGAAGAAGGTGGTGGACAAGGCACATCGGGTTTGGTTCATTTTGGATGTGGATTCGCTAAGTAATTGAGAGTTCTCGTGTGTAATTATTTTTTGTCTTCTCAGTAGATTGTTTCGTGGCTTTGGCCTGTAGTTTTTTTTTTTTTTTTAATCACAATTATAGGTGCTCTAATTATGATTTTTTTTTTATGTTAAATAGTTATGCCAATTTATTGTTGATTGTTTAATTGGGATTGCTATTCATTGTTTAAAATTGAATCATAATCACAAACCAGTATCTCAAGGGTTTTTTTGGATTTTTCAATTGGTATTACAGTGGGTTGCTCAATCTTTATTTTTCAAGGCTATAAGGAGCGAGATGTTGTTTGATTTGTGATAATGGATTCACTTCGTGAAGGAATTCTACGATGTGACCACCCCTACTTAACGAATCCAATTATTCTTTTTGGAAAGTTCGGATGAGAGCATTTTTAAAAGCTATTGATGAAAAAGTTTGGCAATCTATCATGTTTGAGTGGACCAAACCTATGATTACTGTAGATGGAGTAATGTTCCCTAAACCAATTGATAGATGGGACACAACCGATTACCAAAATAGTTGCTGGAATAGTAAAGCTACCAATTCCTTGTTTTACGTCGTCACACCCGAAGAGTTTATTCGTATTTGTAATGGTGAAGTCAAAACAGAGGCACGAGATATCCTATAAACTATTCATGAGGCACTCTTTTGGGTAAATGCTTAAAACTTCAAAGACTCACTTTTTAGTTTTGAAAACCTTTCTATGAAAAATAGTGAGACCTTTGATGAATTTTATGCAAAGTTGAGTGACATTGTGAATTCCAGCTTAAATTTAGGTGGGGAAAAAAAAAAAAAAAAAAAAAAACCATAATCCAATATGGTTGGAAAAATTTTGAGATCCTTGCTTGATCAATTCCAACCAAAAGTTACAACTATTGAGGAGGTTTAAGATGTTGACAACCTTAAGCTGGATCATTTGGTTGGAAATCTCCAAACCTATGAGGCTCATTTGAATTTCAATAAGAAAGAAAAAGATGTTTTGGCTTTTAGTGGTACTCATAGTGTTGGAAAGGATTTCAATGAGGATTGTAAGTTTGATTATGAGATGACAGATGCCTTTATAAAACGTTTCAAAAAAATATTTTCTGATAAAAAAAGCCTAATCTTACTGAATCAACTCATAAATCCAAAGCCAAATATATGTTCAAAATTGATTCTACAACCCAGAAGAAAAAAGGAAAAATATTGAGGAATCCTTAAAGAGTCCAATACTATGAATGCTAAGGTTTCAGACACTTTGCTCAAGAATGCCCTAAACAGTTGAGAAAGAAGAAAGGATTTTCTATCACTTGGGATGATGAGTTAGATTCTGATAAGAATGAGAGTGACAATGAGGTACAAGGCAAAGAAGGAAATGGGCAATTTCTTGCCTTCATGTCAGTATTTATAGTTCAAGGACAATTTGATTTTGCCGAGGGTCAAGTTGAGTATGCTCATGGCTAGAATGTTTCCACATTTCCTTTCTTTGATAGTAATGAATACTTATACTGGAGTGCTCGAATGAGGGTGTATTTATTATCATTTAATGCAAGCCTACGAAGGATCATAGAAGAAAGGTTTGAGATGCCATATGAACTTGACTTTGCAACAAACTTGAGAAACTTAAAGCCTCAAGAGCAATGGTGTGAACTTGAGTTGTAACACTTTGGATACAACTCAAAAGCATTATAGGTAATACAAGTTACTATCTCGGAAGGTGAGCGAACCCATATTTCTCATTGTGAGATGGCCAAAGAAGCATGGGATTTGTTGAAGTCTATTTATGAGGATGCAAGTTCTAATGGTGAATCTTGTTAGGGAAAATCTATAATTCCCACAAGTAAATCAATCAATGGGAATAAAAACTAATGCGGAAAAATTAAATCAAAAGCAACACAAGAATTTTTACGTGGTTTTCTCAATGTGAGGTACGTCCACGGGATCGAAATCCGATTCCACTATCAACCAAATAGTTTCCAAACAATTACAAACGAGACACGAATAGTCTCACAAACCACCCTTAGGTGAATTCCAAATAATCACAAATAAACAAGAGGAAAGACCTCACCAAATAGATGAATAAAAAATCTTCAGAACCAGAGTGGTAAAAGATCCAAAATAACGAACCAAATTAACACCGAAAACGAAACACCGAAGCAGAGCAGCAACCACGGTATTGAATTTGACCAAGTCAAATACACTACAATAATTCACACCAATTGAAACCCACCAACTTGAATTTATCCTTTTGCTGCTGCCGCCGTTTTTCACATAAACCAATATATATATCTATATATATATGTTGTTGATTAATGGGCTTTTCTATCAAAAACCCTAGTTGTACCCAAATTGAATTGGGTCTCCACAAAATTAGATATAATATATAAAAATATATTATACCTAAACCAAACCAAATCAAAATTCTTTAACAAACCAATTGGGTCCCACACTCCAATAAGGAGGTATACCCATCAATTCTCCCCCTACCGACTTAGGTGGAGACATCAACCATACCTGCCAAAGTTCGGCACTTCAATTGTTTGTCCCTCGACAAAGTCTTAGTCAACATATCCGAAATATTATCATCCGTGTGAACCTTTTCGAGTTGCAACAATTTCGAATCTAACACATCACGAATCCAATGGTATCTCACATCAATGTGTTTCGATCTCGAATGAAAAGTAGAATTTTTGCTCAAATGAATAGCACTTTGACTATCATAATAAAGCACATACTTTTCTTGCTTTAAACCCAACTCTTGCAAAAATTTCTTCAACCATAACTCTTCTTTGCAAGCTTCCGTAATGGCAATAAATTCAACTTCGGTAGTTGAGAGAGCAACATATTTTTGTAATTTAGATTGCCATGCCACAGCTCCCCCTGCAAAAGTCATCGAATACCTCGAAGTAGATTTCCTAGAATCAATATCACCGGCTATGTCAGAATCTGTGAACCCATCAAGCATCGGCTTACTATTCCCAAAACACAAACACACCTTTGAAGTCCCTCGAAGATATCTTAGAGTCCATTTAACCGCTGCCCAATGTTCTTTACCTGGATTAGAGAGAAACCGACTCACCACACCAACGGCGTGAGCAATATCCGGCCTTGTACAAACCATGGCGTACATCAAAGAACCAACTGCTGAAGCATAAGGAACTTTCAACATCTCTTCTTTGTCTTTCTCGCTTGTAGGACATTGATTCGAACTAAGCTTGAAGTGACCCGCAAGTGGACAACCAACCGGCTTTGCTTTATTCATGTTGAACCTCTCAAGAACTTTCTCAATGTAGTTTTCTTGAGACAACCAAATCAGCCCCTCTTTGTGATTACGAACAATTTTCATACTAAGTATTTGCTTTGCCGGTCCCAAATTTTTCATAGCAAAAGACTTGCTCAACTCCAATTTCAACCTGTTTATCATGGTAGAATCTTGACCCACAATTAACATGTCATCAACATAAAGCAAAAGAATAATAAATTTGCCATCCGAAAAATTTTTCACAAACACACAATGGTCCGAAGTGGTTTTAGAAAAACCATTATTCATCATGAAAGAGTCAAATTTTTTGTACCATTGCCACGGGGCTTGCTTGAGACCATACAAACTTTTTTTAAATTTGCAAACAAATTTCTCTTTTCCTTTTTCCACAAAACCTTCCGGTTGCTCTATGTAAATTTCTTCTTCAAGATCACCGTGAAGAAATGCGGTCTTCACATCAAGTTGCTCAACTTCAAGGTTCATACTTGCAGCCATGCCAAGTACAACCCGAATAGAAGACATCTTTACAACCGGTGAGAAAATCTCGTCAAAGTCAATACCTTTCTTTTGCCCAAAGCCTTTCATAACAAGACGTGCCTTGTACCTCAGATTCTTGCCGTCATTCTTCAATTTGAAAACCCACTTATTTTTCAAAATTTTTCTCCCTTTAGGCAACTTCACTAAATCATAAGTTTGGTTTTCAAGCAAGGAATTCATCTCCTCGTCCATGGCCTTTTTCCAATCACCTTTCTTTGCATGCTGAATTGCTTCTTGGTAGCTCTCAGGCTCCCCTTGATCGGAAATCAACACAAATTCATTGGAAGGATACTTTCTTGAAGGTTGTCGGTCCCTTGTAGATTTCCTCAACTCAAGTTGTGGTGGCGGTTCTTGCGTTGGATGCTCTTCCTCAATTTCTGACTCAACTTCATTGGGATTAGCATCATCCTCTACATCTTCAATAGGTGGCTGCACAACTCCCCCATTTTCATCATCCACTGAAGATAAAGGAGATGGATCCATGTCAATGAGATCACTAGTTTTTGGCTCCGGTTGATCACCTTTGCCAAAGTCTTCAATTGTTTGGTCTTCAAGAAACACACCATCACAGCTTCGAATGATTTTCTTGTCGACCGGATCCCACAATCTATACCCAAATTCATCACGCCCATAGCCAAGAAAAATACATTGTCTTGACTTACTGTCAAGCTTGGACCTCTCATCCTTTGGAATGTGAACAAAGGCTCGGCAACCAAACACTCTCAAGTGTTCATAAGACACATCTTTGCTAGTCCAAACTCTTTTTGGAACATCACCATTCAAAGGATAGGAAGGAGACAAATTGATCACGTCAACTGCTGTCTTCAATGCCTCACCCCAAAAGGATCTTGGCAATTTAGCTTGTGAAAGCAAACACCTTGTTCTTTCCACAATGGTGCGGTTCATCCTCTCGGCAACGCCATTTTGTTGAGGAGTCTTCTTAACTGTCTTTTGGTGCTGAATACCTTGGCTGCGACAATACTCATCAAATGGCCCAATGTATTCACCACCATTGTCTGATCGGATACACTTCAATTTTTGCCATGTTTCTCTTTCAACCATGGCCTGAAAATGCTTAAATACTTCTAGAACTTGATCTTTAGTTTTTAGTATAAAAGCCCAAACTTTCCTTGAATAATCATCAATGAAAGTATCAAAATAAAGTGCACCACTATGTGTTCTAACTTTCAAAGGACCACAAACATCCGAATGAATCAACTCCAAAACATTTTCTTTTCTAGAAGCAATATTTTTATGAAAAGAAACTCTATGTTGTTTACCCGCCAAACAATGAACACAAGTTTTAAGATGTGTACCTTTCAAACCGGGTAGAAGCTCTTTATTGAACAAAACTTGCACCCCTTTTTCACTCATGTGGCCAAGCCGCTTGTGCCACAATTAGGTAGAAGTATCATCTTCAAGTGCATTAACAACATCTTTACAAATTTTTCCTTGCATCGAATAAAGTGTATGAGTCTTCTTGCACTTAGCCACCACCAAAGAACCCTTTGTGAGCTTCCATATTCCATCACCAAATTTGTTGTTGAAGCCTTCATCATCTAACTTCCTAGTAGAGATCAAATTGAGGCGAATGTCGGGAACATGCCTCACATCTTTAAGCAACAACTTGCAGCCCAAATTTGTTTCCAAGCAAACATCACCCATGCCAATAATCTTAGACAAACCTTCATTACCCATTCGAACAGAACCATAATCTCCTTCGGTATAGGTAGTGAAAAAATCAACTCGAGAAGTCACATGAAAAGAAGCACCAGAATCAATCACCCAATTGCTCTCTTGGCCCACAAAATTGATACAATCATCTTCACAAACGACCATGAGATCATCGGTAGTAATTGTCGTTGTGTCTTCTTGCTTTTTATCCACACTTTTGTCACGCCTTTTCTCTTTGTTCTTGAGCTTTCAGCATTCCCGCTTCATGTGCCCTTTCTCATGGCAATAATAGCACTCAATGTCTTTCTTTGAAAAAGAACCATCTTTTGATTTATCACGGCTTTGATCACGACCATGATGAGTCTTACTCCTCCCCCTTGTTTTACTTCGGCCTCTCATAACAAATGCTTCTGAATGAGAGGAACCCGCTGATTTTCTTCTAGTTTCTTCATTCAACAAGCTACTAGTGACTTGGCCCAATGTGACAACTCCATCAGGTGCCGAATTAGTAACTGTCACAACCAAAGTTTCCCAACTTTCGGGCAAAGAACTAAGTAGCATCAAAGCCTGCAACTCATCATCAAAAATTATTTTCATAGAAGCAAGTTGGTTAACAATACTCTTTATTTCATTCAGATGTTCCGGAATAGGGCTGCACTCTTTATATTTTAAATTAACCAACTTACGAAATAGAAAGGCTTTATTTGTGGCTGATTTTCTATCATAAAGACTCTAATTTTTTCCATAAATCATGTGCTAAAGTTTCAGTAGCAACATGATGAAACACATTGTCATCAATCCATTGACGGATAACACCAACGACTTTTCGATTAAGCCTCTTCCATTCATCATCTTTCATACCTTCGGGTTTGCCACTATTACCCTCAATTGGCCCATACAAATCTTTACAAAATAATAGGTCCTCTATTTTAGTTTTCCAAGTTACCCAATTGCTTCCATTGAAGCTAGACATGCGACCCACATTTCCCTCCATTGATTTACTCAAATAAATAAACCCAAATAAACCGTAAGCTCTGATACCAGTTGTTAGGGAAAATCTATAATTCCCCACAAGTAAATCAATCAATGGGAATAAAAACTAATGCGGAAAAATTAAATCAAAAGCAACACAAGAATTTTTACGTGGTTCCCTCAATGTGAGGTACGTTCACGGGATCGAAATCCGATTCCACTATCAACCAAATAGTTTCTAAACAATTACAAACGAGACACGAATAGTCTCACAAACCACCCTTATGTGAATTCCAAATAATCACAAATAAACAAGAGGAAAGACCTCGCCAAATAGATGAACAAAAAATCTTCAGAATCAGAGTTGTAGAAGATCCAAAATAACGAACCAAATTAACACCGAAAATGAAACACCGAAGCAGGGCAGCAACCACGGTATTGAATTTGACCAAGTCAAATACACTACAATAATTCACACCAATTGAAACCCACCAACTTGAATTTATCCTTTTGCTGCTGCCGCCGTTTTTCACATAAACCAATATATATATATATCTATATATATATGTTGTTGATTAATGGGCTTTTCTATCAAAAACCCTAGTTGTACCCAAATTGAATTGGGTCTCCACAAAATTAGATGTAATATATAAAAATATATTATACCTAAACCAAACCAAATCAAAATTCTTTAACAAACCAATTGGGTCCCACACTCCAATAAGGAGGTATACCCATCAAATCTCATGGTACCTCCATCCCTCATGCATCGAATATTGATTCTTTGGATGGAAATTCTTCTTTGGACAAAAGTGAGAATGAAAGCTTCACTTTTAGGTCTTCAAATGGTGGTACTAGATCTTCAAGTGTGGAAGAAGAAATAGGTGGTGTAATTCTTCGTAAAGCATATGAGATGTTGTATAAGCGAAGTTTCACCTTAAAAAAGATGAACATCAAGTTCTCCACCAAACTTAGGCTAAGTAGAGAGGGGAAAAAAAAAAGTAAAGCAAGAACTCATGGAAGCTCAAGCGGAAGTTAGTGTTCTCTCAAATGAAATGGAGTCTTTGATCGCCAAACTTTCCACATGTGAAATGGAGAGAAATCAATTGCATCATGCTCATGATGAGTTAAAAGAGACTAATAGTGATCTTAAAAGAGAGTTGGAGATTTGTTCAAAGTCCGAGAAAGAGCTTGAAGCAAAAATTGTTTCCTTGGAGTTGGAACTCGAAAGTGTCAAAGCTTCAAGTGCACAAGTGTGGATGCGGCTCCTTGTACTGAATACATGGCTAATGATAAAGGATAAGTTGGCGTCATCAAATAACATGTCTCACCATCTAAAGCCTCAACTTCCAAAGATGAGAGCACTAAAAATTTCATGGCTAGGAGTACTATTACTTCATTTTCTTCTTTGTCTCATAATTGTGTAGCCAAGGGTAAATTCATTCATATTTGTCATTACTGTGGGCTTAAGCGTCATATAGACCTCATTGTTTTCAATTTCTTGAGACCAAACACGAAGCGATGTTATGTTTGCCTAGACCCAGAAATAGGAGGTTGGAAACCAAGTTGAGACGGGTTCCCATTGAAGGGGAAAGGAACCACAATATCAAGACACCACCCAAGAACTGCAATTCTCACAACATTGTTCATACTAAAGCAGTTTGGGTGAGAAAACTTGACTTGGGTAAATTTGTTTTTTTGTTTTTTGTTTTAGTTTTGAGTTTTTGTTTGTCTTTCTTATTTTTGGGTCTTTTGTGTGTGTTTGTTCATTTCTTTCTTGCTTTGTTTATCAAAAATCCAAAAATATTTTCTTTGTATGGTTTTGCAAGCTTGAAATTGTTGCGAAGTTCTTGGTGTATATTGGAATTGATGAGAATAGTCATTACTTATTAATGAGTGTATGCTATCTATGGTTATTACTCATTTCGGATTGTGTGTACTTTGATTAGTATGTCTTATTATGTACACACTCTTGGATTTGCAAATGCCAGACTTTTTTGTATAAGTGATCAAAGTTATATATGGACTTCTAGTGGTGTTTATTGTGTTTTTCTTAAGAAATTGACCATTGTTAGCATATCTTGTGTGATGCCCCAAAAATCAGAAATATCAAGGAATATATTAAAAAATAATTACAAGGTTTTTCTAAGGATACTAGTGTAGGAAACGTCACTAGTGACTTCTTAGTCAATAACCAAGTAAGATCCCAGGAAAGATCAGAGGAGTCAAAATAGCCTCCTTTTTAAGTCCAATCTCCTTAGGTAGCAAAGCTACCTTTTTGACAGATCTTAACAAGGTATGAACACAAGGCATGAGTTCACGGAATATAAGGATAGACTATAACAGACACATATAGATATGTAGGCAAAGTAATAGTTATAAGATTATATCTTAATTACGATAACAGTTTTAACACTTACAATCCCAAAACATGATTACAAATTCCTAATCTTTTAGGATAGCCATAAATCTTCAATGTTTTTGCTTTGTCATCGTCCATGTAAATTTCGTCAACACTTGGCATGAAACGCCATAAGCTTGGAATGCTCAGTAAATGCACACACACACCTGTCCTTTTTTCCCAATCCAAAACATAACCACATTTATAATAAGCAAGAAGTGTAATAATCAAGTAAACAAGCAAATGATTACAAGTTAGGTGTTCATAATCTAGAAATCCCCGTAAAGAGATTTCACCCTCCCAATCACAAGAATTGGACTCAGATTATTTGGTACGCCTCCTCTTTTGCTACTTTGCAGACCTTACCCTAGATGCCTACAACGGTTACATACCGCGTAGCGCCAATCGAGGATCTCAAAAGAGACGATAAAAAATATATAACCTCCTCCAACCTTATTTGTCATAAGTACCTAGGGTCCGAATACAACCAATCCATTCAAGGGTTCCGAAATAACCACTTGCACAAGACTTAACCATCAGTTAGGGAGCATGTCCTATCAATCCATTATTATCTCATCATTATTCAAGTGATCGAAAACCCAATACCACCTCATTTAGTTTCCCCTTAAGTTAGATATTTTAAGTTAGGGTTAGAACAAGCTATTGAGACAATGATTTCTATACAAGTATGAGCATCATCAAAGCACCATAGTAAAGAAATATAGGCACAACAATGTAAATATCATACTAAGGCCCAAACAAGAAATAAGCAGCACATTCATGAAATTAAAAGTATGAAATCATCAACAAACATAAATTTCCATATTAGATACAATTTAAAGATCACATTCTAAGAGACATTTTTAGATTTTTTTCGAACTCGACCTTTCCATGGTTTGTAGAGAATTTTATCTAGTTTCTAAATCATCATAGCTTTTCTAATTTTCAATTATTAAATAAATACTCCAGCATTGTCTAGATTCGTCAACTGTTACAAAAATCAAATTTTCACTTAAACCATTCGCTCTTTTTCGATAAAACCATTTTTACTTGAAAGATAACACTTTAAGGAAAGTTTTGACATAAAAATGAGGTCAAGAAGATGTTTCTACGTGTTTCTAAAATTTTTGAATGAAAATACTGGTCTTTCATGCACAAAACT
This sequence comes from Camellia granthamiana, assembly GCA_036172215.1. NCBI lineage: Eukaryota > Viridiplantae > Streptophyta > Magnoliopsida > Ericales > Theaceae > Camellia > Camellia granthamiana. Next base: position 81,872,475 of record CM069903.1, read on the forward strand.
TAAAATAAGAGGAATAATAGAGAAAGAGGGAAACCATGATTAATTTTCCACTTCTCTTATGATAAATATTATGAAAATAACTCAGATTTTTAGAAATGAGGTATGCCTATGGAAATAATGTGAGAAGTGGATAGAAAAGGATAACTTTGTTTTATTTTAAGAAAAAATACAGGTAAGGAAGAAAATAAGGCTCAACTTATTTTATTCAAACACAAGAACATCATGAATACATATCTAAAAATGATACTTAAAACCTCTAAGATCATGTATTTGAATGAGAAAATAAAAAAAAAGGTTGTGTTGTTGCTTACTTGTTTGCCTAGGAAAGGTATTGTGTAAGAATTGCTCACTTTTCTTCCTCCTCCTCCAAAGTCCTCACTTTCTCTCCTCTTTTACTCTCCTCAATTGAAATATAGAGTGTGTGTGTTTTTTTCATGCCAAAAGTGTTGAGGGAGGTGGTGTATTTATAGGAAAATTGTGGTGAAAGGTCCTAATTGCCCGTTGGTTGAAATTGAATCAAATGGTCTTGTATTTAGTTGAATTGTAATGAAATAAGGGGTGATTAGGAAGATTAAGTGTGATCTACTTGGGATTAACCCTTTCGTAGTTGTTTTGGAACTTGATTGAAAGGTGGGTACAAGACAAACATCCTTGATTTGGGGTCTTTGGTCAAAAGTCTTCCATGAATTCATGAAATTGGTTTCAAAAGTACTACACAAAATCTCCATGGTCATGTGCTTCAATTGACTAGGGTTTTTGAGGAATTTTTCATTTTCTTTTTGTGTACAAATTCATCTTAAAATAGTGTAGATATTTTGTGGAAAATATTATTATAATGGATTGTACTTTTATATATATACAGAAATGATTTTGAGGTAAATGTGCAATTTTAATAAAGTGCGAGGGCATGGGCTCAATTAACAAATTAGGATATCTGTTTCAAGTATAGGATTAATTAAATTAGTGATTGGAAAATAATTCGGTTTGAGCTGCTTCGCTACAAATTTAAAAGGAGAATAGTCGAGAAAACGATGAAAATTGGAAACTAGGCTTTTAAGCGATCAATCTATAATTAGAGTATTAACTAATGAATATTAGACTGTTTGAAATGGTTATTATTCTACCAGGGTTGATTAGGGTTTGCACAATTTCGTCTGGAACGTATTTTTTTATTCTAGAGTTTAAAATGCAATTTAATAGATTTTCAGGGGTTCTATTAAAATAAACTCAAGGTTAGGGATTCAAAGGTAATTACAAAAATTAGGGTCTCTACATCTTGGGTGATCTTGAGTCTTTTAACCCCCTACCATCTTTTTGCACCTCCACTACTTAACCCTTTGTGTTTGTCTCTCATGGCATGAGGAAAAGCCTACCTCAGAGTCACCAACTAGGCTTCACTGTCTTTTCTATCCTTTTTTGGTTTGGTTTCCACACTCTTGAGTAGGGGTGTGCGCGGTGCGGTTCAGGTGGTTTGAGAGTAAAATTATAAATCGAATGGTGGGTTAGCGAATTAGCGGATTGACAAATTGCGGTTTGGGCGGTTTTTGGTGGATTGGTAGATTGAAGAATATTCTAACTAATTATCATACATTTGCATAATATATAATACTAATTTGTATAATATTTTTTAGATATATAACACAAAATAATTTTACATAATATGTTTCATATATATAACCTCTAATTTGTAATAAATTTCGTATCTTAAATCTCTCTCACTCATTTTTACATTGATATTTCATTGGAAGTTAAAAAATATATATGTATTAACTATAGCGGAGTGGAGTGGTTTGGTTGGCGGATTATAAATTTTAAAGTTTAAACCGCTGTTAGCGGTTAGAGCAGTGCAGATTGATGCGGATCGGTGTGGTTTTAGAGGATTGAGCGGTATTTTGCACCACCCTACTCTTGAGCATGAAAGCCGCCGGTGAGTGTGCAAGAAAATTGTATACGTTGTTTGAGGGGGATCATTTGTGTTTACTCAACAAATATTCCTTAATCACTAGAGGTTTGACTTTTCTCAGTCACTTGCAGATTCTCATGTTGGAGGTTCAGCCATGAGATCACTACTAGGATTTGAATCTACTATTTGTCGAATGCCAAGAGACACACGCACGCGCGCGCGCGCGCACACACATACACACATTTTTCTCATGAGATCTATGCTTTTCACATGTTGGATCAATCTTCTAGAGATTGTGCACATTGTGTTTTCAAGTAATTGTGTTTCTTGGATATTCTTGCGTATATTAACGTACAAATCTAAAATTCCTTGGTTGCTCCACCATATTGAATTTTTGTCTCTCTCTCTCTCTCTCTCTCTCTCTCTCTCTCTCTCTCTCTAGCTTATTGTCCTTTGTTAAGGAGGTTATTTGTTGAGGGACAGCTTGTTAAGCAAGGACTTACATTGATTGTTTTGAAAGGGAGTTAGATACTTGTTGGTTTGCATATGTGTTGCTTATTTATCACATGTTATTGGTTATTACATGGCTTTTGTCCTTTCTTTTGTTGATTGAGTTTCATTTGACAATTCTTGAAAAAAAAGAGGGTGTATGTTTGAGGGGAAGAATTTTGAAGGAGAAATTTTTGAAGTGATGTTGTTGTTTAATAGCATGGTGTTCTTTTCAAATTTTCATTTTGTCATAACTTTTATGCTATCATATACTCTTGTGTTACTAATAGTTGTTCTACAAATCATGACCTTGAGAAAGTTATCTTTGCTGGTTGTAATGGGTTGGGGTGATTAGGATTTTCTTTGTTAGGTGTGTTTTGTCACGAAATTTCCGAAGGGGGAGATTGTTAGGATTTCATAATTGGCAATCTCGTTGGACAAAACTTTATTCAGTTGTATTTTTATTCGCTTTATTGTATCTGTGAGTTATAAGAGTTTATATACGAATCCAACCCAAATTGTGCCTATTTAGAAGAGTTTGTGTTGATATTTTGTATCTTGACTGGAACATTCTTTGTTTTCCACTTCACTAACTAAGCACAAGATCGGGCTTCCCGGTTAGCTTGCAAGGGTCTAGGGGCAGCGCCTCCAAAGCCAAGAAAGAAGTCAAAGTTAATTAATTGCTTGAGTAGTCTTTTGTGCGCTCGAGCAATGAAGTGCTTTGTCTAGTATCTCTACCTGTGGTCTGAACTTTTAGGAAGTATGTTTTACTGCTCAAGCGGTATATGTTGCACTTGAGCGGTCTTCGCGACTCTGTTTAGAATAAAGTGCGCTATTTGTTATTTTTAAGGTTGAACTCGTCCAGATTCTTAGAGAAGAAGAACAAAAAAGTGTTCTATTTTGGAGGGTGTTTATATATGAGTTTCCTTGATGTATTGAAGGTGATCGATTTATTAACGAACTACATATTGACAAACATCAAGGGATGGTTTTGTTTTTTTATTTAGAAAAAGAGAGAGGTGTTCATCGGTGGATTCCAGGTAACTTGGGTCTAAGGCTTTAGTGGATTCCGCAGTGGCTCGTCATCATGGATTTGACATCGGCATTAGGCAAACAATTCCAAGTCGAAGACAATGATGGAAGAGGCACATCGGGTTCGGTTCAATTCAGGCGTGGATTCGCTAGGTGATTGAGGGTTCTCATGTGTAATTCTTTTTTATCTTCTTAGTGGATTGTTTTGTAGTTTTGTCCAATGATTTTTTTTTATATCACAATTGAAGGTGCTCCAATTGTGATTTTTTCCATGGTAAATCGTTGTGCTGATTTATTATTGATTGTTTGATTAGAGTTGCTATTCATTATTTAAAATTGAATCATAATCACAAATCAAATATCTGGAGGGCTTTTTTTTTTTTTTTTTTTTTTCAACTAGGATGTGTTGAGATTTTGAAATTGGAATTGAAAGGTTAAGATTCATGAGACTTTTGAGGAGTGATGAATATTGAATATTGAGAATTGTTGAGCTTTTGGGAAAATCCTAGAGATTTTGGAATTGTTGATATCATGCTGGATTGTACTATTGTTGTTATGCCTGAATTTGAATTGAAAGTAATTGTTTGGGCAATCGATGGAGGATAGCATCACAATGTGATAGAAATTGGATATGTTTTAGGCAATTTAATTGTTTATGAATCGTGAATCAGATTGATCATACCATGAAATTGGAAACTGCGAGCTCTTGTATTTTGAAAATTTTTTGTGTTGTAAACACTTGTATTATCTTTGAGAAAGAGGAGCAAATACTGTGGTGAATCCGATTAGAGGGTGTAGTTGTGGTTAGTTTGAGTTTAGGTCCATGGTGAGTCTGAAAACATATGTGGAGTAGGTTCCTATTTCTTTCCGGTTAGAAGTCAGTAAAGTTGGATTGGTAGTGCTCTATCAGACTACTTGCAGACACTAGTCTTGGGGATTTATAGTGTTATATTTACTGCCCTACTTTCTAAAGAAAAGAAAGCTTTAAATTGTGGTTTTAGAACTGAAGCATGACATTGTTTATCAAATGAAAACTCATATTTTGTCATGGCATTTCATATGCATTCACCGCATGATATCATTAAACATCATACATGTCATAAAGATTATTTTTACTGGGCTTTTTGCTCATCCCTGTGAGGAAAATAACTTTTAGGTGTTGATGTCGTGCCTCCATCAAGGTGATGATCTGGGAGGATCTCCAAGCGTGAAGCTCCTTGCTTTTGTATATATATTTCTTGTTTATCCAAGGGCAAAAAAGCTTTGCACTTATGTCCCATTCTTTACGAGAAACCGGCCAACGCCCTAGAACTTGTAGCCTTTAAGGCGTTGATTTGCTATGGTTTTCAAGCTCATTTCAATTACTTGTATGCTATGGATTTGTACTTAAGGGACTATGGATTTTATGTTAAGTTATATGCTTTATTTATTAATTGAAGAAGATATTGAAATTCAACATGTTTTAATTATCGTAACTGTGAGTTTAAAAAATCCTTCTACATATCTAATTTGAGTTATGTATGTAAACGAAGAGCTTGATGATTAGTTTGTATATCTATAATTTTAGGGCGTTACGTAAAAGAGAAGGCCGAAAAATTGAAAATGGGATGCATCTGGCTGCACATGCTCTTGCATGTGTAGTTCCTCCAAAGAAAACCCAACTGAAGATCTTTTGCCGCATATGCAGGCCCTCTTCCCCAAACCCCCAATTTTGCTGTTCAATCCACACGTGCATGCCTTCCTAGTCGCACGTGTGGGACTACCCTGATGGCTCAAAATTCTCCATGACATTTCCACACTCCCTGATTCCGTCCTAAGGCTCAAAACTCAAAATTTCTAACTCGAAAATGTTAAGGAAAGTTAAACTAGATTGGAAACGAAATCTTGACAAAAACTACATAGCACTTTAGGCTCTAAAAGCAAAATAAAGAGTTCGAATAAATCCATTCAAGTCAGGTCCAAGACTTGGGATATCACAGTTGGAAATTGAAAAAAAAAAAAAAAGAAAAAGAAAAAAAACATTGTTCTTGATTTTGATAGGGAAAATGGAAAATTTTATCAAAAACCAAATATTATATCAAATTGCTAAATGTGTAATGTAAGGTAGGCAAAAATGGCATCAAATAGGCAACCTTAGTTTTGCAATGGACTTTAGTTATATAGAAATATTTTCTCCATTTAAGAATGAAAAACTCTATTAGCAATCCATATTTAAATTTCATAAAAGACAATACAAAAGTAAAAAAAAAAAAAAACATGTGTGCACATATATATATATATATATATCATGACCACTATTTTCTCCTGTTACAAAAAAGTCTACGAAATAAACAAATGATGGTTCAAGAAATATGTCATGAATTGCCGGTTCTTCATTGGTTGTAGCAGGATTTTCAGATGGCTTTGTGGTGCTATCCCTTTATACTTGTGTTCCCTACTCTTTATGTTCCAATTCTTTTTATATAACCATTGAGTAGATCGACTTGGAAGTTAATTATTTATGTATTATTTTTGTAAACGAGTATTTCATGACCCAAAATATGTATATATATATAGTAGAGCTTAACACAAACCCTTAAGGGCAACGAAATACAACAAAACACAAATGCAAAAGGCAAATAGCTTCAAAAGGCAGAAACCAATAGGACTTGGAAGTAATTTAAGCAACTAGATAACAAATGTCTCATATTGTTGTTACTACCCACAACTGTGAAAGTGTATTCATAATTAATAAGTTAAAGCTATGCAGTTATCGAGTGGTGCCTTAGGTTCCTCATTGGTTGAAGAATGGGACGTGTTTAGCCGCACGTGCGATGATCCCTCCCACACATGCTGTTACTCCTAGAAGAGAATCGAGTTGAATACGGCCCCCATTCTCCGCATGTGTGGGCCACCTTTCCCAACCCCCAATTCTTATGCATAAATCTGTATGTATAGGCCCTCCTAGTCACACGTGCGGGACTAGCCTATTGGCCCAAAATTCTCCATGACATTTCCGCACTTTCCAATTCCATCTTTATGCTTAAAACTCAACATTTCTAACTCGAAAAAGTGAAGGAAAGTTAAACCAGTTCAGAAACGAAATCTTAACAAAAACTACACAGCACTCAAGGCTGTGAAAGTAAAATAAAGAGTCGAAATAAATCAATTCAAGTTAGGTCCAAGACCCTTGACATCACAGTTGGAAATTGCAAGGAAAAAAAAATACACATATACACACACACACATTGTGCTTGATTTTGATAAGGAAAATGGATAATACTATCAAAAACCAAATATTATATCAAATTGCTAAATATATACTAGATTGTAAGCTAGGCAAAAATGGCATCAAATAGGCAACCTGAGTTTTGCAATCAATTTTAGTTATATAGAAATTTTTTCTCCATACAAGAATGAGAAACTCCATTTAGCAATCCAAATTTAAATTTCATGAAAGACAATACAAAAGCAAAAGAGAAAAAAAAACATGCGTGCACATATATATCATGGCCTAAGGACTTGGTGCACTATTCTCTCCATTTATAAAGGAGTCTGTGAAATTTACAAATGATGGTTCAAGAAATATGTCACGAATTGCCTGTTCTTCATTGGGTGTAGCAATATTTTCAATTGGCTTTGTGGTGTTATCTCCTTGTACTTGTGTTCCATGCTCTTCATTTTCCAATTCTTTATCTACAAATAGGGAGTAGATCGAATTGGAATTTAATTATTTGTTTTGGTAAACGACTGTTTCATTACCCAATATATATATATAGTAGATCTCAATGTAAAACCCTTATATGGGCAACAAAATACGACAAAACACAAAGGCAAAGGCAGATAGCTCCAAGAGGTAGAAACCAATAGAACTTCAACGTAATTTAAGCAAATAGATCTCATATTCTTGTTACTACCCACAAATGCGAAAGTGTATTCATAATTAATAAGTTGAAGCTATGAAGTTACCAAGGGGTGCCTTAGGTTCCTCATTGATTGAAGAGTGGGATGCGTCTGACTGCACGTGTGGAGTCTATGGCAGCACCTCCGGTGCCCCCTACCACACATGCAGTGATCCCTCTCGCACATGTGGTTCCACCCAGAACAAAACAAAGCTAAAACTCTCCTGCCGCACGTGCAACCCCCATTCTCCGCACGTGTGGACCCCTTTTCCCAAACCCCTAATTCTACTGCTTCAATCAGCATGTGTGGCCCTCCTAGTCGCACGTGTGGGACTACCCTGATAGCTCAAAATTCTCCATGACGTTTCTACACTCCACGATTCCATCCTTATGCTCGAAACTCAAAATTTCTAACTCGAAAAAGTTAAGGAAACTTAAACCAAGTCAAAAATGAAATCTTGACAAAAACTACACCTCACTCAAGGCTCTAAAAGTAAAATAAATAGTTGAAATAAATCAATTCAAGTCAGGTCCAAGACCCAGGGCATCATAGTTAGAAATTGCACCCCAAAAAAAAAAAAAAAAATGAAAGCAAAAACAATACCAAATTGCAAGCTAGGCAAAAATGGCATCAAATGTACAACCTCAGTTTTGCAATCAATTTTAGTTATTTGGTAATCTTTTCTCCATTCAAGAATGAGAAACTCCATTTAGCAATCCATATTTAAATTTCATAAAAGACAATCCAAAGTAAAAGACAAAAAAAACATTTGAGAATATATATATATATCATGACCCAAAGACTTGGTGCACTGTTTTCTCCATTTATAAAGAAGTTTGTGAAATTAACAAATGATGGTTTAAGAAATATGTCACAAATTGTTGGTTCTTCATTGGTTCTAGTAGGATTTTCAGATGGCTTTGTGGTGTTATTCCCTTGTACTTGTGTGTTTCAAATGTTTTTCTGTAAACATGGAGTAGATCGACTTGAAAGTTAATTATTTATATATTACTTTGGTAAATGAGTGTTTCATTACCCAATATATATGTATATATATAGTAAAGCTCAATATAAAACCCTTAAGGGCAACAGAATACAGCAAAACACAAAGGCAAAGGCGGATAGCTCCAAGAGGCAGAAACCAACAGAAGTTAGAAGTAATTTAAGAAAATAGATAACAAATTTCTCATGTTCTTGTTACTACCCACAAATGCAAAAGTGTATTCATAATTAGAGTGTGGTGCCTCAGGTTCTTCATTGGATGAATAGTGGGACGCGCTTGGCCACACGTACGGAGCTCCTGGTTGCACGTGCGGCACCCCCTACTACACGTGTGGTGATCCCTTCCGCATGCACAGTTCCTCTTAGAAGAAAAGTGAGCTGAATGTAGGCCCTATTCTCAGCCCATGAGGGCTTGCTTCCCCAAACCCACATTTTTTGCTGCTTCAATCTACACACGTAGGCCTCTTGGTTACACATGCGGGACTACCCTGATAGCTAAAAATTCTCCATGACGTTTTCATACTCTCGATTTTGTCCTTATGCTCAAAACTCAACATTTCTAAATCGAAAAAGTTAAGGAAAGTTAAACCAAGTAAAAAACGAAATCTTGACAAAAGCTACACAACACCCAAAGCTCTGAAAGTAAAATAAAGAGTCCGAATAAATCAAGTCAAGTCAAATCCAAGACCCAGAATATCATAGTTAGAAATTGAAAAAAAAAACACACACACACACACACACACATTATTCTTGATTTTGATTGGGAAAATGGACAACATTATCAGAAACCAAATATTATATCAAATTGCTAAATGTACTAGATTGTACGCCAGGCAAAAATGGAATCTGTAGACACCCCATTTTCGACCGTCCTCAAGACTTGGACGTCACCGCTGGAACACTTGGTGATTACCCATGTTCGTGTTTCGTTTTGAGTTCCCGGAGGTCTCGGCTACGCACCTTGCTTCAAGATCTCTCAACTCGACTGTTCTGTGTTTGGTTTTGCACCAAACACTTGTGTGTTTGTTTCCGAGGGTAGAGAGTAGCTTGTTAGCTACCCCTGACACCCACCGGCCATGGCTTAAGGCCACCGGCCGTGTTTTGAGGCTACCGGCCATTGGTGAAATATACCATTGGCCGGTCGGTCTTTGGTGTGGCCGGCCGACCAAATGTTTGGCCGATGGACTCCTTTTCTGGCCGGTACCACCTTTTTGCCTTTTTCAGGCATGGTGCATGCCAGTTGTGCCAGCTAGAATGCACAAGACCTGCCCCCATGCATATATGTGGTTGTTTTTCCACCTTTGTCCCTTTTTTTTTGCACCCTTTGCTCAAAGCTTCTTGAGGAAGCTTTGACCCCTTGTCTTGGCTTCCTCAAGAAGCTTGCACCTTTGGGATAGCTTCCATTGGAAGCTTGATTCTTTTGACCCTTTTGCAATAGCTTCTCTAAGAAGCTTGGAGCCTCTCCTTTGTCTATATAAGGAGCCTCCCCCTTCCTTTGTCTGGGTTGAGCAAAAAACCAGAGCAATATACATATATACATCTGTGATACATCTTTTCTCTCTATATCTCCCTCTCTCTCATCAGTTGTGTGTGTTTAAGGGCCTTAAAGTGCATTTTATCCTTAGTTTTGCACACAAACACACACTACTACACCATACTTCGACTTTGGGAGGCATTGAGGGTTTGTTCTTGAGGTTTTGGACTGGTTTTGATCAGAGAAAGGTGGCTGACCTTGCTGTTCTTCAAGGCTTCTTCAAGGGTAACACTCTTACTTTAGATTCCCCAATCTTGCACTAGACTTTTGCCTATCTTGCTTACTATTTTAGACTTTGTGTATAACTAAAAAAAGTCTTGTATTTGCATGCTTAAGATACTTCATTAAGGTTGTTTTGGTGTTGGGGGTCGACCTCCCTCTCTCAGGCCTTGTTTGGCCCCTTTTTGTGCTTGTCTTTATAAGCTTTGGGGACTTTTGTGTATTAACCTTCTCACCACTTAAATCCAATGGATTTTCAGTGGTGAAGAAGGAGTTTTTAAGTCTTGCATAGGGGAGGGACAGCCCTCTCCCTTTGTTTCTCTTTTGTTTGCATTTTTGGCTTATAAGAGTAGCATGTATGCCTAGTTTTGTTTGGCTTCATTTTAGAGGTTATTTGGTGTTTATTTGGCATGTTTCACCTCTGTCCCATGTTGGTTTGTTGACCCCTTGCATGCATAATACACTTGCCTTGTATTCTCCCATTTTGTTCAAGAAATGCCTCTTGCCATTAGGCCATCCTGCTTGCATATTTTTGCCTAGCTTTGTGAAGTTTTTAGTCATATTTTGCCATGCTTGAGGTCTTTTGGGTATTATTTTGGTCATGCATTTCATGCTTTGTATAGCTCCTTTGCATTCTAGCATGTTGGCATCGGGTGTGTGAGTCATGAGCATGCTTAAGTTGGCCTATTTCAGTGATTTGGAATCACTTATGATGTCATTTCAGTCCATGTTTTGTGCTTACATACTTGTGTTTGTTACTCTCTTAATACCTTGATGAGAAGTGGTCATATGCTCCATGTTTAGGACTTAATGCATACCTCTTGTTTAAGTCATTTGGGATGCCCTTCATGTGGGTTTTCGGGGTGTATTTTGCTGCATTAAAACTCTGTTTTTGGTTGAAGAGTCCATGCCATGTGTGGTTGGGGTAGTGGTAGTGGAATGCTTCTCTTTATGCCTTAGTTTTAGGCTCATTGGTATGCATGTTTGCATGAGCACTTGTCCATCATTTTGGGCACTTTTGGCTACTGTTTTTAGGGTGGGCTGAGGTCTGCCCTTTGTAGTTTAGGTTCACCAGTGCATGATCATGTTGCATTGCTTTGGTTTCATGCTTGCATTGTATCATACTTACATGTTTACATAGTGTTTAGCTAGTTGCATATCATATACTTGTTGCATATTTGGTATGTTTATATTGCATTAACTTAGCTTGCATGCTTAGGTTACATTGCATTCGGCATGGTTGTGCCTTAGTTTCATTTGCATGATTGAGCCATTTTGCATACATGCATTGCATTACATTTCGCTTGGTTTGGGGTGTCAAACTAAGCATGAGGAATGGGGTGCGTTTGTACTTAAAGTGACGTAACGCACCTCAATCCTCGGTCACCGATACCTTTGATCTCAACATGATAGGGTGTTAGCATTCATTTGTTTGTTGCATGCATTTACATTGAGTTGTAAACTTGGTGCCTTAGGCCATCATGCATTGAAATGCGTGATTGGTGGCCCGAGGACCGAGGGTCACACTCCCATGAGTCCATAGCATGATTGGAAGAGTGGCCATGCACACATTGCTTTGAATTTCCTTGCCATACACTGTCTGCCCTCTGCTGTTGTCAAAAACAGGATTCTACAAGAAGCAATGGTCGGCCGGCCATATACAGTGCCGATCGGCCATCAGTGGCTGGCCAGTGGTCCAATATTTGGCCGATTACCACATTCTCATGACCGGTGGTGCTTTACATTGGCCGGTGGTATTCTAGAGTGATCAGGAAGTGGTTCAGAGGTGCCCCAAGAATTTTCACAGTCTTTAGAGGAGCAAGGCAGTGTAAACAGAGGCAACAGTGGCATGGCACGGGTTTCCGGGCAAGACGAATTCGAGCATGCATCATCCACGCATTCCGAAGCAAGGATGCGGCCACCTTCCCTTTGCATTTAATTTGTTATTTAAATTAGAAGTTCTGGAATAATTAATTTAGTATTATTTGTTCGGACTGTAATATTTATTCGGACCCTCCGAGCGAGGGCGAATTTGTAATAAGTGTGGGTGCGTGTGTGCATGTCTTCCAACCCCCACTTCTTTCTCCCTTTTACTTACCTGCTTTTGATGGTCAGTATTAGGGCATATTTAAATTAGCATACCTTATGCTATGCATGCGTGCATCCATACATTTGTCTTACATGCACCGGGCTCGGCGCATCATACTAACTGCATGGTATTTCAATTCCAAGTTGAATACATGTTATTTGTAGCATCTCATATGCCATCTTAGATTAGCTGAGCCTATTCTAGCTGCGTTTTGCCTGTGTCGCATTAGCCATCTTAACATGAACTAGGATCATGCATTGATTACTAACTAGTTTCTGTTTTGGCTTGGAGTACTAGGTAAGCTTTTATGCTTTAGCATCCTTGCATGCATGTGAGTGTTTGCCATGACAGCATGCTTGCCATGAGGCTAATTACCTATGTGATATAACTGCCTGAATGCCTGTGGGTGAAGGTTGGATTGTTTGAGTTGGAACAACTCATTGAAATCCGTGTTTTAGCCTACTTGCGAGTAGCAAATTTCAAACGTTTTTCAAACAAACGGATATGCAATGCTTCGTTCCAAATCAGGCGATCTAGTCTATACTTTTGTGTTGTGTGCATCACATAGTAATTATAGCTAATTAACCGGAATAAGAACGCATAATGTTTTCAAAACAAGATATCATGGTTAGTAGAGGTCGATCTTCGGATCGGGCGAGAGGGGGTGCTCATAGCTGACCTTTCCCGATCGTACCCAAGTTCTTGAGCCAAGGCAACTTTGGTGATGACGGACACGTGGCCTTAGGCAAATGAGTCAGGGTTTCCTAAATTCCCCCATTAAAAAAAATATTTAGGTGGCAACTCTGTATCTGGTAAAGCAATCCATGTTTGGCACTTCTTTCTAAAGATCTATTTTCTCAAAATGATTTGCCGGATTTGGACTCTTTGGTTCAGATTAAGAACCATGACAATTTGAGCCCGAACTGTAGTAGACCCACAGACGAACGAGACGGGATTCATCCTCCTGGGGTGTTCGGGGATGTCTACAGTTTCTGGCGACTCTGCTGGGGAGTTTAGAGAGCATGACTCAAACTTGTGATATCCTGTTTTGACTACACTTATGTGTTTCTTTGCATTGCATGTGCATTGGTGCGCCTAGGACACCGTGTTGGCCATCTACTATTCCTGAACGGTTTGCCGGAGGCTTGTCTTGTCAAGGCATGACCATAAGGTTGACCGGTTGCGGGCTCTGCCAGTATGGGAACACAAACCCTAGTTTTACCGGGGCACCCTCTTCGACCATTCGACCTAGTGCATATTCGGAATCCATAGTGACCATTCCAAACTAGGACAGGTTGCTTACCCGATATAGGTTGTTTGAAACCGCTGCGTGCGTAGTGAAACCCTAGCTCCTGACAAAATAGGACAAGGAAACCCTATCCCAACATAGGGGTGTTTTGGCTCTCTTTTACCTGCTATGTGCTTTTAGAGTGTATCTCTATAGGAACGTACATATCAGTCTGTGAGTTTGGGGCATCAGGCCTGCGGGCACTGGTGTTTTAAGGATCACTTATCTGTGGGTATCAGATTCAGACTTAGGGGCAATGATTTGGGAAACAGTGATCAGTGATTGAGGAATAGTGTATTCAGCTTATCAACAGTGTGTTGCGTGTTTATTTTACGCTGTTATGTTGTCCATTTATCTGGTTGTTTCATTTCCTTATTATCGCTTTGTTTATCTTTTTGCTAGGTAGTTTAGCGCGATTGCCTCTAACCCAGTAGATATTCCCCAAGCACTCTGGACTAGAGGTCGTCGACTCCATCGATCTGAGAATCTGGTAGACGGACAGCCGGTGTACCACTCTCTACCCCCAGTTACTAGACGGAGGGCAGTTAGGCAGAAAACATCGGTTCAGCAGTCAGTGCAGAGCGCTTCGTCCACCCCGCCTAGATATAGTAGGAATTAGAGTCCTGCTTCTCCCGTAGAGAGGGAACATACACCGACAACACAGCTAGATCAGAACAGTATGGCAAGTTTAGAGGAGATGGTGCGCTAGCTTGAAGAGAGCATGAAAACAATGCAGCAAGGCGCTGTTCGACAGGCGGAGTTCGCCAAACAACAAGCCACAGTTATGACTGAACAAGCAGAGTTAATCATGAGGCTACAACAGCAAGCCGGGGCGTCCGCTTCGCATCAAATTCCTCCCTCGCCAGGAGTTCCAACACTCGGGGAGCCAGCTAATGTTCAGAATGATATAGACATTCCCACGGGGCCACCTCCGCCCCCGATCCCACCCCAGATCCTACCCCAGTTATCCAAAACTCCTACCAACCTACTGGACTCCCCCTTTGAGTTCAAGACAGATCCTACGGCATTGAAGTTGAGCAAGCTTGAAAAGCTGTTCAAGAGATCCCAGGGAGTCAAGACCATCCCTGACATTGAAGATGGATATACTGACGCAGCTGTGACGCTGCCGGACAGATTCAAGATGTCGCATATTGACCAATTTGATGGGTCCGGGGATCTCATGGTGCACCTGAGGTTGTTTTCAGATATCTTAAGGCCAATGGGCCTCACCAGACTGCAGAAACTATCTCTATTCGGCCGGACCCTGTCGGGTGTGGCGGCCATCTGGTACGCCAAATTAGAAGATGATGTCAAGAGAAACTGGGACGAAATGGCTGAGGCCTTCATTCCACAATACTCGTATAACACACAGATCGAGATTACGACTCGTGATCTTGAGACAATGAGATAGGAAACTAAGGAGCGTTTCTCGGAATTTGTAACCCGCTGGAGGGCTAAGACTTCAATGATGACCCTAAGGCCTGCCGACAAGGATCAGATTCGGATGATCATGCGCAATCTCCAACCCAAACTGATGCAGAAAATGATCGTACTCCCCTTTCCTACCTTTTCAGATCTCCATGAGATGGGAGTACAGATCGAGGATGCCTTGAAGCAAGGCTTGATCGATAGTGACAGGGAACAACCCCGAAGGACTTTCAATCGTAACACTAATGCAGGCCCGAGCGGCGCTACAGCTACAAGAGCCTCCGAAGTGAGCATGGTCACCACCAACCCCTCTCCAAGAACCATGGCAGCTACGCCATTCTCCGGTGCGTCCGGGAGCAATACACAAACAGCCAAATACCCACCCAAAAACCAAAGAGCCTTCACTCCACTATATATGCCCCTGTCCAAAGCTCTGGGGGTTTTAATCAGGAAAGGGCACTTGAAGCCCCTAGAGTTGCGGCCACTACCGGAAAAACTTCCTCCTACCCACAACCCAGCCAAATATTGCGCATTTCACCAACAGTACGGTCATGACACCGACCTATGCTACCGATTACGTCATAAGATCCAAGATCTCATTGATAACGGGGTGATCATGCCTCCCGAAGAACCCAATGTCACAACAAACCCTCTCCCGCCACACAACCAAGCTCCACCTCCCAAAAGAATCAACTTTATCCAGACTGGGGTCGTGGCTTACGATCCCAGCATATATATCCCTCCTTCCCACCTGCCTAAGCCGGAGGTGTTCCTTCCTGACTGCACTGACTTGTGCATGTTGGACATCTCCAGAACCCAACCTAAGCCGATAGTGGTGACTGTCAAAGACGGAGGAAAGGAGATTTCAGAGGACAATAGGATTGTTAAGCCGGAGTCCAAGGAATTTGGGAGTTTTATTGAAAAGGTGTACAGTCCGAGTGACTACATTTCGTCAGCAGGCCAGGATGGGCCAAATATGGAATTACTGACAGAGCTAGAGCTGTGTGTGATCCAAGGGGATGGATTTGGACAGAGGGAAAACGATTTGACGACTGTGGAAGAAGACCTTGCCAACCTCCAATTTTTCAGGGACCAAGATCCAGGGGACGCAGCAGTCAGCTGTTTTGATTATGAGGAATCAGCTGAGGCTACCGGGTGGTTGGATGATCAACCGGATGTTATGGGAGAATGCCAACCAGAACAGGGCCCGGCAGGGGCAAGAATAACAGTGGTGGCCGGAAGGGCCAGAAATCAGAATACATCGCCGGAGAGCGCCGGTGTCGAGAATCTCGCTCAGGACTGGAGCATTTCGAATACAGGGATTGTTGAACAACCAGTTGTACTGACACAGTTGGAACAGGAAAGATTTGGGGAGTCTGAGAGAATCAGAAAAGCTAAAGCCCATGTGGGGACTGAAACCGCTGTGTGCGCAAGAACAGAGAATGCTGTGAGCATACAGATGGAGGATATTGCGAGTACAAGAACAGTCATACCGGAGCCGGGCAGGTGTCTTTCGGCTGCCGGTGGAATGTGGTGGGAGGACGATGATCTATGTCTTGCCCACACAGATGAGGATTGGGGGAGTAACCAACCAGATGATACCTGGTACATTGGTGAAGTCGACCATATGACTAGGAGTGGACGGTATTTCAAGCCTCCGCATCTAGATCAGCCAGAGGTGTCTGGGAAAGATAAGGAGACGGAGAAACCGAAAGAGAAGCAACTCAAAGAAGAAGCTGTACTGAAGCAGCTGAAAAGGATACAAGCAGACATCTCCATCTGGGGACTACTTATGGCGTCGCGGGTGCATAGGCAAGCTGTCTTATCAGCCATGGACAAGGCCAAGCTCTCGATAGAAACCACACCGGAGCAGCTGGTGGGATTAGTTTTTCCGGGAGGAGCTACCCCGATGTTGACTTTCTCTGATAAGGAATTGCCACCTGAGGGTGCGAATCACAATAAGCCACTCTACATTTCGGTGGAATGTAGAGACAAATGGATCCCGGTGGTTCTTGTTGATACCGGATCCGCCATCAACGTCTGCCCGGCGAGGACAGCGTATGCAATCGATTTAAAAACCACAGACTTTGCGCCAACAGCCCAGGTGATTCGGGCGTATGACAACACGAGCAGAGAAGTGATGGGAACAATAAAAGTTCAGACCAAGGTTGGGCCGGGACAGCATGAGATAGAGTTCCATGTCTTAGAGGTTTCTGTAACTTTCATCCTGCTTTTGGGACGGCCGTGGCTGCATCAGGTGAAGGCAGTGCCATCCACCTTGCATCAGATGGTGAAATACCCCTATGGGAAGGGAGTAGCCATTGTTTTTGGGAACTCATTGATCCATCCACCACCAGAAGTATCTACGCCAGTTTTGGAAATTGAGCACGGCATGGAGGATGTGTTCATATCAGGTTTTACCTTGGCCGAGGCTCGGGTAGTTCAAAACATCATGGCTGTTAATGAGGGATTGTATGTTAGTGCTCAATCAGTATACCTCATGAATAAGCTCCAACACATCCCCGGGATGGGATTGGGAAAGAGCGGCCGGAAGGGCGTTGCAACGTTGGCCGAAGTGCCACACAACCCACACACCTTTGGCTTGGGTTATCTGCCCACCTAAGAGGATTGGGTAAGGAAAGGTAAGGAGATGGCGGGGAGAGCCAGAGCGAAACAGCTGGGGAAGCCTTTTGACTTAATGCACCAGCCCATTCAAGGTACCCTAAACGGACGCCTCATCTGGGAGGGGGAGGACTTTCCATTTTGTGGCTTCCCAGAGCCGTGGCTGAATGCAGAGAAGAGGCGCTTGCCGGGGTTTGAAATCTTCTTTGATCTGCAATTATCCGGGGATGATGTTACTGAAGAGCAGATAGACTTGACAGTTGAGGTTGAGCAGAGCAAGGAGATGGAGTCTGAGGACGTTGAAATTGAAATGGGGGTAGCACTGGCATGTGTACTTTCAGATCCTCCAATCAAACAGAAGTGCTTGGGGAATAACTCCTTGGTGTTCATGATCGGGAATAAAACGGCTGTGGGCCTACCATCAACTATTTTGGATGCATCCATCGCACCCTCCCTCATTTGGCAGTACGAGGAGGGATTTTTGTCAAGCAGCACCGGGTCAGGTAGTGAGCCGGAATCTGATTCCACCGAGTCTTGTGAGTCAGAATCAGGTTCCAGCTCAACTAAGTCTGAATCCGGTATTCCTGGGGGTGATAACCCAAATACCACAGTCCTGTCCAGGTCGTCTTTTTCTTTCTCTTTTGAGTCTGTTGTAATAGAAGAATCGGATGGTTTGGATGTGCTTAATGAGAATGACGTGGATGTGGTTTCTGAGTACTTTTCTGTGCCTTTGATTTATTGCTTGAATCAGGACTTTCAAAATTTTGACAAAAACGACGAGGAAGAAATTCCTCCGGTTTTGCAACGATTAATTGATCAAGAGCAGGAGAGATTTGTTAAACCCTTAATGGATGAAATCACTACTGTGAATATTGGTACTGAGAAGGACCCGCGGCTGGTCCAGATCGGGTCCACGTTGTCTTCGGAGGAACGCGAGCGCTTAGTCGCTTTACTAAAAGATTTCAAAGATGTTTTCGCGTGGTCCTACGAAGACATGCCTGGGATCGATCCTGAGATTGTACAGCACCGGATCCCTCTTGACCCCGAGGCCCGACCTGTCAAACAGAAACTCAGAAGGATCGGCCCTGATTGGGCCATCAAGATTAAGGAAGAGGTCACCAAACAGATCGATGCAAGCTTCCTGCTGGTATCCGAATACCCGACTTGGTTGGCCAACATTGTTCTGGTACCAAAGAAAGATGGCAGGATCCGGGTGTGCGTAGATTTCAGGGATTTGAACAGAGCTAGTCCGAAGGACGACTTTCCCTTGCCGCACATTGATGAATTAGTGGACTTCACGGTAGGGCATGCTTTGCTTTCGTTCATGGATGGCTTCTCAGGCTATAACCAAATAGTGATGGCACCTGAAGACCGGGAAAAGACTGCCTTCACCACCCCGTGGGGGACCTACTGCTACAGAGTGATGCCATTTGGGCTGAAGAACGCTGGAGCTACATATCAACAGGCCGCGACCACGATATTGCATGACATGATCCACAAAGAGGTTGAAGTGTACGTGGACGACATGATTGTCAAGTCCAAAGAAAGAGAGGGCCACTACACCGCCTTGCAAAAGTTCTTCCAACGGATAAGAGAATTTCAGTTGCGGCTGAATCCTCAAAAGTGTACGTTCGGTGTTACAGCAGGGAAAATGCTGGGGTTTCTGATTACACAGAGAGGTATCGAAGTCGACCCTTCCAAAATCAAGGCCATCTTAGAAATGCCACCACCAAGGACTGAAAAGGAGGTGCGATGCTTTCTGGGTAAAGTGCAATTCATAAGACGGTTTATCTCAAAATTAACCTTAACTTGTGAACCACTTTTTGGCCTCTTGAAGAAAGGAAAGAAATTCCAGTGGGATGGCCGATGCCAAGCTTCTTTTGAACAGATCAAGGAATATTTACAAAACCCGCCCGTGTTGTCACCACCAGAGCCGGGGAAACCGTTGATATTGTACCTTTCAGTAATTGAGACTACAATGGGCTGCATGCTCGCGCAAGAATCAGAGGACAAGGTGGAGAGGGCCATCTACTATCTGAGCAAGAAGATGTTGGAGTATGAGACTCGCTACACACCACTGGAGAAGGCTTGCTTAGCCTTGGTATGGGCTACCAGGAAGCTACGGCACTACTTGTTAGCTCACTCCGTAATGTTGGTTTCACGACTGGATCCCATCAAATATCTTTTTGAGAAATCGGCACTTACGAGTAGGCTAGTTCGTTGGTTGCTGTTGCTTTCCGAATTCGATCTGAAATACGTGACACGCAAGTCAGTCAAGGGAAGAACAGTAGCAGAATTCTTAGCCGATCATCCAGTAGAAGGGGGTGAAGCAGTTGAGTACTTATTCCCAGATGAGACCATTTTGCATATCGACAATGAAACTTGGACGATGTACTTTGACGGAGCGTCAAACCAGTACGGATATGGGATAGGAGTGTTGCTGATAGCACCCGACGATTCCCGTATCCCTCTTGCCTTCAAACTCCGGTTCAAAGTCTCGAACAATGAAGCAAAATATGAGGCATGCATTGCCGGTCTAGAAGCAGCCCTAGAACTATGGGCAAAATGGTTGGACGTCATTGGGGACTCGAACCTTGTTGTGTCTCAAGCAAAAGGAGACTGGAAAGTCAAAGAAGAAAAGATGATAATGTATCACCAAACCCTGGACTTGTTAATTCCTCGATTTGAGAAGCTAAACTTTGCTCATCTACTAAGAGAGAACAACAGGTTCGCAGATTCACTAGCAACTCTATCTTCCATGATAGACATCCCGTTTGGAGTCCGGATGCGTCCAGTCATTATCGACCAGAAGTTTACGCCAACATATGAATCAATTGCTGCTATAGATGAGGTTCAAGATGAGAACCCCTGGTATTACGACATTTGGAACTTCTTGGAGAAAGAGGCGTATCCACTGGGGGCAAACGCCAAGGATAAAAAGGCAATCAGAAGAATGGTCGTTCAATTCATCA
The DNA here is from genome assembly GCA_036172215.1 of Camellia granthamiana. Taxonomy (NCBI): domain Eukaryota; kingdom Viridiplantae; phylum Streptophyta; class Magnoliopsida; order Ericales; family Theaceae; genus Camellia; species Camellia granthamiana. Next base: position 81,892,935 of record CM069903.1, read on the forward strand.
TCTGCGGGGCTAAACTGTATAAGAGAGGTCATCTGGGAATGCATAAGCTATGTGTTGAAGCCGAAGAATCGAAGCACCTAATGGAGGCCATCCACGGAGGAGAATGTAGTGCACATATGAACGGGGTAATGTTGGCTCGGAAGATCCTCAGACAAGGTTACTACTGGTCCACCATGGAGGAGGATTGTATCGGCTATGTTCGGCGTGGCCATTTTCAGTTTGGGGAATCGATGTGATCGGGGCTGTCACCCCGAAGGGGTCGAATGGGCATGAGTTCATCTTAGTTGCGATAGATTATTTTACAAAGTGGGTCGAGGCCCAATCTTACGCGGTGTTGAAGGCTCCACATGTCGCGAAGTTCATCAGAAACAACATCATCTATCGCTATGGAGTCCCAAATGAGATCATTTCAGATAACGGTTCCCACTTCAAGAAAAAATTGATTGACTTGTTAGAGAAATACAATGTGGCTTTTCATAAGTCATCCACATACCGGCCGCAAACCAATGGAGCGGTTGAGGCCACCAACAAGAACATCAAACACATACTGCAGAAGATGGTGGAAACCTACCAGGACTGGCCAGATAAGCTGCCGTTTGCTTTGTGGGGCTACCGGACTTCAATCAGAACTTCTACTGGGGCGACTCCGTATTCATTGGTTTATGGGATGGAGGCCGTTCTACCTATTGAAATTGAGGTTCCGTCTTTTCGAGTATTGGCCGAGTGTCAGATAGCCGAAGCAGATTGGTAGCAGAGCAGGTTTGAAGAACTCATGCTCTTCGATGAAAGAAGACTGAAAGCACTGTACCATGTTCAAGGTTATCAGCGCAGAATTGCCCGGGCTTTTAACAAGAGAGTTAAGTCCAGGAATCTGAAGGAAGGAGATTTGGTGCTCAAGGACAACCGAGCTCCCATCCACGACCCAAGGGGCAAGTTCAGACCCAATTGGATTGGTCCCTACATCATCAAAGCTATCTGGTCGGGTGGAGCTATGGTTCTGATGGACCTAGATGGCCTAGAGTTTTCCCAACCAATCAACATGGACAAGTTGAAGAAATATTATCCCTGAGAAGCTCGCTAGGCCGAAAACCCGAAAGGGCGACCTAGGCAAAAGTTAGAGCACAAAAATTTGAGATGATAAAACTGAGCTCGCAAGGTTGAAAACCCGCAAAGGGCGGCCTTGGCAAAAGTTAGAGCGTAAAAGGAGAGTGAAAATACTCGAGTGAACCCGAGCCTGAACTACGTAAGGCTTGATTCCCATCTTTGGGATATGTAGGCAACTTCATCCTGAAGTTCAGCCATAAGCTTCTTCCCCGATCAACTTTGTCCATTTGATCACCTCGGTCATCTTTGTCTATTCAGTGTTTAAGAATTCGGTTATGGTCTCCGGTGCAATGCTTTTCAGACTAGGGGCAACTTCCCGTTGCTGTGCAGTGCTGCGGTACTATTCAGACTAGGGGCAGCTTTCCAGTTGCCGAGATCCGGGGTTGTGCATCTCAGTGACAAATTTCAGGCGTGTCCAGTTCTGATCCATGTCGAAAATAGTTTTGAAAAGTTTTAATAAAAGTTGACTTTGTTCAAATTAATCTTTTTTTACAACTAAGACCATTTCTGGACCAAAACAGGAAATTTTCAGTACCATAACCTTCAATTTCATTGATTTCAATACAGAGTTCTCCTGCTCTTGCATACAAATTGAAGTTGCCTTTTTGTTACACTCATAAAGGAAAACTTGAAAGTACTAATAAAGCAATAAATCCGGGGCATAGTTAAGTCAGGTGTTCCTGCGCCCCCTCCCTGAGCTGGTCGAAACCTCTGGTGCTAAGCTGGGACCGATCTGTGCCTCCTCATTAAGCCAATCTATGCACTCATCAGACAAAATGCAACTAAAAGTGGGAGCGGGGGCCAGGAGTTCTCTAGTCCTCCATGTTGTGGCATACCGGGCAAGCTGTGCGCCTCGGGCTGGGAATGCAGCAGGATACTCTATCCCCTCTGGTGGACAAGTCTGATCATGACCAAACTGGCGCTGAAACCGGAATGGGAAGTAGAACACACAGTGAGTCAAGCCAATCAGCTGAATCCCGGGTTGGCGGGACATACTATAGCTCATTGACAGTAAATTAAGCCAAGGGCACCGCCAAGCAATGCGGTCTGCGGACAAGCTGCACATCCAGTCAAACCACCAATCCTCATCGAGGGCATCGACTAGGCGTTGCCTGAAGAAATAACCGCGAGCTGAGTAAGCTGGGCAAGAGTCCACAACCTGCAATTTGTCCATCAACCACACCTGGAGAGGGATAAAAAAAAAAGAGAGAATAAAGAATAGAGAGATGTACGATGAGAGAAAAAGTAAGAAGAGGGTTCTGTAAGAAAAACCGAGCCTGAGGGCCGAGTGATGTGAGCAATACATGTGTGAGATTGGGTGGGAAACATTACCTGCAGCAGTAGTGGACTTCCCGCAAATTTGGTCATTTCGCGGCGATGGAAGGCGTCCAAGCCCATCAACGTCTCAGCCAGAGTCATGGTGATGCAACTCTTACCCTCCTTCAAACCTTGGGCAACTTCGATCAACCAGACATTAGATCCTCCGGAGCCTGAGGCAAGTAAGAAATGAGATAGCATGCACAAACAAAGTGCGTGTTGCCGAAAACCTTGCCATTGACGGTCACCGTGGTCGCCAGCGCTAGAAAAACGGCAAATCAAACTCGGAATATCCAGCATCCCGTCATAAATCAAAGATCGAGCGTCGGGTATTGAGAGCCCACACATTTGTCCTAAGGCTTGGGCATAGCCAAAACAAAGTTGGGGCAAAATCTCTTTGTTGCGCTCAGACTCCATTAAAGCTTGGAAATCTTCAAAGGTAGGACATACCTTTTGCCCACCAAAGCTAAAAGCATGCGTCACCGGATTCCAAAACCTTGCCGCGGGATGGAGAAACGGAAGGTGCAGCGGAGTATGACTCAGAGTGAATAGTGCGTTTATGCCGAACCCCCGGAAATTCAGCTTTTCCGAGCCGTCCAAGATGGCAATCCAAGCTGCAAGATTCTGGGAAAGAAACTCTTCCATTTGGAGCAAGTCAGTGTTGAATTGAGAAAAACCACGAAGCTGAGGCCTTTTGTAGAAGATAAGGTATGAGTGGGGGACAGCTATCAGCATTCTGGTGGTTCTTTCCATCCATGGCCGGCCGGCCAAAGATAATGCCGACCGACCATCACTTTTGGCCGATGGCCATTCCTTGAGGCCGATGGATTTCCCTTGTGGCCGGTGGTCTTCCTTCTTGTTCCTTGAACAATTTACGAGTTGAACATACTGAGGGATTGTGGTTGGAACCTCTACCGATGCCCTCCGGTGATCGATTCTTACGGGGTCACACCCTTTTGCTTATCGAGTTGTTGTACATTTGCTTATCGAGTTGTATTTCACTCTCTTTAAGTCTTTGATTTGCATATCGAGTTGTACTCACACTTGGTCGACTCATCGAGTTCCTTTGTTTTGCTTATCGAGTTGTAAGTCGGTTCATTACCTGATTATTACAATGCGAGTGCTCAATTTTCAAACAAAGTTCAATGTCATTCACATTTTTATGTGATACCACGCGATGCGATGCATAGAAAGTACAAATGTAACACCTTTTGAACAAAATAGCTGTTTCATTTCCATCGTGTGTTTTGCAAAAATACACAGTTTTGAGAAAAATAATAACCTGTCTGAGGCAGTGCGATACGCTTAAACTACCAGTACAAAAGAATGTAAAGCAAAAGAGGGCAGGGCAGCAGAGTATTGGGATTGATACCGACAACCTCCCCTCACGGTCGATGCATCCCGCACTCCTGTTCAAGTCAACGGTATGGTTCGGCACCTTCCTTACTCAAGACAATGCGAGAAAGCACACTCTCAGAACATTAGTAGACCTTTGAGTTGACCTCGAGCCACATCTTTTACGAACAATGCTCGGTGCGCGCGACAAGCACCCCTTCCCGTATCCTTTTTGTATCTCGTGAACTCCACAAATCGCTTCAATTATACTGTGTTGCAGTGCTTTGCATTTCAACATCATGAATAACTTGTCTTTACCACGTTTCAAGTTCCTATACACATTGCATGCGTTGTCGCGTTATGCTTTACTTATATGTGTTCAAGTTCCTATACACATTGCATGCATTGTTGCGTTATGCTTTACTTATGTGTGTTCAAGTTCCTATACACATTGCATGTGTTGTCGCGTTATGCTTTACTTATGTGTGTTCAAGTTCCTATACACATTGCATGCGTTGTCGCGTTATGCTTTACTTATATGTGTTCAAGTTCCTATACACATTGCATGCGTTGTCGCGTTATGCTTTACTTATGTGTGTTCAAGTTCCTATACACATTGCATGTGTTGTCGCGCTATGCTTTACTTATGTGTGTTCAAGTTCCTATACACATTGCATGCATTGTCGCGCTATACTTTACTTATATGTGTTCAAGTTTCTACACACGTTGCACGCGTTGACCGCATGATTTACTTATATGTGTTCAGGTTCCTATACACATTGCGTTGCATACGTGCATTGCTTTACTTACATGTGTCCAAATTTCTATAACACATTGCACGTTGTCGCGTGTTCTCTACTTACAAGTGTTTGTGCCTTCACAGCATTGTTATGCTTCCCACTTGATTTGCGTTGTAATGCGCTTTCAATTGCATTAATGTGCATGTTGCTAACAATATTGTGTCTGTTAAGTTTTCTTTCTTTTTCAGGCGTGATATTGTATGTACGGTTCATTTGAAGCTGGCACGACCAGACGAACCACACAGGTATTGTATTCTCCGCGTGAAACGTCGCGAGAATTACATGATTCTCTTACACTCTCACTATATTGTAGTGTAGTTTGGTGTATGCTAGTTTAAAACTGTTGCATTGTTATGTTTCATTACAACTTTCTTTGCATGATCATAAGTTATGCTCGGCTTTGTGCATTGTCTTGCATTTTGCCCCTGCCTTTGGGCACATATCTTTATCCGCAGCATGTAAGCTTTGTCCAAGTCTTCGGCCTTGTCAAAAATGGGTCGTCTCTGGGCTTTGACAATCACTCCCGTCATTGTTATGACTTTCAAGTTCTGTCAAAGAGGGGCAACTGTAGACACCCCATTTTCGACCGTCCTCAAGACTTGGACGTCACCGCTGGAACACTTGGTGATTACCTATGTTCGTGTTTCGTTTTGAGTTCCCGGAGGTCTCGACTACGCACCTTGCTTCAAGATCTCTCAACTCAACTGTTTTGTGTTTGATTTTGTACCAAACACTTCTGTTTTTGTTTCCGAGGATAGAGAGTAGCTTGCTAGCTACCCCTGACACCCATCGGCCATGGCTTGAGGCCACCGGCCGTGTTTTGAGGCTACCGGCCATTGGTGAAATATACCATTGGCCGGTCGGTCTTTGGTGTGGCCGGCCGACCATATGTTTGGCCGATGGACTCCTTTCTGGCCGGTACCACCTTTTTGCCTTTTTCAGGCATGGTTCATGCCAGCTGTGCCAGCTAGAATGCACAAGACCTGCCCCCATACATATATGTGGTTGTTTTCCACCTTTGCCCCCTTTTTTTTGCACCCTTTGCTCAAAGCTTCTTGAGGAAGCTTTGACCCCTTGTCTTGGCTTCCTCAAGAAGCTTGCACCTTTGGGAAAGCTTCCATTGGAAGCTTGATTCTTTTGACCCTTTTGCAATAGCTTCTCTAAGAAGCTTGGAGCCTCTCCTTTGTTTATATAAGGAGCCTTCCCCTTCCTTTGTCTGGGTTGAGCAAAAAACCAGAGCAATATACATATATACATCTGTGATACATCTTCTCTCTCTATATCTCCCTCTCTCTCATCAGTTGTGTGTGTTTGAGGGCCTTAAAGTGCATTTTATCCTTAGTTTTGCACACAAACACACACTACTACACCATACTTCGACTTTGGGAGGCATTGAGGGTTTGTTCTTGAGGTTTTGGACTGGTTTTGATCAGAGAAAGGTGGCTGACCTTGCTGTTCTTCAAGGCTTCTTCAAGGGTAACACTCTTACTTTAGATTCCCCAATCTTGCACTAGACTTTTGCCTATCTTGCTTACTGTTTTAGACTTTGTGTATAACTGAAAAAAGTCTTGTATTTGCATGCTTAAGATACTTCATTGAGGTTGTTTTGGTGTTGAGGGTCGACCTCCCTCTCTTAGGCCTTGTTTAGCCCCTTTTTGTGCTTGTCTTCATAAGCTTTGGGGACTTTTGTGTATTAACCTTCTCACCACTGAAATCCAGTGGATTTTTAGTGGTGAAGAAGGAATTTTTAAGTCTTGCATAGGGGAGGGACACCCCTCTCCCTTTGTTTCTCTTTTGTTTGCATTTTTGGCTTATAAGAGTAGCATGTATGCCTAGTTTTGTTTGGCTTCATTTTAGAGGTTATTTGGTGTTTATTTGGCATGTTTCACTTCTGTCCCATGTTGGTTTATTGACCCCTTGCGTGCATAATACACTTGCCTTGTATTCCCCCATTTTGTTCAAGAAATGCCTCTTGCCATTAGGCCATCATGCTTGCATATTTTTGCCTAGCTTTGTGAAGTTTTTAGTCATATTTTGCCATGCTTGAGGTCTGTTGGGTATTATTTTGGTCATGCATTTCATGCTTTGTATAGCTCCTTTGCATTCTAGCATGTTGGCATCGGGTGTGTGAGTCATGAGCATGCTTAAGTTGGCCTATTTCAGTGATTTGGAATCACTTATGATGTCATTTCAATCCATGTTTTGTGCTTACATACTTGTGTTTGTTACTCTCTTAATACCTTGATGAGAAGTGGTCATATGCTCCATGTTTAGGCCTTAATGCATACCTCTTGTTTAAGTCATTTGGGATGCCCTTCATGTGGGTTTTCGGGGTGTATTTTTCTGCATTAAAACTCTGTTTTTGGTTGAAGAATCCATGCCATGTGTGGTTGGGGTAGTGGTAGTGGAATGCTTCTCTTTATGCCTTAGTTTTAGGCTCATTGGTATGCATGTTTGCATGAGCACTTGTCCATAATTTTGGGCACTTTTGGCTACTGTTTTTAGGGTGGGTTGAGGTCTGCCCTTTGTAGTTTAGGTTCACCAGTGCATGATCATGTTGCATTGCTTTGGTTTCATGCTTGCATTGTATCATACTTGCATGTTTACATAGTGTTTAGCTAGTTGCATATCATATACTTGTTGCATATTTGGTATGTTTATATTGCATTAACTTAGCTTGCATGCATAGGTTACATTGCATTCGGCATGGCTTGTGCCTTAGTTTCATTTGCATGATTGAGCCATTTTGCATACATGCATTGTATAGCGATCCCGGGTTTTACCCCTTGTTGTACAGTGGTCCGGACTTGAGTCCGTGGACATTAGCAGTTGTTATTCTCTTGTTTGCATCCTTTCACACTTTGTTTTGAGTTATAGGATGTGTTGGGCAGGTTTGTTATAGGGCGGTTATGTCTGGGAGCCAAGTGTTGCTGCCCAGAATTCTGGACCTTCGCTCGAGCGAGAAGTTTGTCGCTCGAGCGAGCTCTTTGTTTTGGGTCCTTCGCTCGAGCCAGGGTTTGGTCGCTCGAGCGAGAGTGTGTTTTTGTGTTTGGTGGGTCGAGCCAGAGTGACTTCGCTCAAGCAAGCGATTGCGTCTGGTTCTGGACCTGAGGGTTACATTTCTTGGCTCGAGCGAGCTTTTCTTCGCTCGAGCGATCTGGTTTTTCTTCGCTCGAGCGAGAGTTCTGTCGCTCGAGTGTGCGTCTAGTTGCAGACCTGTAGGTTCGAGTTGTTGGCTCGAGCGAGCCTTTTGTCGCTCGAGCGAGATTCTGGGTTGTTGGCTCGAGCGAGTTTTCTGTGTCTGGTCGCTCGAGCGACCAAGTCTTCGCTCGAGCGAGCCTGTTTTATATCAGCAGACAGTAGCGTTTTTAAACATAACATTTTCATCACTTTTCATTTTAAAACCTTAGATCTGAGACCCTCTCTCTCTAGACTTGCCTTCTCTCTAAATTTTCATCTCTTTCTAGTGTGAATCTACCCTAAGTTCTTTGTTAAAAAGGTAGAGGGTGTTGAGAGCTTTGATTTAATCTGAAAATTTGGCGATTTGGAGCATTTTGGGTTTTGGTCTTCATCTCCGTTGGAGCTCAAACTTTGAGGTAGGGATACCCTACTCCTCCTTATGGACTTTGTCTTTCAATTTTAGCTTTTTGATATGTTGGGTGTTGTTGTGTAATTTTACAAAAGTTTGGGTCTTTTGTGTAATTTTACAAAAGATGGGGTTTTGTTTATAATAAACCTATATGCAAGATTGGCATAGAAAAGTGAGATAGATGATGGATTATGGATGAAAATGGAACCTTAGGGTTGTTTTGTTAATTATGGGAAATTGCCCTAATTGGTTTAATAAATTAATTTGAATAATTAATTTGAGAAATGAGGAAGTGAATTGGAAATGTTGGGATTTGGAATGTATGGGATTAAAGGGTGTAGTTGGATTAGTTATCACTCACCAAGTTGAAATGTTGATTTTATATCCATTTGATGTATTTATTTCCTGTTTAGAAATAACTGCTTTGGGCTATCGGTGGAGGATAGTCTTGATTGTTGTAGACAATGCATGATGATTAGGTAAACGAAAACTAATCAATGGAATGTGTCATGGAGCTTGACGGTTGATAGAATACATTAACTTTATGTATTAAACCTATGTGTTTATATGCATTGTGTGTAGAGGAGGAGATGGGGGATGTACTCCACGGTTTAGGGAAAGATGGGGGATGGACCTCTAAACCAGATAGTGTTGGGAGGAGATAGGGGATGAACTCCGTAGATACAGCTCATATGCTTATCTTTGAAAAGTGTAGACACAGCTCATATGCTTGTCTAGAGAAGTGTAGATATAGCTCGTATGCTTATCTTTGGTTGTATGATATAGTTCTTATACTTATCTGTTGTGATGTTGATATAGCTTATATGCTTATCTGTTGATGTATTGATTTTGCTGGTATGCTTATCTACTGAAAATGGAAAAAGAAAAGTAACATAGACTTGTAAGTCATATAACTGTAATGTGATATAAGTGGATGTATCAGTGTTGGCCATCTATCAACTGCTAATCTTTTAGTCATTGTTCATAGCTGGTTTAGTGTATTTCTACTGGGCTGTGGCTCACCCTATATGGGAACATCATTTTTAGGTACAGGTAGCATGCCACCTCCAAGGACATAGCTTGGGAGGCTAGAGACTGTCAGACTTTTTGGATGTCTTTTTTCCTTTTGATGTATTACATGTAAATTTAAGCCTAGGGCTTAATGTGTTTGAGTTAGTACTCATTTCTCGTAACCAAGTGTTGGCTTGGAAAGTTGTAAGCCCATGGGGCATTTACTTTTGTTGTCAACATGTAATACTTTTTGTAATGAAATATTCTGATGAATAGAAGGATGTTGATCTTTTGTTTATCAATGCATGTTAATATTGTTGAGTTTTATGTTATTATTTTGAGGGCGTTACAACTTGGTATCAGAGCGTACCGGGTTCGAATACTTTGGGTACGTGGGAAGTGATTAGGATCACAATGGGTTTGCCTCGCTTGATAGAGACTTAGGTGTACAGTCATATGCTATGTGTTTAAATTGATAACATGCTTATGTGACTATGTGGGTATGGGATTTAATTTCTAGGATGTTGATTGGATCCTTGGGTTTCTGTGAGTCTTGTTGGAAAAGCACTTGATCAATGCTGTTTCTAACCGGAACTCTAGTAACGCCTCGGGACTATCATTATCCGGAAACAAAATTCGTAAGTGCTTATGTGTTTATGTGCTTACGTGGAGTGAATTACAGTTGTCCATGCATTAGGACGTGAGTGTTTAGTTTCGACACATTTATGAATGTGCTAATGTTCTTCGTTTCCTTTATTAGGATGTCAGGACGAGGAAGAGGTGGTAGGCGTGGTAGGCGTGGTAGGCCTAGGAGGCAGGAAGTGCCTATACCGGATGAGATTCCGGCAGTACAGGAGGGAGTTGGTCAGGCCAATGTGGCCGAGCCAGCGGGTCAACAAGCTATGAGTGCCTTGGCTCGAGAGATAGCAGGAGCTTTGGGTATTCTCAGAACAGGGAATCAGGTTGCTGAGGCAGGGCTTTCTTTCTTGAAGAGGGAGTTCTTCCGGTCTAACCCGGACGAGTTTGTTGGGGATCCAAAGGAGCCACTTAAGGCAGATGAGTGGTTAGAACAAATGAGTAAGACGTTCGAGATGCTTGGCATTGAGGACGGAGCACTGAAAGTGACCTTGGCATCCTTCCAGCTGAAGGGAGATGCGGGTCAATGGTGGAAGTACGAGAAGGTTCGTGTTGGTGGTGCATGGGAGGCTTTTGTAAATGCTTTCCAGGAGAGGTTTTTATCTTCAGCTGCTAGGGAGAAGCTGAGGGATCAGTTTTGCCGGCTTAATCAGCAGGGTTTGTCTGTGGCCGAGTTTGAGGCTACATTTACTAGCTTGTCCAGGTTTGCACCTGAACTTGTGGCGTCCGAAGAACGCCGTTGCTATGAGTTTGAGCGGAAGTTGAGGCGTGGCCTCAAGTTGAGGGTTAGTGGATCTTTCATACGAGAGTATAGACATCTGGTGGATGTTGCAGCTCATATGGAGCTCTTGATGCAGGAGGAGGAAGATAAGAAGAATAGAGGTTCCAAGAGTTGCCAAGATGGCCAGGGTGATGGCAGGAGACAGAGGGGTTATAACCCTCAGCAGTCTCAAGGTGGTGTGGCTAGATCGACCTTTCCAGTGCCGAGTGCAGGCTCGGGGAGAGGCAATCAGGGAGAGTTCACCTGTTACAAGTGTGGTCAGTTGGGCCACAAGGCTTCGGTTTGCCCACAGAAGGGTGGAGGTCAGCGAGTTGCTTCTTCTTCAGCTAGACCTCAGGGTCAGAGTTTGGGCAGGGGCCAGCCCTTGTCTTGTTATCTGTGTGGATAGCCTGGGCACCTGAAGAGGTTCTGCCCACAGTTGAGTGCCACTTCAGGAGCGTCTGGTTCTAGGCAGACGCAGAGTTATCAGCCAGCTCAGTCTGTGCAGGCCTCGAGGGCCAATCCGGGAGCTTCGTCATCCCAGACTGTGCAGCAGTCGTATGCTCCTAGAGGTGAGCAGGTGGATTAGGGGCCTACAGGGCGCATGTATGCTGTCACTGCACAGGACCTTGTATCGGCTCCATCAGTAGTGAGAGGTACCTTTCTGTTTTGCAACTCGATTGCTAGTGTAGTGATTGATACGGGTGCATCTCATTCTTTTGTATCTGCTGCATTTGCATCTGTGTTGGAGTTGGAGTTGGCACTGTTAGCATCTCTTATTTGTGTTGTGTCACCTGTTGGGGGTGAGTTGATTTTGAAGCACGGATGTAGAGGTTGTGATATAGAGGTCGCCGATCATAGGCTTCCGTTTCCTTTTGTAGTTATGCCCATGAAGGGCTTCAATATTATTTTGGCTATGGACTGGTTATCGTCATACCGGGCAGTTATTGATTGTTACCGCCAGAGGGTCACTTGTTGTACCGTGAGCGGGGAGTGTTTCCATTTCTTGGGGGACCGGGTTGGTAGTGTTTTGCCACCGGGGTATGATCCGCGAGGGCGGAGTGAGCTTAGTGGTCTACTTGCTAGCTTTATGAGTGGTGAGTGTGACGAGACCCCAGATTGTGTTGCCGAGGGTGGTTTGTGAGTATTCGGATGTTTTTCCCGAGGATCTTGTTGATTTGCCACCTCACCGAGAGATAGAGTTCTCTATTGATTTAGTGCCCGGCACGGCACCGATTTCTATGGCACCTTATCGTTTTGCCCGAGCAGAGTTAGTTGAGTTGAAAGTTCAGCTCCAGGAATTGTTAGATAAGGGCTTCATTCGCCCTTGTGTTTCGCCGTGGGGAGCATCGGCCCTCTTTGCTAAAAAGAAAGACGGTGCCTTGAGATTTTGTATTGACTACCGGAAGTTGAATCGGGCTACAGTTAAGAATAAGTACCCTATGCCCCGTATAGATGATTTGTTTGACCAGTTGAAGGGTTCCCGTTGTTTCTCTAAGATAGACTTGACATCGGGTTATCACCAGTTGAGAGTCGGGGAGGAGGATATTCCAAAGACGACATTCCGTACGCGGTATGGCCATTATGATTTTTGGTGATGCCATTTGGGCTTACCAATGCACCGGCAGTCTTTATGGACTTGATGAACCGGATTTTCCGGGAATTCTTGGATCGTTTTGTAGTCGTCTTCGTAGACGACATCCTGATTTATTCACCTTCTGAGGAGGAGCACGAGGAACACTTGAGAGTGGTGCTTGAGTTGCTTAGAACCCATAGGCTGTATGCCAAGTTTGGGAAGTGTGAGTTCTGGCTAGGAGAAGTCAAATTCTTAGGCCATGTGGTATCCGAGGAAGGGGTGTCTGTTGATGCATCCAAGACGGAGGCAGTGCAAGATTGGGCACAGCCTACGAGTGTGTTTGAGATCCGCAGTTTTCTGGGATTAGCTGGGTATTATCGCCGGTTTGTGAAAGATTTCTCCAGGTTAGCTTCACTGTTGACTAGACTGACTCGGAAGGGAGTCAAATTTGTATGGAGTGAGACTTGTGAAAAGTCGTTCCAAGAGCTGAAAGTTAGATTGACCACTGCTCCAGTTCTAATTATTCCGGAAAGGGGGTTGGGTTATGCAGTTTATTGTGATGCCTCACGAGAGGGTTTGGGTTGTGTGTTGATGCAAGAGGGGAAAGTGGTAGCTTATGGCTTACGCCAGTTGAAAATTCACGAGAAGAATTACCCTACACATGACCTAGAGTTAGCAGCAGTGATCTTTGCCTTGAAAATCTGGAGGCACTACCTTTATGGCGAGAGATTCGAGGTGTTCTCGGATCATAAGAGTTTGAAGTACCTGTTTACACAGAAAGACTTGAATTTGAGGCAGAGGAGATGGATGGAGTTTATTGAGGATTACGACTTCGAGTTGCATTATCATCCGGGAAAGGCCAATGTTGTGGCCGATGCCCTTAGCAGAAAATCCATTAGTGATGTAGCTTGTGTAGCCATCCGGGAGTGGGAGATGTTGGGGGCACTTGGCGAGTTTGATTTGCATCTGGGCGAATCTGTTGAGGCTGCGGCCTTGTTTTCTGTTGTTGCACAGCCTACCCTTGTGACTCGAGTGTTAGAGGCACAAAGAGGTGACCTTGAGGTAGAATCCCTCCGAGAGAAGATCTCCAGTGGGAAAGTTGAGAAGGGTTTGACGGTGTATCCCGACCTGACTGTGAGATACCGAGACCGTTTGTTTGTGCCGGAGTCTTGCCGAGAGGAGGTACTCCGAGGGTTTCACCATTCGCGCCTTACGGTGTATCCGGGAGGTACTAAGATGTATCAGGATTTGGGTCGCTAGTTTTGGCGGCGGGGTATGAAGAGAGATGTGGCAGTTTTCGTGTCTAAGTGCCTTTCTTGCCAGCAAGTGAAGGCCGAACATCAGAGGCCAGCGGGTTTGTTACAACCCTTGCCTATTGCCGAGTGGAAGTGGGAGCATGTCACTATGGACTTCGTTGTAGGTCTTCCGAGGACTCAGCGGGGTAGTGATGCTATTTGGGTGGTTGTAGACCGGTTGACTAAGTCGGCGCACTTCATTCCTATGCGCGTGAGAGATTCGGTAGATCATCTTGCCGACTTGTATATTCGGGACATAGTGAGATTGCACGGGGTCCCAGTGACGATCGTCTCAGATAGAGACCCTCGTTTTACTGCCAGGTTGTGGCAGAGTTTGCAGAGTGCCTTGGGCACAAAGTTAACCTTTAGTACAGCTTATCATCCTCAGACTGACGGGCAGTCCGAGCGTGCTATTCAGATCCTTGAGGATATGCTTCGAGGTTGTGTCCTGGACTTTAGTGGGACGTGGGAGAGGCACTTGCCCTTGGTGGAGTTTGCCTACAACAACAATTTTCAATCTAGCATCGGTATGGCATCGTTTGAGGCCTTGTATGGCCGACCGTGTAGGTCTCCAGTTTGTTGGGCCGAGGTGGTTGATGCACCCTTGTTGGGTCCGGAGTTGGTTAGGGAAACGACAGAGAAGGTTGAGCTTATCCGCAGGAGGCTTGTTACAGCCCAGAGTCGTCAGAAATCTTATGCCGACCGTAGGAGGAGACCTTTGGTGTTTGAGGTAGGTGATCATGTCTTTCTAAAGATATCACCTAGACGGGGATTGATGAGGTTTGGGAAGAGTGGGAAGTTATCCCCTCGGTTTATTGGTCCTTTTGAGATCCTTGAGAGGATTGGCGAGGTTGCCTATCGTTTGGCTTTGCCGCCACAATTGTCCGGAGTTCATGACGTGTTTCATGTGAGTATGCTTCAGAAGTATGAGCCGGATCCATCACATGTACTGGATTGGACCGACTTACAGGTAGATGAGGATGCCTCGTATGAAGAGAGACCAGTTCGGGTCTTGGATAGGCGGGATCAAGTCCTGTGTGGCAAGACCATTCCTTTGGTGAAGGTTTTGTGGAAACATCACGGAGTGGAGGAAGCCACTTGGGAACGTGAGTTGGAAGTCCGCGAGAAATATCCGGACTTGTTTGTTGATGTGTAGTCATGTATTGAGATTTTGTAATTTTAATGAACTTTAAGAACATTATGTTTATGTCTTAAGTTATAAAACATTGTGAATGTTTTGGTTTATCGATATATTGTGGAAACTTGCCTTGAAATGGAAGTTGATTATAATATTGCATATGTTGGCTATATTATAGAAATGGAGTTATATCATGAGAACTGAATAGGATATGGAAATGCATATTGTAATGTATATGTTGTGAAATGCCTCTTGATAAGAGATGGAATGACCGGTAATGGGTCAAGTTGTTTAATGTTGAAATGTAACATTGTTTAAAATGGAGAAAAACCTGTTTTTGAAAAACTTGCACTTAATTTCGGGGACAAAATTCTTTAAGGGGGGGAGGTTATAGCGATCCCGGGTTTTACCCCTTGTTGTACAGTGGTCCGGACTTGAGTCCGTGGACATTAGCAGTTGTTATTCTCTTGTTTGCATCCTTTCACACTTTGTTTTGAGTTATAGGATGTGTTAGGCAGGTTTGTTACAGGGTGGTTGTGTCTGGGAGCCAAGTGTTACTGCCCAGAATTCTGGACCTTCGCTCGAGCGAGAAGTTTGTCGCTTGAGCGAGCTCTTTGTTTTGGGTCCTTCGCTCGAGCCAGGGTTTGGTCGCTCGAGCGAGAGTGTGTTTTTGTGTCTGGGGGGTCGAGCTAGAGTGACTTCGCTCAAGCAAGCGATTGCGTCTGGTTCTGGACCTGAGGGTTGCATTTCTTGGCTCGAGCGAGCTTTTCTTCGCTCGAGCGATCTGGTTTTTCTTCGCTCGAGCGAGAGTTCCGTCGCTCGAGCGTGAGTCTGGTTGCAGACCTGTAGGTTCGAGTTGTTGGCTCGAGCGAGCCTTTTGTCGCTCGAGCGAGATTCTGGGTTGTTGGCTCGAGCGAGGCTTTCTTGGCTCGAGCGAGTTTTCTGTGTCTGGTCGCTCGAGCGACCAAGTCTTCGCTCGAGCGAGCCTGTTTTATATCAGCAGACAGTAGCGTTTTTAAACATAACATTTTCATCACTTTTCATTTTAAAACCTTAGATCTGAGACCCTCTCTCTCTAGACTTGCCTTCTCTCTAAATTTTCATCTCTTTCTAGTGTGAATCTACCCTAAGTTCTTTGTTAAAAAGGTAGAGGGTGTTGAGAGCTTTGATTTAATCTGAAAATTTGGCGATTTGGAGCATTTTGGGTTTTGGTCTTCATCTCCGTTGGAGCTCAAACTTTGAGGTAGGGATACCCTACTCCTCCTTATGGACTTTGTCTTTCAATTTTAGCTTTTTGATATGTTGGGTGTTGTTGTGTAATTTTACAAAAGTTTGGGTCTTTTGTGTAATTTTACAAAAGATGGGGTTTTGTTTATAATAAACCTATATGCAAGATTGGCATAGAAAAGTGAGATAGATGATGGATTATGGATGAAAATGGAACCTTAGGGTTGTTTTGTTAATTATGGGAAATTGCCCTAATTGGTTTAATAAATTAATTTGAATAATTAATTTGAGAAATGAGGAAGTGAATTGGAAATGTTGGGATTTGGAATGTATGGGATTAAAGGGTGTAGTTGGATTAGTTATCACTCACCAAGTTGAAATGTTGATTTTATATCCATTTGATGTATTTATTTCCTGTTTAGAAATAACTGCTTTGGGCTATCGGTGGAGGATAGTCTTGATTGTTGTAGACAATGCATGATGATTAGGTAAACGAAAACTAATCAATGGAATGTGTCATGGAGCTTGACGGTTGATAGAATACATTAACTTTATGTATTAAACCTATGTGTTTATATGCATTGTGTGTAGAGGAGGAGATGGGGGATGTACTCCGCGGTTTAGGGAAAGAAGGGGGATGGACCTCTAAACCGGATAGTGTTGGGAGGAGATAGGGGATGAACTCCGTAGATACAGCTCGTATGCTTATCTTTGAAAAGTGTAGACACAGCTCATATGCTTGTCTAGAGAAGTGTAGATATAGCTCATATGCTTATCTTTGGTTGTATGATATAGTTCTTATACTTATCTGTTGTGATGTTGATATAGCTTATATGCTTATCTATTGATGTATTGATTTTGCTGGTATGCTTATCTACTGAAAATGGAAAAAGAAAAGTAACATAGACTTGTAAGTCATATAACTGTAATGTGATATAAGTGGATGTATCAGTGTTGGCCATCTATCAACTGCTAATCTTTTAGTCATTGTTCATAGCTGGTTTAGTGTATTTCTACTGGGCTGTGGCTCACCCTAAATGGGAACATCATTTTCAGGTACAGGTAGCATGCCACCTTCAAGGACATAGCTTGGGAGGCTAGAGACTGTCAGACTTTTTGGATGTCTTTTTTCCTTTTGATGTATTACATGTAAATTCAAGCCTAGGGCTTAATGTGTTTGAGTTAGTACTCATTTCTCGTAACCAAGTGTTGGCTTAGAAAGTTGGAAGCCCATGGGGCATTTACTTTTGTTGTTAACATATAATACTTTTTGTAAGGAAATATTCTAATGAATAGAAGGATGTTGATCTTTTGTTTATCAATGCATGTTAATATTGTTGAGTTTTATGTTATTATTTTGAGGGCGTTACACATTGCATTACATTTCGCTTGGTTTGGGGTGTCAAACTAAGCATGAGGAATGGGGTGCGTTTGTACTTAAAGTGATGTAACGCGCCTCAATCCTCGGTCGCTGATACCTTTGATCGCAACATGATAGGGTGTTAGCATTCATTTGTTTGTTGCATACATTTACATTGAGTTGCAAACTTGGTGCCTTAGGCCATCATGCATTGAAATGCGTGATTGGTGGCCCGAGAACCGAGGGTCACACTCCCATGAGTCCATAGCATGATTGGAAGAGTGGCCATGCACACATTGCTTTGAATTTCCTTGCCATACACTGTCTGCCCTCTGCTGCTGTCAAAAACAGGATTCTGCAGGAAGCAATGGCCAGCCGGCCATAAACAGTGCCGACCGGCCATCAGTGGCTGGCCGGTGGTCCAATATTTGGCCGATTACTACATTCTCATGACCGGTGGTGCTTTGCATTGGCCAGTGGTATTCCAGAGTGATCAGGAAGTGATTCAGAGGTGCCCCAAGAATTTTCACAGTCTTTAGAGGAGCAAGGCAGTGTAAACAGAGGCAACAGTGGCATGGCACGGGTTTCTTGGCAAGACGGATTCAAGCATGCATCATCCACGCATTCCGAAGCAAGGCTGCGGCCACCTTCCCTTTGTATTTAATTTGTTATTTAAATTAGAAGTTCTGTAATAATTAATTTAGTATTATTTGTTCGGACTGTAATATTTATTCGGACCCTCCGAGCGAGGGCGAATTTGTAATAAGTGTGGGTGCGTGTGTGCATGTCTTCCAACCCCCACTTCTTTCTCCCTTTTACTTACCTGCTTTTGATGGTCAGTATTAGGGCATATTTAAATTAGCATACCTTATGCTATGCATGCGTGCATCCATACATTTGTCTTACATGCACCGGGCTCGGTGCATCATACTAACTGCATGGTATTTCAATTCCAAGTTGAATACATGTTATTTGTAGCATCTCATATGCCATCTTAGATTAGCTGAGCCTATTCTAGCTGCGTTTTGCCTGTGTCGCATTAGCCATCTTAACATGAACTAGGATCATGCATTGATTACTAACTAGTTTCTGTTTTGGCTTGGAGTACTAGGTAAGCTTTTATGCTTTAGCATCCTTGCATGCATGTGAGTGTTTGCCATGACAGCATGCTTGCCATGAGGCTAATTGCCTATGTGATATAACTGCCTGAATGCCTGTGGGTGAAGGTTGGATTGTTTGAGTTGGAACAACTCATTGAAATCCGTGTTTTAGCCTACTTGAGAGTAGCAAATTTCAAACGTTTTTCAAACAAACGGACATGCAATGCTTCGTTCCAAATCAGGCGATCTAGTCTATACTTTTGTGTTGTGCGCATCACATAGTAATTCTAACTAATTAACCGGAATAAGAACGCATAATGTTTTCAAAACGAGATATCATGGTTAGTAGAGGCCGATCTTCGGATCAGGCGAGAGGGGGTGCTCATAGCTGACCTTCCCCGATCGTACCCAAGTTCCCGAGCCGAGGCAACTTTGGTGATGACGGACACGTGGCCTTAGGCAAATGAGTCAGGGTTTTAAATTCTCCCATTAAAAAAATATTTAGGTGGTGACTCTGTATCTGGTAAAGCAGTCCATGTTTGGCACTTCTTTCTAAAGATCTATTTTCTCAAAATGATTTGCCGGATTTGGACTCTTTGGTTCAGATTAAGAACCGTGACAATTTGAGTCCGAACTGTAGTAGACCCACAGACGAAGGAGACGGGATTCATCCTCCCGCGGCGTTCGGGGACGTCTACAGCATCAAATAGGCAACCTCAGTTTTGCAATGAATTTTTGTTATACGAAAATCTTTTCTCTCTTGCACATGTGGTTCTTTTCAAAAGAACACCTAACTAAAGATCTCTTGTCACACATGTGGTTCCTATTCCCCACATGTGCAGGCCGCCTTCCCAAAACCACTAATTTTGCTTCTTCAATCCGTACGTGCGAGCCCTCCTAGTCGCACGTGCGGGACTACCCTGATGGCTCAAAATTCTCCATGATGTTTGCACACTCCCCTATTCCATCCTTATACTTGAAACTCAAAATTTCTAATTCGAAGAAGTTGAGGAAAGTCAAACTAGGTTAGAAACGAAATCTTAATGAAACTACACAGCACTCAAGTCTACAAAAGTAAACTAAAGAGTCCAAATATATCAAGTCAAATCAGGTCCAACACCTAGGACATCATAGTTGGAAATTGCAAAAAAAACACATTGTTCTTGATTTTGATAAGGAAAATGGATAATATTATCATAAACAAAATATTATATCAAATTGTTAAATGTATATTAAGATTGTAAGCTAAGCCAAAATGGCATCAAATAGGCAATCTCAGTTTTGTAACCAATTTTAGTTATACAGAAATCTTTTCTCCATTCAAGAATGAGAAACTCCACTTCGCAATCCATATTTAAATTTCATAAAAGACAATATAAAAGTAAAAGGAAAAAAAAAAAAAAACATGTGTGCATATATATATATATATCACGACCTAAAACCTTGTTGCACTATTTTCTTCATTTATAAAGAAGTCTATCAAATTAACAAATGATGGTTCAAGAAATATGTTACGAATTGTCGGTTCTTGATTGGTTGTAGCAGGATTTTCAATGTCTTTATGGTGCTATCCCCTTGTACTTGTGTTCCTTGCTCTTCATGTTCTAATTCTTTTTCTGTAAACATTGTGTAGGTTGATTTTGAAGTTAATTATTTATTATTTTGGTAAACGAGTGTTTCATTACCCAATATATGTATATAGTAGAGCTCAATACAAAACCTTTAAGGGCAACAAAATACAACAAAACATGAAGGCAAAGGCGGGTAGCTCCAAGAGGCAGAAACCAATAGAACTTGGAAGTAATTTAAGCAAATAAATAACAAATTTCTCATATTCTTGTTACTTCCCACAAACGTGAAAGTGTATTCGTAATTAATAAATTGAAGCTCTAAAGTTACTGAGTGGTGCCTTAGGTTCTTCATTGGTTAAAGAGTGTAACATGTACGACCGCAAGTGTGCAGTTCCCCCTGAAGAAAACCGAGTTCAATGCGAGCCCCATTCTCTGCAGGTAAGGGCCCCCTTCTCCAAACCCCCCAACTACTACAATCCGTATGTACGGGCCCTTCTAGTCGTATGTTAGGGCCCTCCTAGTCAGGTGTGCGGGACTACCTTGATGGCTCAAAATTCTCCATGACATTTCGGCACTCCCCGTTTCCGTCCTTATGCTTGAAACTCAAAATTTCTAACTTGAAAAAGTTAAGGAAAGTTAAACCAGGTCAAAAACAAAATCTTGACAAAAATTACACAGCATTCAAGGCTTCGAAAGTAAAATAAAGAGTTTGAATAAATCAATTGAAGTTAGGTCCAAGACCAGTTGAAAATGGACAATATTATTAGAAAACAAATATTATATCAAATTGAAAAATGAATATTACCATTGGAAGTAAGGTCCAAGACCAGTTGAAAATGGACACTATTATTAGAAAACAAATATTATATCAAATTGAAAAATGAATATTACCATTGGAAGCTAGGCAAAAATGACATGAAATAGACAACCTCAGTTTTGTAATCAATTTTAGTTATACTAAATTTTTTTCTCCATTCAAGAATGAGAAACTTCATTTAGCAATCCATATTTAAATTTCATGAAAGACAATACAGAAGTAAAAGAAAATAAAAACAAACATGTGTGCATACATACATACACATATATATATGATGACCTAAAGACTTGGTGCACTATTTTCACCATTAATAAAGAAGTCTTTGAAAGTAACAAATGATGGTTCAAGAAATATGTCATGAATTGCTAGTTCTTCATTTGTAGTAGGATTTTCTGATGGCTTTGTGATGCTATCCCCTTGAACTTATGTTCCCTGCTCTTCATGTTCCAATTCTTTTTCTATAAACATTGAGCAAATTGACTTGGAAGTTAATTATTTATTATTTTGGTAAACGAGTGTTTCATTACATTATATATATATAATAGAGCTCAATACAAAACCCTTAAGGGAGACAAAATACAACAAAACACAAAGGCAAAGGTAGATAGCTCCAAGAGGCGGAAATCGATAAAACTTGGAAGTAATTTAAGCAAATAGATAACAAATTTCTCATATTCTTGTAACTACCCACAAATGCAAAAGTGTATTCATAATTAGTAAGTTGAAGCTATGAAGTTACTGAATGGTGCCTTAGGTTCGTCATTGATTAAAGAGTAGGATGCTTATGACTGCATGTGCGGCGCCCCCTACTGCACGTGTGATGATCCCTCCCGCATGTGTCGTTCCTCCCAGAAGAAAATCGAGTTGAATGCGGCTTCCATTCTTTGCACGTACGGGCCCCTTTCCTTAAACCTGCAATTTTGCTACTTAAATCCACGCGTTCGAGCCCTTTTGGTCACACGTGCGAGACTACGTTGATGGCTCAAAATTCTCTATGATGTTTCTATACTCCTTGATTCCATCCTTATGCTCAAAACTCAACATTTCTAACTCGAAAAAGTTAAGGAAAGTTAAACTAGGTCAAAAATGAAATCTTGATGAAAACTAAACAGCACTCAAGGCTCCAAAAGTAAAATAAATAGTCTGAACAAATCAATTCAAGTCTAGTTTAAGACCCGGGACATTGTAGTTAGAAGTTGCAAAATATATATATATATATACACATTGTTCCCGATTTTGATAGGGAAAGTGGACAATATTATCATAAACAAAATATTATATCAAATGGGTAAATGTTTATTAAGATTGCAAGCTGGGCAAAAATGGCATCAAATATGCAACCTCAATTTTGCAATCAACTTTAGTTATACAATAATCTTTTCTCCATTCAAGAATGAGAAACTCCATTTAGCAATCTATATTTAAATTTCATAAAAGACAATTCAAAAGTGAAAGGGGAAAAAAAAAAAAACATTTGCGCATATATATCATGACCTAAAGACTTGTTGTACTACTTTTTTCATTTATAAAGAAGTCTATGAAATTAACAAATGGTGGTTCAAGAAATATGTCACGAATTGCCGGATCTTTATTGGTTGTAGCAGCATTTTCAGATGGCTTTGTGGTGCTATCCTCTTGTACTTGCCTTTCCTGCTCTTTATGTTCCAATTCTTTTTCTGTAAACATTAAGTAGATTGACTTGGAAGTTAATTATTTATTAGTTTGGTAAATGAGTGTTTCGTTACCCAATATATATATATAGTAGAGCTTAATACAAAACCCTTAAGGGCAACGAAATAGAAAAAAACACAAAGGCAAAGGCGGATAGCTCCAAGAAACGGAAACCAACAAAATTTGGAAGTAATTTAAGAAAGGGAAAAGTTAGGGATCATGAAATTTTTTTCATGAAAATGATCATGAAAAATTTATGATCTTTGGATTACCTTAATTAGTGTGTGGTGCTTTATTCTAAATGTAATCTAAGGGTCACAAAACTTTCATGATTATTTTCATGAAAAGTTTTTCATGATACCTGGCATTGCTATTTAAGAAAATAGATAACAAAGTTCTCATGTTCTTCTTACTACCCATAAATGCAAAAGTGTATTCATAATTAACAAGTTGAAGTTATGAAGTTATCGAGTGGTGCCTTAGGTTCCTTATTTGTTGAAGAGTGGGACGCGTATGGCTGCACATGCAACG
The DNA here is from genome assembly GCA_036172215.1 of Camellia granthamiana. Classification (NCBI taxonomy): domain Eukaryota; kingdom Viridiplantae; phylum Streptophyta; class Magnoliopsida; order Ericales; family Theaceae; genus Camellia; species Camellia granthamiana. Next base: position 81,915,773 of record CM069903.1, read on the forward strand.
CCCACTACCGCACATGCGGTGATCCCTTTTGCACGTGCGGTTCCTTCCAGAAGAAAACAAAGTTGAATACGACCCTCATTCTCCACATGTATGGGCCCCCTTCCCCAAACCCCCAATTCTACTGCTTAAATCCGCATGTACGGGCCTTGTTGGTCACATGTGCGGGACTACCCTGATGGGTCAAAATTCTCCACGACATTTTCGCACTCCCCAATTTCGTCCTTATGGTCGAAACACAACCTTTCTAACTGGAAACAATTATGGAAGTTAAACCATGTCGGAAATGAAATCTTGATAAAAACTACACAACACTTAAGGCTCCGAAAGTAAAATAAAGAGTCCAAATAAATCAATTCAAGTTAGGTCCAAGACTCGAGACATCACAGTTAGAAATTGCAACCAAAAAAAAAAAAAAAAGACAAACAAACGAACACATTGTTCTTGATTTTGATAGGGAAAGTGGACAAGTGGACAATATTATCTGAAAATAAATATTATTTTAAATTGCAAAATGTATATTAAGATTGTAAGCTTGGCAAAAATGACATCAAATCGGCAACTTGAGTTTTGCAATCAATGTGAGTTATGCAGAAATCTTTTCTCTATTCAAGAATGAGAAACTCTATTTAGCAATCCATATTTAAATTTCATAAAAGACAATACAAAAGTAAAAGAATAAAAAAATTAAAAAAAACATGTGTGCATACATATATATATCATGACCTAAAGACTTGGTGCACTATTTTCTCCATTCATCAAGAAGTCTATGAAATTAACAATTGGTGGTTCAAGAAACATGTCACGAATTGCCGATTCTTCATTGCTTATAATAGGATTTTCAGATGGCTTTGTGGTGCTATCCCTTTGTACATGTGTTCCCTACTCTTCATGTTCCAATTATTTTTCTATAAGCATTGAGTAGTGTAGACGCGCCCGAACGCCCCGGGAAGATCTCGTTTTGTTCATTGGGCTTACTACAGTTCGGACTCAATGTCACGATTCTGAATCTAATCTCACAAAGTGCAATGCAAGATCGATAAATCACCAAAGAGTCCAAATCCGGCAAATCGTTTTGAAAAACTAATTTTTAGAAAGAAGTGCCAAACATGGACTGCTTTGCCAGATACAGAGTCGCCACCTAAATATTTTATTTTGGGGGAATTTAGGAAACCCTGACTCGTGCCTAAGGCCACGTGTCCGTCATCACCAAAGTTGCCTCGGCTCGGGAACTTGGGTATGAGAGGGGAAGTCATGCAATGAGCACCCCCGCTCGCCCGATCAAAGATCGGCCTTTACTAGCATGATATCTTGTTTTTGAAAACACATGTGCTCTTATTCCGGTTATTAACCTAGAATTACTATGTGATGCGCACAGCATACAAGTACAGACTGGATTACCTAAGTTGGAACAAAGCATTGCATATTCGTTTTGAAAACGGTTTGCTACTTGCAAGTAGGCTAAAATACGGATTTTGCCACCCTCAAGTGGGCTTAGAAAACATGGTGATTTGCCACTCTCCAGTGGGCTTAAAACTCGCAATCAATGAATTGTCCCAATTCAAGTAACCCAACCTTCACCCACAGGCATTCAGGTAATTATATCACATAAGCAGTTGGCCTCATGGCAAGCATGCTATCATGGCAACACTCACACACATGCAAGGATGCTAAAGCATAAACACTTACCGAGTACTCCGAACCAAAACAGAAACTAGTTAGTAATCAATGCATGATCCTAGTTCATGTTAAGATGGTTAATGCAACACATGCGAGAATGCAACTAAGATAGGCTCGACTATTCTAAAGTGGCATGTGAAATGCAACAGTTGATACATGTATTCAACTTGGTATTGAAATACAATGCAGTTAGTATGATGCGCCGAGCCCGGTGCACGCAAGACAGATGAATGAATGCGAACATGCGAGCATAAGGATGCTAATTGAAACATGCCCTAAAACTAACCATCGTAAGCGGGTAAATAAAAGGGAGAAAGAAATGGGGGTTGGAAGACATGCATCACACACACACACACTTATTTACAACAGTGCCCTCTCGGAGGAGGGTCCGAATGAATAGTACAGAACCAACTAGCTAATCTAAGCTAATCTAATTAAACTAGCTATTACACAACAGAATGAATAACAAGCTACAGCTAATTATTACACAACTCTAATTAATCAACAAATTAACTAACTAAGCAATTTAAACAAACATGTAAACTAGATGAAATAGGCTGCCTTAGCTCTGCTTTGAATGACAAAGGATGCATGCATGCTTGAATTGCCTTGTTCGGAAATCCCTCGCGACGTCTCAACTTGCCTCTGTTTGCAATTGACCTCAGAACACTGCACAAAGCTCCAGAAGGCTGAAACTCCACCCTGGGAAACTGTGGGAAGGCTACCAACCAACTATTGGCCTTGGAGACCACCTGCCAACCACTTTTGTGGTGAAAAACCAGAAAAAGTGGTCGGCCAGCCAGTAAACCTGGTCGGTCGACCAATTTTTGCCCCTGGTTTCTAGTTTTCTGCAACAGAAGGCAAGAGAGAGAGATGGCAAAGTATTGGCAACACATGTGTGCACGACCATTCTCCCCGTCATTGCATAAGCTCAAGGGAGTGTAGTCCTTGACCCTCGGGCCACCAATCACGCATTTCGATGCATGATGTCCGAGGAGCCGAATTGCACGACTCAATGTGAAATAAATGCACATACGAGGACCTAAAGCCAACAACTCCATCATGGGTAGTCAAGAATGTCGATGACCAGGAATCGAGGCACGTTTCGTCACTTTGAGTACGAGACATCCCTCATTTCCCGTGTTCGGACTAACTCCTATCCCAAACACAACGCAACAAACATGGCATGCACAAATGCAACTCTAGCATGCAATCCTAATGCAATGCAACTAAGTGATGCAAACATGCAAGGGATAACATGCAAACATGCAACTAGCATACACAATGCTATAAGCTACATGGCATGTACAATGCTCACGACACTAGCGTACACAATGCACATGGAACTAATATACACGATGAGATGAACAAGGCATGCACAATGCAATGATCAATCATGCGACAACGTGGCATACTCAATGCTATGAACTACAATGGCATACTCGATGCAAAATAGACTTAAACCAAAATGGATGGGCCTTAGCCACACCCAAATCAGTGGCCAAAGATGATGAAAACAAGGCTCCAAAACTCATGCAAACATGCCCAATGCAATGGCCCCAAGCCTAAGGCATAAAACACAACTTTCCAAACGCATTGAAAAGGATGAAATATGGAGTGCAAGGACACATGTTCCAACTCTGAAATGGCAAACAAAGTGACTCCAAATGATGTAAACAACTCACACAATGCATGTTGAATGGCTCAAGCACCGAAACTAGTGAAGTGTATTACACTATAGGCATGCAAGGCAATGCTCAAATGGCTAGACCAACTCCAAACAGACCCTATGCAGGCCAAAATAGGGGCAAAAGTGAACTAAGATGATGGCTTGAAAGGCACAAAAATGAAGCTCATGCAATGGCTCACAAATGGGGTATAATGATGCAACTCTCAAGCACATTGAAAGAGTGACAAACATGAGAATATGGCCAAGAAATAAGCGCTGAAATAACATTCCTCATAATGCCAAAACATGCAAATACCTCAAGTTAAGCATGCAAGGGACCTCAAAAACTCAAAGCTAGGCAAGGCTATTACACTACAAGCATGCATAGCAAGCATCATTCGACCAAGAGGCCTCAAAAAAGAGCTAAGGCAGCCCAAAACATGAACAAAATCAGTTTGGATCAAGGCCAAAATATGCTAGAATAGAGGGCCAAAATATGCTAGAATAGAGGGCCAAAACATCATGCATTTCAAGCTAGTAAACATGATTTACACTACAAGCATATGAAGCATATGAGAGGCTACCAAACTAGCCAAAAACAGAATCATGACAGGCCAAATAATGGCCAAAAACCCACTGAGACATGACCAATACATGCAAGAATGAGGTGCTACTTTGATAAGCCATGAAAGGGATTATTCTACACATGCAAGAGGCAAACACAAGGTGACCAAACTAGCCATAGACAGAGTCTAGGCAGGTCCCAAAAGTCACCAAAAAGGGCCTGAACCAAGCCTTGGAAGTATGAAAGTATGTGCTCCTTTGAAAGGCCAAAAATGCAAACAAACAAGGCCAAAAGAGAGAGGGTCTCCCCTCTCTGATTTAGGTCCTCAAAACCACATGCCAACCACTGAAAATCCACTGGATTTCAGTGGCTAAAAGGCCAAGCAAAGATCAACACAAAGGTCTCGTGGCATGGCACAAAACAGGGCTAAATAGAGCATGCAAGAGGGTAGATAACCCTCAACACCAAAAGAGCCTTAAACAAACATGAAAAAAACTTAAATATGAAGCTTTTTTCAGTTGACAACAAAGCCTAAATATGCATGCAAGTATGGCTAAGAGAATGATCAAGATAGAGCTTAAAAAGAGGGAAAATGAGTTACCCTTGAAGCTCAGCAAAACTAGCAAGTTTTGGGACCAAAAACCAATTCTTCAACCTTTGAAAATACCCTCCAAGAACCTCAGATCAATGGTGGAGGTGTATGGCTATGAGGTGTGGTGCAATAGGTCAAGAACAATACACACTTTGAGCCAAAATATAGAGATAGAGGGGAATATAGAGAGGGAGATATATGTATATGCCCTAAGCCAACTTCAGAACCTGGAGAAGGGAGAGGAAGCCTCTCACTTATAGAGAAACAAATCTCAAGCTTCTTGAGGAAACCAAGAGCCCCAAGCAATCCCTACATACACGTGTATGGAGGATACAGTCTGTGCCCTCTAGCTGGCACAGCTGGCATCCACAGACTCTGTAAAATATGGAGGAAGGCTGCCGACCAGAAAAAGTGGTCGGCCGACCACCTTTTCTGGTCGGCCTGCTACTTTTTCAGGTTTTTCAGGACAAAAAGTGGTCTCCCGGAATGAAAGGTGGTCGGCAGGTGGCTGCTAAGGCCAAAAAGTGGCTGCCAAGTGTCCAAATTGAAGCCCCGGAAGTTAGCTTTCCAATGGCGCTAGCCTTGCATTAAAATTCCAACTGTGCAAAAAGTTATGCCTGTTTTGGTGAAGCCGCGCAGTTTCGGTCCAACCGGATTGATGCCCTACTTCAACCAACCATATCTCCTCCGTCCGGACTTGGCTTTAGGAGATTCTAGAGTGAAAAATGAAGCCCCGGAAGTAAGCGTTCCAACGGTGGTGGCCTCATAGCTGAAATCCAAGTATGCAAATGAATAAGCTTGATTCAGCGAGGGTTGCTCGACTCTCTCTTAACGGTTCTGTAGACACCCCATTTTTGACTGTCCTCAAGACTCAGACGTCACCGATTGAGCGCTTGGTGATGTTGCATACTGTGCTCGTTCAGAAGTCTCAGAGTCGCGGCCGTGCGCCCTGCCTCCGGACTTCCGAACTCTCTTTCGTGCCTTGTCTCGGTTTGCGAACTAGACTCGGTTTTCTCTGTTTTCTTTCCTGAGGGGAGGGAATGGTCCCGTAGACTATCTCCCAGTGGCCGTGAGCTACTTTTTATGGCCGTAGGCCATTTCGCCCATTTCGGAGCCCGGTTCCCAGTTTTCGGGACCGTCAGGCCGTGTGCCTCGGTTCGGGACCGCCCAACCATCTCCGATTTCTCCGGTTTTTGGCAAGTGCCTCTGTTTTATCATACCGAGGGACACTGGGGCCTCTGGTGCCCACTTCGTGGCCGAACGCCACTTTCGGTGCCTGTAGCCGATTTTCGGGACCCCGAACTGCGTGATTTGGGTCCCAAGCATTCATTTTGCATCGGTTTTCTCCGATTTTTGGCAGGAACCTCTGTTTGGTCATTTCGAGGGACACTGGGGTCGCAGATGCCCACTTCGCTGCTGAACACCACTTCCGGCACCTGCAGCCCATTTTCGAGATCCCAAATTGCCCGGTTTTGGCTCCGAGCGTTCATTTCTCATTAGTTTTTGTTCAAATTTGGCAGGTACCTCTGTTTCAACACCAGGAAAATCACTGGGGGGTGGGAGGCCAGCAATTATCCCAGATAACCAGTTTCGCTCTTCCGGCGCCTGTTTTGCTCACTTCCGGGCCAATGTTGAACACCCTGGGGATATTTTCTTCCGACCAAAGCTACATATCTGTGATCAGGGGACATGGGAGGACCCTAAAAACTACTGGTCGGCCAGCAATTGTGGATTTCATTTTTGAGCACCTCCTTCAAGCTCTATGTTGTGGCTCCTACTTCAGTGTTGCCAGTTTCCGACCTTGGGGCCTTATTCTACACACATGGGAGGACACCATTGCATGGTGGTCGGCCAGAATTTTTGCCCTTCATTTTTGGTCCATGGCCGGCCGGCCAGGGTAAGTGGCTGGCCGACCAGGTGGGGTGGCCGGCCGGCCACCTCCCAGAAAGTTACCTGGCCGGCCAGCTTTCTGCTTTCCAGCCCTTTCCAGCTGTCCGGATATTTTTCAAAATATCCCGGGCATCCGGGGGATATTTTGGGAGGGAAAGCTTGGGTGCTTTTCCCTCCCCTTTTACACCATTTTCTTGCCTATTTAAAGGGTCCAACTCCTCCTTTGCTAGGGTTGGAAGAATTCACCTCAAGACTTCATCTTCTCTAACCTCCATTTTCATAGCCAAAAGCTCAAAAACCTTCAAGCTTCCTAGCTAATTCCTTCATCAACCCTAAGCTCCACCATCACCACCTCCATTCCAGCAGCAAAGGGGTGTTTTCCAGAGGCCAAGAAGCAACAAATTGAAGCCAAGAGGTAGCAAAAGACTTGTCTCCAAGGGTAAGTCACTAAATCCCTTTTTCTAGCATTTTCTTGCATCAATTCTTTACCCTATTTCCTTTTTGTTTTGGGCTCCGACCCCTACTGGTTTTGTGCTTATTTTGAGCCCCTCTACCACATTGTAGGAGGGCTCAACCTCATTTGGTGTCTCCATGATATACTTCCTTCAATATCACTCTTTAGGCCATTGTTTTGCATGCTTTATTTTCCTTATGAGTAACCTGATTTCGAGACTGATGTAAACTGTTAGTAGGCTTATATTGAGCCCCTCTTCAACATTGAAGAAGGGATCCATTATGTTTGGCTTCTCTATCATGTACTTCCTTTGTAATTCCTCCATTTTACCGTAAAAATGCATGATTGTTTTGGCCTATTTGTAATCTGAGTTGGAGCATGCAACATACTGATATTGTGCTTATTTTGAGCCCCTCTTCAACATTGAAGAAGGGCTCAACCTGGTTTTCTTGCTCTACATGTCACTTGCTTTGAATTCTTGTTCCACTCCCATTTTGCATGCTTTTTTAAGCTCACCATGCTTCGGATTTCAGCCTTCATCAGGCCTAGAGAGTGCCTTATTTTGGTCCATTATTCATGCTTTGTTAAGGGTCTTAGGCCATTTGATGATTGGTTTTGGTACTTATTTTGTAATCCTTCATATTTTCCGTAAAATTGCATGCTTTGTTAGGCTTGCTTAGCTTCGGATTTCAGCCTTCATCAGGCTTAGAAAGTGTCTTGTTTTGGTCTATTCTTCAAGTTTTATTAAGGGCCTTAAGTTTTTTGGTCATTGCTTATGGTACCTCTCTTTATAGCCCTTGTTAGCTCATTATATTGCATGCTATTTTGAGCCTATCTACATACTGATTTTGGAGTTGTCATTCACTGTAAATATGCATATTTTGGGCTCCTCTTCAAAGTTGTAGAAGGAAATTTTGTGGTTTGAATTTTCTATATAATATTTGCTTAATAAATCCCCTCTTTTCCCCCATTTTTGCATGCCATTGTTGCCATATCTATGCTCACAATTTGGTCATGTTTTGTACTGAAAAGATGCTTTTCTTAGGGCTGCCTTGCTACTGTTTTTGCTGTCATGTGCCAATTTTGCATGTTTAGCATAGCCGTAGGCCATTTCGGGTACTTAAAATCACATTTCGGGATGATTTCATGTATGGATTGTCGTTTCGTATCATTTCGGGGCTGTTTTCCCCTTCATTTAGCCGCTGAAATTTATTTTGCACGCTTGCATATCATTTCCCATGTCATTTCATGCTTGTTTATCCATGCCTCGGTTTGCGTGTCCGCGGGCACGCATTTCGAGGCATCTCATTTTTACCTGTCGGCAGCTTATGTGAGTACGGCTGAGGCCCTCTCATGTTAGCGTAAGCCCAATTTACATTCCGTATGCCATTTTATGCATTCCTCGGTTTGCGTGTCCGTGGGCACGCATTTCGAGGCACTTCGGTTTTATCCGATTTCCATTTCACCATCGTCTCGGTTTACGTGCCCGTGGGCACGCATTTCGAGGCACTTCGGTTTTATTCGATTTCCATTTCACCATCGTCTCGGTTTACGTGCCCGTGGGCACGCATTTCGAGGCACTTCGGTTTTATCCGATTTCCATTTCACCATCGTCTCGATTTACGTACCTGCGGGCACGCATTTCGAGGCACTTCGGTTTTATCCGATTTGCATTCATGCATTTTCTCGATTTGCGTGCCCGTCGGCACGCATTTCGAGGCATCTCATTTTCATAGCATCGTGCATGCTAGGATTGTATATTAGTTGCATTTCATACATATCATGCATATTGCACGGGAAACGAGGTACGTTTCGCACTCCGAGTGACGGAACGTGTCTCAATTCCCCAATCACCGACACTCCGGATTACCCATGATGGAGTTAGGTTTTGTTATAGCATTCATATGCATTCATTCTATATTGAGTTGTGCAATCCGACTCCTCGGCCATCATGCATCGAGATGCGTGATTGGTGGCACGAGGATCGAGGCATGCATATATTTGTGAAATACATTGCTATGCCCTTTTCCTGCTCTCTGTTACAGCAAAACCGAGGATTAACAACTTTTCAGAGTCCGGCGCGCATTTCGAAAAATATTGCAAACAGCGGCTAATTGGGGCATCCCAGTGGATTTCCGCCGGAGGCAGTCCAACATACAACATACATCATAAGCAAGGCAGCCCCTGGCTTGCATGCCAGTTTACAACTTTCTTAGTTTAATTTGTTAATTAATTAGAAATTTGTATATTATTCGGACTGTATTATTTCAGACTGTACTATTCTTTTATTCGGACATTCGGACTGTATATTTATTCGGACCCTCTGCGCGAGGGCATAACTGTAATAAGTGTGGGTGTGTGTGATGTATGTCTTCCAACCCCACGTCTTTCTCCCTTTTATTTACCCGCTTATGATGGTTAGATATAGGGCATATTTCAATTAGCATACAGTATAGCAGCATGTTTGCATCATTCATCTGTTTTGCATGCACCGGGCTCGGCGCATCATACTAACTGCATTTGTATTTCAATTCCAAATTGAATACGTGTTAGTTGTAGCATCATCGTATGCCATGTTTAGAATAGCCGAGCCTGCTATAGTTGCATTTTGCATGTGTTGCATTAGGCATTTCAGCATACTTAGGATCATGCATGATTTCTAATCAGCTTTTGTTTTGGCTTGGAGTACTCGGTAAGTCTTATGCTTTAGCATCCTTGCATGCGTGTGAGTGTTGCCATGAATAGCATGCTTACTATGAGGTTATTTGCTTATGTGATATAACTGCCTGAATGCCTGTGGGTGGAGGTTGGGTTATTTGAATTGGGACAATGTATTGATTGTTTGTTTTAAGCCCACTAGATTGTGGCAAAGTCATATTTTCTAAGCCCACCCGAGGGTGGCAAAATCTGCATTTTAAGCCTACCTGCGGGTAGCAAACCATCTTTCAAAAACAAACATGAAATGTTTTGTTCCAATTCAGGCAACTCAGTCTATACTTGTATGCTGTGCGCATCACATAGTAACCTAGGCTAATAACCGGAATAAGAACTCACAATGTTTTCAAAATAAGATATCATGGTTAGTAGAGGCCGGTCTTTGACCGGGCGAGCGGGGGTGCTCACGATGTGACCTTCCCCAATCGTACCCAAGTTCCCGAGCCAACTTTGGTGATGACGGACACGAGGCCTTTGGCACCGAGTTAGGGTTTCCTAAATTTCCCATTTAAAAAATATTTAGGTGGCGACTCTGTTATCTGGCAAAGCAGTCCATGTTTGGCACTTCTTTCAAAAAATTTGTTTTTCTTCAAAACGATTTGCCAGAGTTGGACTCTTTGGTTCAGATTTAGAACCGCAACAAAATCGAGTCCGAACTGTAGCGAGGTCCCTCGCGGGCTTGTTACAGTTTCTGGCGACTCTGCTGGGGATTTAGAGAACTTGACTTGAACTCATGATATCTGGTTTTGCCTACATTTGTGTGTTTCTTTGCATTGCATTTGCATTGGTGCGCCTAGGACACCGTGTTTGCCATCTGCTATTCCTGAGCGGTTTGCCGGAGGCTTGTCTTGTCAAGGCATGTCCATAAGGCTGATCGGTTACGGGCTCTGCCAGTATGGGAACACAAACCCCGGTTTTACCGGGGCACCCTTTTTGACCATTCGACCTAGTGCATATTCGGATCCATAGTGACCATTCCAAACTAGGACAGGTTGCTTACCCGTTTATAGGTTGTTTGAAACCGCTGCGTGCGTAGTGAAACCCTAGTTCCTGACAAAAATAGGACAGGGAAACCCTACCCCAACATAGGGGTGTTTTGGCTCTCACTTATCTGCTATGTGCTTGTTAGAGTGCGTCTCTACAAGGAATGCATGTATCAGGTTATGAGTTTCAGCATCAGGCCTGCGGGCATCAGTTTATGAGTTTGGATATCAGGCCTACGGGCATCAGTCAGTTATCTGAGAATCAGTTGTCTGCAGATATCCGATTCAGTTTTGGGGAACAGTAATACAAGAATAGTGATCAGTGGTTGAGGACAGTGTATTTCCAGCTTATAAACTGCGTGTTGTATGCCCGACTGTGTGTTGTGTGTATTTAATTTAAGCTGTTGTGCTGTCTGTTTTTCTGGTCATTTATTTCTTTTGCTTTATTATCTTTTTGCTAGGGCAGTTTGTGGCATGATTGCTTCCGAACCAGTCGATACTCCCCAAGCAATTTGGACACGAGGTCGCCGACTCAGCCGATCCGAGGATCTAGTTGACGGACATCCAGTGTTCCGTTCTTTACCCCCAGTCACCAGAAGAAGGCCAAGAAGGCACAGTGTGTCAGAGCACAGATCACCGGAACAGCAGTCCACTTTAGTGACAGACAGTCGGGTTGAGATTTCTATTTCTGCTGTAGAGATACACTTGCCGGTTATTCAGATGGAACAACAGAATACAGCAATGGAGGCGATGATGCGCCAGATGAATGAGAGCATGAAACAAATGCAAGATGATGCGGGCCCGAAGAACATTCAACCGTAACAATAATGCGGGCCCGAGCGGCTCTACTAATGCAAGAACTTCAGAGGTCGGAATGGTCACCACCAATCCCCCTCCCCAACCAAGGCCCGCAGCGGCCACACCTTTTTCTGATGCATCTGGGAGCAGTAACCAGGCTTCAAGATACCAATCCAGGGGTCAACGAACCTTCTCTCCACTACATATGCCTTTGTCCAAAGTCCTAGGGGTTCTAGTCAGAAAGGGGCATCTGAAACCCTTGGAACCAAGGCCCCCTCCAAATCCACTTCCCCCTTCCCACAACCCAGCCAAATATTGCAAATACCACCAGCAGCATGGTCATGATACCGACCAATGTTACAGGCTGCGTCATGAGATTCAAGACCTCATTGACAAAAACATCATTCTACCTCCCGAGCGACCCAACGTTACAACCAACCCACTCCCAGCACATAACCAAGATCCACCCAAAAGAATCAATCTCATCCAAACTGGGGACGTGTCTTACGACCCTAGTATCTACATTACTCCCTCCCACCTACCCAAGCCAAAGGTGATCCTTCCTGATAGCACTGATTTGTGCATGATGGACACCTCCACAACCCAACCTGAGCCAAAGGTGGTGACCACCGAAAATGGAACGGGGCAGGCTTCCGAGGAGAGCAAAACTGTTGAGTCTGGGGTGGAGCAGTCTGAGAATTTAGCTAGCAAAGCTTATGATCCGAGTGAATATATCCTGTCAATGGGCCTGCCTAAGCTGAGTGTGGGGTTGCCAGAGAAGACTGAACTGTGCATGATCCGAGGGGACAGACCTGAAAAAGGGGCGGATGATCTGACGACGATGGAAGAGGACTTCGCCAACCTCCAATTTTTCAACAACCAAGAATCAGCGGATGCAACTATCAATTGGTTCGAATACGAAGAGTCAGCGGAAGTCGTCGGGTGGTTGGATGATCAGCCAGATATTGTACCATTTGTGGCCGGAAGGGCCGAGGGTCAGATTGAATTGCCAGAGAGCGCCGGTACAAAGAATTCCGCTCGGGACCAAGACATTTTGAAAACCGAACAATTAACGTTGGAGGAACAAGAAAAGAAGTGGGATTCTGAGAGGATCCGAAAAGCGAAGAACCATGAGGAGGGTGAGAGTGCTGTGAGCACAAAAATTGAACGTGCTGTGAGCATGTGGGAGGAAAATGCTGAGAGCGCAAACAAGCTGGAACCAGACAGGTGCCTGTTAGATGCTAATGGAATGTGGTGGGAAGATGACGACTTGTATCTCGCCCACACAGACGAAGATTGGGCGGGTGGCCAACCAGACAGCACCTGGTACCTCGAAGAGGTGGACCATATGACTAGAAGTGGGCTGTATTTCAAGCCCCCACACCTTGATCAACCTGAGGCATCAGGGAAAGATAAAGAAGCGGAGAAGCAGAGGGAGAGGCAAGTTGAAGAAGAGGCTATATTGAAACAGTTAAAGAAAATACAAGCAGACATCTCCATCTGGGGACTGCTTATGGCTTCAAGGGTGCACAGACAGGCTGTCCTTTCTGCTATGGACAAAGCCAAACTCTCTATCGAAACTACGCCAGAACAACTAGTTGGGCTAGTCTTTCCGGGAGGAGGTTCCCCGGCATTGACCTTTTCAGACAAGGAGCTGCCGCCTGAGGGCGTGGATCATAACAGACCCCTTTACATCTCTGTAGAATGCAGGGACAAATGGATTCCGGTAGTACTTGATACCGGGTCCGCTATTAATGTCTGCCCGGCCAGAACGGCGTACGCAATTGGGTTAAAGCCTGCGGACTTCACACCGACTACTCAAGTGATCAAAGCCTACGACAATACAAGTAGGGATGTCTTGGGGACAGTAAAAATCCAAACCAAGATTGGGCCTGGACAACACGAGGTAGATTTTCATGTCTTGGAGGTCCCTGCATCCTTTAACATGCTTTTGGGGCGACCCTGGTTGCATCAGGTGAAGGCCGTCTCATCTACTCTACATCAAATGGTGAAATACCCCTATGGAAAGGGAGTAGCCATTGTTTTTGGGAATTCATCAATCCATCCTCCTCCGGAGGTATCTACGCCAGTCCTGGAGATCGAACACGGCATGGAAGACATGTTCATATCAGGATTTACTTTGGTTGAGGCCCGGGTGGTGCAAAATATTATGGCTGTGAATGAGGGTGTGTATGTCAGCGCTCAAGCCGTCTACCTCATGAACAAGCTACAACATATCCCTGGGATAGGATTGGGAAAAAGCGGCAGGAAAGGAGTCGCAGCGTTGGCCGAAGTGCCACACAATCCACATACCTTTGGACTGGGTTATCTGCCCACCAAAGAAGATTGGGCAAGGAAAGGGAAGGAAATGGCCAGCAGAGCCAGAGTGAAGCAGGCTGGGAAGCCTTTTGATCTAATGCACAGGCCCATCCAGGGTACCCTGAACGGACGCTTCGTCCGGGAAGGGGAGGACTTTCCATTTTGCGGCTTCCCAGAGCCATGGTTCAACGCGGAGAGGAAGCGCGTACCAGGTTTCGAAATCTTCTTCGACCTGCAACTATCCGGGGATGATGTTGCCACAGAGCAGACAGACCCAACAACTGAGGTTGAGCAGAATAAGGCAGTGGATCTTGAGAGCACAGAATTGGAAATGGGGGTAGCACTGGCATGTCTCCTCTCTGATCCTCCGATCGACCAAGATTGCTTGGGGAATAACTTCATGGTTTCCGTGATTGGGGATGAAACGGCTGTGAGCCGGCCAGCAGCTATCTTGGATGCATCAATTGCACCCTCTCTCACCTGGCAATACGAGGAGGGATTTCTGTCCAGCAGCACCGGGTCAGGTAGTGAGCCGGAATCTGATTCCACCGAGTCTTGTGAGTCGGAATCAGGTTCCAGCTCGACTGAGTCTGAGTCTGGTACTCCTGGGGATGTTAACCCGGATGCCACGGTCTTGTCTAGGTCGTCTTTTTCTTTCTCATTTGAGTCTATTGTAACCGAGGACGATTTGGATAAACTTAATGAGAATCAGGCAACTGTGGTTTCTGAGTACTTTTCCGTGCCCCTAATTTATTGCATTAATTCAGACTTTCAAAACTTTGATGAAAACGAAGAGGACGAAGTTCCTCCGGTTTTACAACGTTTAATTGAGCAGGAGCAAGAGAGATTTGTTAAGCCATTAATGGATGAAATCATTTCTGTGAACATTGGTACTGAGGAGGACCCGCGGCTGGTCCAGATCGGGTCCACGTTGTCTTCGGAGGAACGCGAGCGCTTAGTCGCTTTATTAAAAGATTTCAAAGATGTTTTCGCGTGGTCCTACGAAGACATGCCTGGAATCGATCCTGAGATTGTACAGCATCGGATCCCCCTTGACCCCGAGGCCCGACCTGTCAAGCAGAAACTCAGAAGGATCCGCCCAGATTGGGCTCTCAAGATCAAAGAAGAGGTCACCAAGCAAATTGACGCAGGCTTCCTGCTGGTATCCGAATACCCGACTTAGTTGGCCAACATTGTGCCGGTGCCGAAGAAAGATGGCAGGATCCGGGTGTGTGTAGACTTCAGGGATTTGAACAGAGTTAGTCCGAAGGACGACTTTCCCCTACCGCACATCGATGAGTTAGTGGACTTCACAGCAGGGCATGCATTACTCTCATTCATGGATGGCTTCTCAGGGTACAATCAGATAGTGATGGCACCCGAAGACCGGGAAAAGACTGCATTCACCACCCCGTGGGGGACATACTGCTACCGGGTAATGCCGTTTGGGTTGAAGAACGCTGGAGCTACTTACCAACGGGCCGCGACCACAATATTACATGATATGATCCACAAAGAGGTTGAGGTGTATGTAGACGACATGATTGTCAAGTCCAAAGAAAGAGAGGGCCACTACACCGCCTTGCACAAGTTTTTCCAAAGGATCAGGGAATTCAGGTTGCGGCTAAACCCTCAGAAGTGCACATTTGGTGTCACAGCGGGAAAAATGCTGGGGTTTCTGATTACACAAAGAGGCATCGAGGTCGATCCTTCCAAAATCAAGGCCATCTTAGAAATGCCACTACCAAGGACTGAAAAGGAGGTGCGAGGCTTTCTGGGTAAAGTGCAATTCATAAGACGGTTTATTTCAAAACTAACCTTGACTTGTGAACCACTCTTTGGCCTCCTCAAGAAAGGAAAAAAGTTCCAATGGGACGGCCGATGTCAAGCTGCATTTGAACAGATTAAAGAATATCTACAGAACCCACCCGTGTTGTCGCCACCAGAACCAGGGAAACCGTTGATTTTGTATCTGTCAGTGACTGAGACTACAATGGGCTGCATGCTTGCGCAAGAATCAAAAGATAAGGTGGAAAGAGCCATCTATTATTTGAGCAAGAAAATGCTAGAATATGAGACCCGGTATACACCGTTAGAAAAGGCTTGCTTAGCTCTGGTATGGGCTACCAGGAAGCTGCGGCACTACTTGTTAGCTCACTCTGTAATGTTGGTTTCACGACTTGATCCCATCAAATATCTCTTCGAGAAACCAGCGCTTACAGGTAGGCTAGCCCGTTGGTTGCTGTTGCTCTCCGAATTTGATCTCACATACGTCACACGCAAGTCAGTGAAAGGAAGAGCAGTGGCAGAGTTCCTTGCCGACCATCCGGTTGAGGGGGATGAAGCAGTTGAGTATCTATTCCCAGATGAAGCAATTCTGTATATCGACGATGAAATTTGGACGATGTACTTCGACGGAGCGTCAAATCAACATGGGTATGGGATAGGAGTGTTGCTGATAGCACCCGACAATTCCCGTGTCCCTCTAGCCTTCAAACTCCGGTTCAAAGTCTCGAACAACGAATCAGAATATGAGGCGTGCATTGCTGGTTTAGAAGCAGCCCTAGAACTAGGGGCAAAACAGCTGGATGTCATTGGGGATTCGAACCTTGTTGTGTCTCAAGCTAAAGGAGACTGGAAAGTAAAAGAGGAAAATATGATGATGTATCACCAGACCTTGGACTTGCTGATTCCTCGGTTTGAAAAGTTAAGTTTTACTCATCTACTGAGAGAGAACAACAAGTTCGCAGACGCTTTAGCAACTCTATCATCTATGATAGACATCCCGTGTGGAGTCCGAATGCGTCCAGTCATTATTGATCAGAAATTTGCACCTGCCTATGAGTCGATTGCAGCCATAGATGAAGTTCAGGACGAACACCCTTGGTATCACGATATCTGGAATTTCTTGGAGAAAGAAGCGTACCCGCCAGGGGTAAATGTCAAAGACAAAAGGGCAACAAGAAGATTGGCCGTTCAGTTCATCATCTGCGGGGGTAAACTGTATAAAATGGGTCATCTGGGAATGCATAAACTGTGTTGATGCAGAAGAGTCAAAGCGTCTGATGGAAGCCATCCACGGAGGAGAATGTGGAGCACACATGAATGGGGTCATGCTGGCACGGAAGATTCTCAGACAGGATTATTACTGGTCCACCATGGAGGAGGATTGTATTGGTTTTGTTCGGCGATGCCACAAATGTCAGATCCATGCAAACCGCATGAACATCCCGCCATCGAAGCTGTACAACATGACTTCACCATGGCCTTTTTCAGTTTGGGGGATTGATGTAATCGGGGCTGTTACGCCAAAAGGGTCGAATGGGCATGAGTTCATCCTCGTAGCGATAGATTACTTTACAAAATGGGTTGAGGCCCAGTCTTATGCGGTGTTGAAGGCTTCGCATGTCGCAAAATTCATCAGAAACAATATTATCTGTCGCTACGGAGTCCCAAATGAAATCGTTTCAGACAATGGTTCCCACTTCAAAAAAGAAGTGGTAGACTTGTTGGAGAAATACAATGTGGCTTTTCATAAGTCGTCTACTTACCGGCCGCAAACTAACGGAGCAGTTGAGGCTGCCAACAAGAATATCAAGCGCATACTACAGAAGATGGTGGAAACCTACCGGGACTGGCCAGATAAGCTGCCGTTTGCTTTGTGGGGTTACAGGACTTCAATCAGAACTTCTACTGGGGCGACTCTGTACTCATTGGTTTATGGGATGGAGGCCGTTTTGCCTATCGAGATTGAAGTTCCGTCATTGCGAGTATTGGCCGAGTGTCAAATAGCCGAAGCAGATT
Organism: Camellia granthamiana; assembly: GCA_036172215.1. Classification (NCBI taxonomy): domain Eukaryota; kingdom Viridiplantae; phylum Streptophyta; class Magnoliopsida; order Ericales; family Theaceae; genus Camellia; species Camellia granthamiana. Next base: position 81,933,239 of record CM069903.1, read on the forward strand.
GGCAGCAAAACAGATTTGAGGAACTCATGCTTTTTGATGAAAGAAGACTGAAGGCACTGTACCACATTCAAGGCTATCAACGCAGAATCGCCCGGGCTTTTAACAAGAAGGTTAAGTCCAGGAATTTAAAGGAAGGAGATTTGGTGCTCAAGGACAACCGAGCTCCCATCCACGACCCAAGGGGCAAGTTCAGACCTAATTGGACTGGTCCCTACATCATTAAGTCTATCTGGTCAGGTGGAGCTGTGGTTCTGATGGATCTGGATGGCTTAGAGTTTTCACAACCGATCAATATGGACAAGTTGAAGAAATACTACCCTTGAGAGGCTCGCTAGGCCGAAAACCCGAAAGGGCGACCTAGGCAAAACTCAGAGCACAAAAAATTTGAAAGTATAAAAACTGAGCTCGCAAGGTTGAAAACCCGCAAAGGGCGGCCTTGGCAAAAGTTAGAGCGCAAAAGGAGAGTAAAAATACCCGAGCGAACCTAAGCCTGAACTACGTAAGGCTTGATTCCCATCTTTGGGATACGTAGGCAGCTTCATACTGAAGTTCAGCCACAATCTTTTCCTCGATCAACTTTGTCCACTTTGATCATCTTAGTCATCTCTATTCATCAGCATTTATCGCAATCTCCGGTACAGTGCTATTCAAACTAGGGGCAACTTTCCGTTGCAATGTAGTGCTGCGGTATCATTTCAAACTAGGGGCAACTTTCCAGTTGCTAAGATCCGGGGTTGTGCACCTCAGTGACAGATCTCAGGCATGTCCAGTTTTGATCCATATCGAAAATAGTTTTGAAAAGTTTTAATAAAAGTTGACTTTGTTCAAATTAATCTTTTCACAACTAAGACCATTTTTGGACCAAAGCGGAGAATTTTCAGTACCACAACCTTCAATTTCATTGATTTCAAAACAGAGTTCTCTTGCTCTTGCATACAATTGAAGTTGCTTTTTATTACACTCATAACGAAAACTTGAAAGTACTAGTAAAGCAATAAATCTAGGGCATAGTCAAGTCAGGTGTCCCTGCGCCCCCTTCCCGAGCTGGTTGAAGCTTCCGATGCCGATTTAGGCCCAATTTGCGCCTCTTCATTTAGCCAATCCCAGCACTCGTCAGATAAAGTGCAACTGAAAACAGGGGCAGGGGACAGGAGATCTCTGGTCCTCCAAGCCGTAATGTGTCGAGCAAGATGTGCGCCTCGAACCGGGAAAGCGACCGGATACTCAATTCCCTCCGGAGGGCAAGTCTGATCATGGCCAAACTGGCGCAGAATACGAAATGGAAAATAGAATACACAGTGAGTCAAGCCGATCAGACGAATCCCGGTATCCTGGAACATGCTATAGCTCATCGCCGGGAGATTGAGCCAAGGACAGCGCCAAGCAATGCGTTCGGCTGACAAGTTGCACATCCATTCAAACCACCAGCTCTCATCAGGAGCATTGACTAGGCGTTGCCGAAAGAAGTAGCCACGGGCTGAGTAAGCAGGGCAAGAGTCCACAACTTGCAATTTATCCATCAACCATATCTGGGGAGGGATGAAAAATGAGAGAATAAAGAATAGAGAGATGGGCGATGAAAAAAAAAAAAGTAAGATGAGGGTTTTGTGAGAAAAACCGAGCCCGAGGGCCGAGTGATGTGAGCAAATATATATGTGAGGTAGGGTGGGAAACATTACCTGCAGCAGTAGTGGACTCCCTGCGAACCTGGTCGTCTCCCGGCGATAGAAGGCATCTAGACCCATCAGTGTCTCGGCCAAAGTCATAGCAATACAGCTCTTTCCTTCCTTCAGGCCTTGAGCGACTTCAATCAAACGGATGTTAGCTCCTCCGGAGCCAGAGACAAACAGAAAGTGAGATAGTAGGCACAAACAGAGGGCGTGCTGCCGGAAGCCTTGCCAATGATGGTCATTGCGGTCACCAGCATCGGAGAATCGGTAAATCAGGCTCGGGATATCCAGCATCCCATTACAAATCAGGGATCGGGCATCATGCGCGTTGAGACCACACATCCGCCCTAGAGCTTGGGCATGGCCAAAACGAGACTGGGGCAGGACCTCTTCCGAGCGTTCAGACTCCATCAAAATTTGGAAATCTTCAAAAGTAGGACATACCTCTTGCCCGCCAAAGCTAAATACGTGCGTCACCGGGTTCCAAAACCTTGCCGCAGCTTGGAGGAAAGGGAGGTGCAGTGGAGTCCGGCCCAGCGTGAATAGTGCATTCAAGCCGAAACCCCGGAAATTCAACTTCTCCGAGCCATCTAAAGAAGAAATCCAAGATGTGAGATTTTCTGCGAGAAATGCCTCCATTTTTGTGAGGAAAGGTGATGAAATGAATAAGTTCCAAGGGAGGGGCTTTTATAGAGGGGCAAAACACTATTCAAAGGACACGTGTCAACATTCTGGGGGTTGCGGGGGAGGTGGCCGGCCGGCCATCTATTCCAGTAGGCCGGCCACCCTCCAATCTCTTGCTGCAAAGTGTTGTCGGCCTCGCGTTGGTCCTGTTTTGCCCGCCGGAAGAAAATTTGAGGCACTTTCATGCATCGGGAATGTTGAAGGTCTCCATTTCTATCAGTTTCGGATACATTCCATTATCCAAATTGTCCGTCTGAAGAATGTTTTGTTGTATTTTTGCTTATCGAGTTGTTGTTTTGTTTATCGAGTTGTAAGTTTTGTCGAGCTGTCGCATTTTGTGTTTCGAGTTATTACTTTTTGGTTACACAATTTTGTTGAGTCTTGTTTATTGAGTCGTTAATATTGTTGTATTTTTCTTATCGAGTTGTAAACTTGCTAAGATTCTGTTATTTCTTAGTGAGTCGATTTGTTTTGATTTGTTGTGTCGGTTCACTACCTGACCCGGTAAATACACAAGGCACATTTCCATTCAATTCCATTTTTGTGCAAAATGATGTGATGCGATGCCAAGAATTTCAAATACAAGCACATTTTCAAAAGCTGTTTCATTCCATCATGTTTTACAACAAAATAAAGGTACAAGTTTTACAGAAAATAAAACTGTCTAACAATGTGCAAAGTGTTACAAACTACTAGCTAAAAAGTAAAATAAAGCAGAAAATAACATCAGTATCCTCGAGAACGGGAATGAGGAGGCCCTCTCATCCTCTTCTGTGGGATAACCTCTGCACCATCATCACCATCCGGATCAGAGCTGTCATCCTCCGGATCCCCCTCAGCCTCGCCTCCGCTCCCGGAACCAAGACCGGAGCCTCCCTCCCCAGGAGATGTCTCTGACACACGGTCTGCGACCTCCTCCTCCTCATCCTCGACAATGGGTGCCCTGCGTCTGCGAGACGACCCTGCTCCTCGAGCTCCTCGGTAAAGCCTGGATGGCCCAGCTCCTCGGGGTCTAGTACCTCGAGTAGGTCTAGCACCTCGACCTCTCTGAGAAGGCCCTGGTGGCCCGCCTCGCGTCGGAGCATATACAGGAGGCATCTGAAAATGAAAAGTGCAGTACATCAGTTCAAACATAAAAAGCAGGTGCAAGTACAGTATGTGAGTGGGGTGTGTGCCAGATGTGTTCTACACAGCCTATCAGTGCAACAGAATGTTTAAAACCAGCATTAACAGCAATATAATAAATGTAAGAGAGATGAAGGGTACCTGGAAGCCCATGATGGACATCTGTGCCTCTCTACGCAGAACCATCCCCTCAAGTGAGGCCACCACCCCGAGCATCTGATCTATGTACTCCCGAGGTGGCTGCAGACACAAGCTCAACTCATCAATAAATAAGCAACTGCCAAAATGTCTGTGTGATAAATGAAAAATGGTAGAACATACCGGTGGTGAGTCAGGATCACTGACATATCTGTGACCAGGCATCGGAGGCTCCATAGGGATCGGAATCGGGGAAGTAATCCCATACTGCCAACTCGTCAACTCAGTCGGCATATCTGGCCATCCAGGATGATCGAGAGTCGGAGGGATCGGAGGAATCGAACTGCCTCTACCTCTAGATGCACTAGCCCTGCTAGAAGAGGGGATGTCTGCAGCACGGGCACGACTCGAAGATGGTGTGCCAGTGGACCTCAGTGGTGGAGCCCGTACTCCCGTCAAGGGGGGCATCAGATATATGCGGCGATAGGTGGCGTAGTTCCCCTCAATAAGATGTAATAAAGCATCGGTACCCTGCATGTCCCTAGTGACCTCCTCAGTAGATAGCCTGTCGGCAGTCCGCATAGTGGGTGGAGGCACAGCAGGAGGGTCCTGAGAATCATACCCCCACACCTGACGCTGAAAGCGTTCCCCCAGGAACCAAGCCCTACCGACTGGTCCCTCGAGCAGGAACCTATACTGCGAACTAGTCGACCCTCCGGGATACTGATTCTCGAGATCGTCGCCAAAGACTGCCCAAGGTTGCCAGGTGATCTGCGGATAACCAGTGCATAAATCAATCAGAAATCAAGAAATATAGAGCAGATCAAAGATGAAATGAAAAGAACTGAGAGTTCTGAAACACCTCTGTCGCCTGAACAGTGTCAAAGTACTGTCGCAGAGAGAAGAGAGTCTCTCGAGGCCTCGATAAGTGCTCGCCCTCAAACATCAATGAAAACGGAGTCATAGGAGGTCCTGCCACCTCCATCTCCGGGGCTAATGTGGGGAAATACGCATATACCCATAGCTGAGAAAAGCAGTGCGGGATGTGAATACAAAGTGCTAAAGGCAAAATACAGAGTGCAAAGTGCGCTGTGTGTGCAGTGAATAAATAATGAGGGGCAAAAATGTAAATCAAGAGGACAGAATGTACCTCCCAAGCTCTCCAGTAGCCGCCAAGTAAGTCCCCCCGCGTGCGAGAGACTGCGCTCATGTAGCAGTAAAGGGTAGCCAGGCCAGCGCCGCCCCAATCATACTGATTGACCTGTGATAGGTCTACCAGAGCGCTCAGTAGATACAACCCGACCATGTTCCCTCTATCGGCAAACAGAGTGGTGCCAAAGAGGAACATGAGGAAACCACGGGTATACTGCTCGACCTCCTCGGGAGACTCAGGCTCCATCTGTGGCCGCTGGAAATGGGAAGAGAACCAAGTATACCGAACTCTCCCGGTACCTCTGTCTACAGGCGGGCGGGCCCCCAATAGATGCATCCAAGCAGCCTCCCACTGACCCATATCCTCGTCGTAGGGAACAGGTCCACCGCCTAGGTCTAGGCCGGTGAGCATAGCGAGGTCCAGTGGGGTCATGGTCATATCCCCGGTCGCAGAAAAATGGAAAGAATTGGCGGTGTCCCACCATCTCTCCGCCAGAGCAGCAAATAATGTCCTACTGATGAGACAGTGTGATAACCCCCTGCAGAATGGTCCGAATCCTGCGAAGTCAACCAAGTCCCGGACAGCTTCCGGAAGCTCAGCATACCACTCCCTCGCGGCAGTGGAGCCATATCCTCGCACTGTGCGAGAGCCAGCCTGCATTTAGAATGAATGCGTGTATCAGCAAATGAAGTGAAAATGAGCTGTGTGCAAATGAATTGTTTTGAGCTGTGTTCAAATTTCAGAAAATCAGTGGGCTGTGTGTTCGCTTCAAATCTGGGCTGCGTGTTCAGTAAATCAAAGTTTAGGGCTGTGTGTTCTACTCTTAATCAGTGGGCTGTGTGTTCACTTCAAATCTGGGCTGTGTGTTCAGTAAATCAGAGTTTAGGGCTGTGTGTTCTACTCTTAATCAGTGGGCTGTGTGTTCGCTTCAAATCTGGGCTGCGTGTTCAGTAAATCAAAGTTTAGGGCTGTGTGTTCTACTCTTAATCAGTGGGCTGTGTGTTCGCTTCAAATCTGGGCTGCGTGTTCAGTAAATCAAAGTTTAGGGCTGTGTGTTCTACTCTTAATCAGTGGGCTGTGTGTTCGCTTCAAATCTGGGCTGCGTGTTCAGTAAATCAGAGTTTAGGGCTGTGCGTTCTACTCTTAATCAGTGGGCTGTGTGTTCACTTCAAATCTGGGCTGTGTGTTCAGTAAATCAGAGTTTAGGGCTGTGTGTTCTACTCTTAATCAGTGGGCTGTGTGTTCGCTTCAAATCTGGGCTGCGTGTTCAGTAAATCAGAGTTTAGGGCTGTGTGTTCTACTCTTAATCAGTGGGCTGTGTGTTCACTTCAAATCTGGGCTGCGTGTTCAGTAAATCAGAGTTTAGGGCTGTGTGTTCTACTCTTAATCAGTGGGCTGTGTGTTCACTTCAAATCTGGGCTGTGTGTTCAGTAAATCAAAGTTTGGGACTGTGTGTTCTACTCTTAATCAGTGGGCTGTGTGTTCGCTTCAAATCTGGGCTGCGTGTTCAGAAAATCCGAGTTTGGGACTGTGTGTTCTACTCTTAGTCAGTATGTGCTGTGTGCTCATTTTCAACTTCGGGCTGTGTGTTCGGTGAATCAATGTTTGAGCCGTGTGTTCAATTCCTAACTAATGTGTACTGTGATCAGTCAATGAGCTGTGTTCACGAAATTCAAGTGGCTAAGTCACATGCTCAGGATGCAAATACTATGTCATAAGCTAAACTGTGTGTCTAAGCATGGCAAAGGTACAAAATGCACGAAAGATACAAAAAATAAAGTAAAATACCTCTGCATCGCGGGAGAGGTGCTGCTCCGGCTCTCGCAGAAGAAGATCCCCTGGTACCCGATCGTTGAAATCGGTGAAATGACGAAAGACGGCCCGCGGAAGCCTATGTACCGCTGGGGCATATCGCTCGGGAATAAAAGGGCGAACCCTCGGGGGCAATGTCATAATGTCGAAATCATCCCCGGCACCTGGAAAACCTCCGCCGTGAGGAAAGTGACCCGCCATGTCGAGAAATCTGCAAAGAGGAGCAAAAATGAGCAAAACGAGCCAAAATTGGAAAAAGTCAACGAAAGTCAACTCTCGGGAAATGAAAAGTCAACCAAAAGTCAACTCCCGGAAAAATCTTCCAAATAATGAGACAAAATTACCTCAAGTAATGAAAATGAGAAGAGAAGCCCTGAAGTCAAAATTTAGTCGGCTCAAAGTGCTTAAAACTGGAAGATTTCGTGAAAACAACTTGCGTGGGAGGCCGAGGGGCACGTATAAAATGCAGATCTGAAAGAGAAAATGGCTTAGAGAGCAAGAGGAGGAAATTTTGCAGCCTTGGGTGTGATTTCGGAAGCAATGGAGGTGTGTATATATAGAAATGGCCGAAAAAGACCAAAATGCCCCTGCTTTTGGGCAGTGGCCGGCCGGCCACCTGACCTGGCTGGCCAGCCCCTCTACTTTTTCCCCCTGGCCGATGGCCTCTCCTAGGGCAGTGGGCTGGCCGACCATGCTCCCCACCCCTTCCCCTACCTCTCTGCAAATTTTGAGGAAAATCGGAGTTCCCGGAACCTGAAAAAGTTAAAGAAAAGTGCACTTTCTGGCGCCGAATTGCTCCACCGGAACTTCAATTGCAATTATTGACATGTGTCTCATCATTATTCATCAAAATCGGAGTGTATCCTTTTTTAAACATGTTGTGACCTCTCCGGGAGGTAAATCAGAGGCCGCGATCGAGTTGCCGTCGCCGAAATGCGCGTTTTTCAGCTCGTTGTTGCGCAACAAACAGGCATCCTGATTTGTGCTCGTTTGTCATTATTTGGCTCATAATTTGCATTCTCATGAATGTTTTGCATTGTCATGCGTGTCTTCTTAATGTACCATACTTCTATGCTCGAGCATGCATTGTCGCGCGTTATCTTTTCTCGCATTGTGATGCATCCTTTTCGAATCATAGGAATCGCATTGAATATATGTTGTTAGCATATTGTTCTTGTTGGATTCCTCTCTTTTGCAGGCACGATATTGTATGTACGGTTCATTTGAGGCTGGTGCGACCAGACGAATCGCGCAGGTATCGTATCTTCTCCGTGTGAGACGCGACGAGAATTGAATAATTCTCCGCATTCCTAACTGCATGAAATGTAGTTGTTGCTTTGCATTCTTGCTTAAAACTGTTGCATCTATTTGTCAATACTTGCTTCATTACAGCTTGCTGCATTTGCATGATCACTTGGCTCCGTGCCTATCACTTTGCATTTTGCCCCCTTTGCCTGAAGGCACGCCTGCGGGCACACATCTCTGTTTATCTTGTATGATTGTCTAAGTCTTCGGCCTTGTCAAAAATGGGTCGTGTCTGGGCTTTGACATTCACTCACGTCACTTCTTGACTTCCGAGTTCTGTCAAAGAGGGGCAACTGTAGACACCCCATTTTTGACTGTCCTCAAGACTCAGACGTCACCGATTGAGCGCTTGGTGATGTTGCATACTGTGCTCGTTCAGAAGTCTCAGAGTCGCGGCCGTGCGCCCTGCCTCCGGACTTCCGAACTCTCTTTCGTGCCTTGTCTCGGTTTGCGAACTAGACTCGGTTTTCTCTGTTTTCTTTCCTGAGGGGAGGGAATGGTCCTGTAGACTATCTCCCAGTGGCCGTGAGCTACTTTTTATGGCCGTAGGCCATTTCGCCCATTTCGGAGCCCGGTTCCCGGTTTTCGGGACCGTCAGGCCGTGTGCCTCGGTTCGGGACTGCCCAACCATCTCCGATTTCTCCGGTTTTTGGCAAGTGCCTCTGTTTTATCATACCGAGGGACACTGGGGCCTCTGGTGCCCACTTCGTGGCCGAACGCCACTTTCGGTGCCTGTAGCCGGTTTTCGGGACCCCGAACTGCGTGATTTGGGACCCAAGCATTCATTTTGCATCGGTTTTCTCCGATTTTTGGCAGGAACCTCTGTTTGGTCATTCCGAGGGACACTGGGGTCGCAGATGCCCACTTCGCTGCTGAACACCACTTCCGGCACCTGCAGCCCATTTTCGGGATCCCAAATTGCCCGGTTTTGGCTCCGAGCGTTCATTTCTCATTAGTTTTTGTTCAAATTTGGCAGGTACCTCTGTTTCAACACCAAGAAAATCACTGGGGGGTGGGAGGCCAGCAATTATCCCAGATAACCAGTTTCGCTCTTTCGGCGCCTGTTTTGCTCACTTCCGGGCCAATGTTGAACACCCTGGGGATATTTTCTTCCGACCAAAGCTACATATCTGTGATCAGGGGACATGGGAGGACCCTAAAAACTACTGGTCGGCCAGCAATTGTGGATTTCATTTTTGAGCCCCTCCTTCAAGCTCTATGTTGTGGCTCCTGCTTCAGTGTTGCCAATTTCCGACCTTGGCGCCTTATTCTACACACATGGGAGGACACCATTGCATGGTGGTCGGCCAGAATTTTTGCCCTTCATTTTTGGTCCATGGCTGGCCGGCCAGGGTGAGTGGCTGGCCGACCAGGTGGGGTGGCCGGCCGGCCACCTCCCAGAAAGTTACCTTGCCGGCCAGCTTTCTGCTTTCCAGCCCTTTCCAGCTGTCCGGATATTTTTCAAAATATCCCGGGCATCCGGGGGATATTTTGGGAGGGAAAGCTTGGGTGCTTTTCCCTCCCCTTTTACACCATTTTCTTGCCTATTTAAAGGGTCCAACTCCTCCTTTGCTAGGGTTGGAAGAATTCACCTCAAGACTTCATCTTCCCTAACCTCCATTTTCATAGCCAAAAGCTCAAAAACCTTCAAGCTTCCTAGCTAATTCCTTCATCAACCCTAAGCTCCACCATCACCACCTCCATTCCAGCAGCAAAGGGGTGTTTTCCAGAGGCCAAGAAGCAACAAATTGAAGCCAAGAGGTAGCAAAAGACTTGTCTCCAAGGGTAAGTCACTAAATCCCTTTTTCTAGCATTTTCTTGCATCAATTCTTTACCCTATTTCCTTTTTGTTTTGGGCTCCGACCCCTACTGGTTTTGTGCTTATTTTGAGCCCCTCTACCACATTGTAGGAGGGCTCAACCTCATTTGGTGTCTCCATGATATACTTCCTTCAATATCACTCTTTAGGCCATTGTTTTGCATGCTTTATTTGCCTTATGAGTAACCTGATTTCGAGACTGACGTAAACTGTTAGTGGGCTTATATTGAGCCCCTCTTCAACATTGAAGAAGGGATCCATTATGTTTGGCTTCTCTATCATGTACTTCCTTTGTAATTCCTCCATTTTACCGTAAAAATGCATGATTGTTTTGGCCTATTTGTAATCTGAGTTGGAGCATGCAACATACTGATATTGTGCTTATTTTGATCCCCTCTTCAACATTGAAGAAGGGCTCAACCTGGTTTTCTTGATCTACATGTCACTTGCTTTGAATTCTTGTTCCACTCCCATTTTGCATGCTTTTTTAAGCTCACCATGCTTCGGATTTCAGCCTTCATCAGGCCTAGAGAGTGCCTTATTTTGGTCCATTCTTCATGCTTTGTTAAGGGTCTTAGACCATTTGATGATTGGTTTTGGTACTTGTTTTGTAATCCTTCATATTTTCCGTAAAATTGCATGCTTTGTTAGGCTTGCTTAGCTTCGGATTTCAGCCTTCATCAGGCTTAGAAAGTGTCTTATTTTGGTCTATTCTTCAAGTTTTATTAAGGGCCTTAAGTTGTTTGGTCATTGCTTATGGTACCTCTCTTTATAGCCCTTGTTAGCTCATTATATTGCATGCTATTTTGAGCCTATCTACATACTGATTTTGGAGTTGTCATTCACTGTAAATATGCATATTTTGGGCTCCTCTTCAAAGTTGTAGAAGGAAATTTTGTGGTTTGAATTTTTTATATAATATTTGCTTAATAAATCCCCTCTTTTCCCCCATTTTTGCATGCCATTGTTGCCATATCTATGCTCACAATTTGGTCATGTTTTGTACTGAAAAGATGCTTTTTTTAGGGCTGCCTTGCTACTTTTTTTGCTGTCATGTGCCAATTTTGCATGTTTAGCATAGCCGTAGGCCATTTCGGGTACTTAAAATCACATTTCGGGATGATTTCATGTATGGATTGTCGTTTCGTATCATTTCGGGGCTGTTTTCCCCTTCATTTAGCCGCTGAAATTTATTTTGCACGCTTGCATATCATTTCCCATGTCATTTCATGCTTGTTTATCCATGCCTCGGTTTGCGTGTCCGCGGGCACGCATTTCGAGGCATCTCATTTTTACCTGTCGGCAGCTTATGTGAGTACGGCTGAGGCCCTCTCATGTTAGCGTAAGCCCAATTTACATTCCGTATGCCATTTTATGCATTCCTCGATTTACGTGTCCGTGGACACGCATTTCGAGGCACTTCGATTTTATCCGATTTCCATTTCACCATCGTCTCGGTTTACGTGCCCGTGGGTACGCATTTCGAGGCACTTCGGTTTTATCCGATTTCCATTTCACCATCGTCTCGATTTACGTACCTGCGGGCACGCATTTCGAGGCACTTCGGTTTTATCCGATTTGCATTCATGCATTTTCTCGATTTGCGTGCCCGTCGGCACGCATTTCGAGGCATCTCATTTTCATAGCATCGTGCATGCTAGGATTGTATATTAGTTGCATTTCATGCATATCATGCATATTGCACGGGAAACGAGGTACGTTTCGCACTCCGAGTGACGGAACGTGTCTCAATTCCCCAATCACCGACACTCCGGATTACCCATGATGGAGTTAGGTTTTGTTATAGCATTCATATGCATTCATTCTATATTGAGTTGTGCAATCCGACTCCTCGGCCATCATGCATCGAGATGCGTGATTGATGGCACGAGGATCGAGGCATGCATATATTTGTGAAATACATTGCTATGCCCTTTTCCTGCTCTCTGTTACAGCAAAACCGAGGATTAACAAATTTTCGGAGTCCGGTGCGCATTTCGAGAAATATTGCAAACAGAGGCTAATTGGGGCATCCCAGTGGATTTCCGCCGGAGGCAGTCCAACATACAACATACATCAGAAGCAAGGCAGCCCCTGGCTTGCATGCCCGTTTACAACTTTCTTAGTTTAATTTGTTAATTAATTAGAAATTTGTATATTATTCGGACTGTATTATTTCAGACTGTACTATTCTTTTATTCGGACATTCGGACTGTATATTTATTCGGACCCTCTGCGCGAGGGCATAACTGTAATAAGTGTGGGTGTGTGTGATGTATGTCTTCCAACCCCACGTCTTTCTCCCTTTTATTTACCCGCTTATGATGGTTAGATATAGGGCATATTTCAATTAGCATACAGTATGGCAGCATGTTTGCATCATTCATCTGTTTTGCATGCACCGGGCTCGGTGCATCATACTAACTGCATTTGTATTTCAATTCCAAATTGAATACGTGTTAGTTGTAGCATCATCGTATGCCATGTTTAGAATAGCCGAGCCTGCTATAGTTGCATTTTGCATGTGTTGCATTAGGCATTTCAGCATACTTAGGATCATGCATGATTTCTAATCAGCTTTTGTTTTGGCTTGGAGTACTCGGTAAGTCTTATGCTTTAGCATCCTTGCATGCGTGTGAGTGTTGCCATGAATAGCATGCTTACTATGAGGTTATTTGCTTATGTGATATAACTGCCTGAATGCCTGTGGGTGGAGGTTGGGTTATTTGAATTGGGACAATGTATTGATTGTTTGTTTTAAGCCCACTAGATTGTGGCAAAGTCATATTTTCTAAGCCCACCCGAGGGTGGCAAAATCTGCATTTTAAGCCTACCTGCGGGTAGCAAACCATCTTTCAAAAACAAACATGAAATGTTTTGTTCCAATTCAGGCGACTCAGTCTATACTTGTATGCTGTGCGCATCACATAGTAACCTAGGCTAATAACCGGAATAAGAACTCACAATGTTTTCAAAATAAGATATCATGGTTAGTAGAGGCCGGTCTTTGACCGGGCGAGCGGGGGTGCTCACGATGTGACCTTCCCCAATCGTACCCAAGTTCCCGAGCCAACTTTGGTGATGACGGACACGTGGCCTTTGGCACCGAGTTAGGGTTTCCTAAATTTCCCATTTAAAAAATATTTAGGTGGCGACTCTGTTATTTGGCAAAGCAGTCCATGTTTGGCACTTCTTTCAAAAAATCTGTTTTTCTTCAAAACGATTTGCCAGAGTTGGACTCTTTGGTTCAGATTTAGAACCGCAACAAAATCGAGTCCGAACTGTAGCGAGGTCCCTCGCGGGCTTGTTACAGTTTCATGCCCATTGTCTCCCCCAATTGGGTTTCTTCCCTCTTCTCTTCTTTTCTTCAACTCGAAACCCCTAACCAAGGTGTTTTGAAAGATTTTTCAAAGATTTCATCTCTCTTTCATTCATTTCCACTTTGTTCTTGCTCGGTTTACCGAAAAGTGCAACATTTGACAAAATGCGAGCCTCAGAGCATCGTAGAAACTTTATTTCAAAAATATTTTGAAAGAGAGGGCTTTAAGGTCTAAAAACCATCCAAAATATCTTTGGTCTAAAATGGGGTGTGAGGTTGGGATTTGACTCTCTTCTTGCCGAAGAAATCGAACATTTGGCCTGCACATCTTTCATTACCAAGTGAACTATCAGTAGCGCCCAAGTCTTAGGGGCGGTCAAAAATGGGGTGTCTATAAGTAGATCGACTTCAAAGTTAATTATTTATATATTATTTTGGTAAATGAGTGTTTCATTACCCAGAATATGTAAGTAGAGCTCAATGCAAAACCCTTAAGGCAACAGAATACAACAAAACACAAAAGCAAAGGCAGATAACTCCAAGAGGTGGAAACTCATAGAACTTGGAAGTAATTTAAGTAAATAGATAACAAATTTCTCATATTCTTGTTACTACCCACAACTGCAAAGTGTATTCATAATTAATAAGTTAAAGCTACGAAGTTACCGGGTGGTGCCTTGGGTTCCTCACTGGTTGAAGAGTAGGACATCTCTAGCTGCACTTGTGGTGCCATCCTACCGCACGTGGAGTGATCCCTTCCAAAAGTGTAGTTACTCCCAAAAGAAAACCGAGTTCAATGTTGCCCCCATTCTCTACATGTCGGGCCCTTTATCCCAAACCTCCAATTCTGTTGCTTCAATCCGCACGATTGGGGCCTCCTGATCGAACCTGATGGCTCAAAATTCTCCATGACATTTTTGCACTCCCTGTTTTCGTCTTTGTGTTCGAAACTCAAAATTTCTAACTCGAAAAAGTGAAGGAAAGTTAAACTAGGTCGGAAACGAAATCTTGACAAAAACTACACAGCATTCAAGGTTGCAAAAGTAAAATAAAGAATTTTAATAAATCAATTCAAGTTAGGTGCAAGACCCTAGACATCACAGTTGGAAAGTGCAAAAAAAAAAAAAAAAAAAAAGGCACATTGTTCTTGATTTTGATATGGAAAATGGACAATATTATCAAAAACCAAATATTATATCAAATTGCCAAATATATACTAGATTGTAAGTCAGAAAAAAATGGCATCAAATAAGCAACCTCAGTTTTGCAATCAATTTTAGTTATACTGAAATCTTTTCTCCATTCAAAAATGAGAAACTCCATTTAGCAATCCATATTTAAATTTCATAAAAGACAATACAGAAGGAAAAGGAAAAAAAAAAAAAAAACGTGCGTGCGTATATATATCTTGACCTAAAGACTTTGTGCATTATTTTCTCCATTTATAAAGAAGTCTATGAAATTAACAAACGATGGTTCAAGAAATATGTCACGAATTGCCTATTCTTCATTGGTTGTAGTAGGATTTTCAGATGGCTTTGTGGTGCTATCCCCTTGTACTTGTGTTCCCTGCTCTTCATGTTCCAATTCTTTTTCTACAAACATTGAGTAGATTGACTTGGAAGTTAATTATTTATTATTTGGTAAACAAGTGTTTCATTACCTGACATATATATATATATATTGTAAGGCTCAATGTAATACCCTTAAGGGCAATGAAATATAACAAAACATGAAGGCAAAGGTTGATAGCTCCAAGAGGCGGCAACCAACTGGACTTGGATGTAATTTAAGCAAATAGATAATGAATTTCTTATATTCTTGTTAATACTCGTAAATACAAAAGTGTATTCATAATTAAAATGTTGAAGCTATGAAGTTACCGAGTGGTGCCTTAGGTTCCTCATTGGTTGAAGAATGGGTTGCGTCTAGTAGCATGTGTGTAGTTCGTGTCCACATTTGCGGTGCCCCCTTACTGCACAAGCGGCGATCCCTCCCGCACATGCGATTCCACCTAGAAGAAAATTGAGCTTAAGCTCTCTTGCCGCACATGTCTGGTTGAAGAGTGTATTTGTCCCTCTTGTTTGCCACCATTTAACTGGTTATATCGTGCTTTTGCAAGATACTTCTCAACAAACTTTTTGTACTTTTTGGCAATGTTGGAACTTTGAGATGTTTTTTTCTTCTTACATGAGGCTTCATGTGATAATTCAAGCATCCATGTCAAAGCCTAAAAAAGAAGTGCATAAAAGGCTTATTAGACATTGCTAAATGGTAACAAAGGCTTATAAGACATTACTGAATAGTAACAATTAACTCAAAATTGTCATCCAGTAATGTCATTCAAAAGTTTTTAGAGGTAGCTTAATCGATACCTTTCACTTTGAAATGAAACAACCATCTAGATGCCTTCTAATTGATAAAAATGCTATCGCTAATCATATCACTGTATTGGGAAATTCTATATAACGTTTTGTAAGATTAGAATTTTACTTTTTCTTTGAGACTATATATAGCTAAATTATCAATGCACCAAACGTTCTTTGTGTTTTTTTGGCTTTTGTTATCGTGGTTTTCTATGGGAAATGACAATGAATGATGTAGGTCTCTACCTTATTGAAAGACCAAAACCTACCTTTAGACTTCTAGTAGTAAACATACTACAGTGAAAATAGCCAATGTGTTTATATTTATTGATGTGACATGTACTAATAAAGAGGAAATATTTCATAGAAATTCAAAGAGAACAACGTATATCCAGTTTGAATTCTAACTCAAAAATATGTAGGTTAAAGTAACATTTAGTTTTCTTCTACATGTGTTAATTTACAAGAGATTCACAATTACATATTCAAATGACAAAAATTTACATAGGTTTTTGTTATTAGATGAAATAAAAAATAGTAACAACAACAACAACAATAAAAAAACACAAATTTTAGATTTTTTTTTTTCATCAACAAAAAAGAAGCTTTATTGATGAAAATCAATATACAAGGAATACTGAGACAAACATTAATAAAGGAGGCAAGTGCACAAAACATCAAAGCAAAACACCGAAAGCAATCCCAAGCATCAAATCCAAACATGGATTTTAGATATATGCTTCAATAACTAGTCATATCGTTCAAAATTATCATGGTGTCTTTTTTCAATATGCCATCCTTTGAGCCGTTCATACACTGACAAACACTCCACACCGAGAATCACTTGTGGTTTATGTGGATTGAAACATTTTTGGATCATCATAAACCTTAAATTATTGCAATATTTAGACAAACTGAACAATGATGTTAATTATACCTCATCCAGTTTTAGGATAAAAGCAAGACTATCATCTGGCAATTTGAAGTTTACTCGTCTTGACCAAAACACTTTTTGTAGGGAGCCTTGTTGTTGCTACAAATGGAAATTTCACAGGGTTGGTGATACAATAGAAATGTTGCTAATTTAGTTAGTTACTTGAATTTATGCAGGTAAAATAAACTTTTTAACACTACATAGCAAGAACCAATATATATACACATTAGATTGGCATTCTAGATAAACAATTAACACTAACATCATCTTGTGTATGTTTGTGTTTGTGCACATAGAGAGGGAACGAGGCTAAAGAAGTGTAAGATACCTAATCGACTTTTAGTTTGTCCTTTCCAAGTTTAGGATTTTGTCAATACTATATTAGTCTAAGAAGTACGAACACGACACACACACGTAGACAAAAACAAAATTCAAAAAATTAGAAGACACAACATGTTGTGAACACATGCAAAAGTACATATAATTTTATATATTTATTATATGTCATATTTTTAAATATTTATGTCAAATATATAACTTTATCAAATTTATAAATTTTAGGTATGATATTTTAATAAAAAAATATTTAAAAATTATAATTTTTTGTTTGAAAAAATTAGTCCTCAACATGTCCTTAATGTGTCCCCAATGTGTCCGTAGTGTATCCTTAGCGTGTCCTTAGTGTGTTTGAATCTTTTTAGCATATCCAACACATGTCAGAAGATTGTCCGGCACATTTCCGTGTCCAACACATATGGAACACCTATTTCTGACCTCTGGAGAGGTGTTTGTGCTTCATAGATATTAGTTTAATGAGTCGCACCACTCATATTTATTATCAATTTAGTTTTGATAGATGAGATGGTAGAGTGTAATGAGTCTCACCACACATGTTTGTTACAAATATGGTGTTGACAGATGAGATGGTAATGCTGACTCTAGTTTGTTATGAATACAGTGTTATACAAATGAGGTGGTGATGGTAACAGATGAGATCTCATCTGTCAACACTACATTAGTAGTAAAGATGAACGATGGGACTCATTAATTAAATCAATACATCAGTAATCTCATCTGTTACCACTACATTCGTAGTAAAGATGAACGATGAGACTCATTAATTAAATCAATACATCAATAACACTTGAGATGATAAACAAAATATGACAAAAAAATATACTAGTAGGTTCTTGTGAGACCCATTACACATTACACATTACAAATGTGAAACCTTTTTTTTTTTTTTTATGTGAAACCGTTTTATTTATTTATTTATTTTTGAATATGAAACTCATTGTTCCAAGTTACTAGCAATTGTGAGTATAGATCATATGATAAATTATATTATATGTAAAAAGATAATAAGTATAACATTTTTAATTTGAGCTATGCCATTCTGCGATGATATTTTTTTTTTTAATCCTTGTTATCTCTTAAATTTTAGAGTTAATAAAATTTTCCAATTGGTGATAAACAAAAAAATAAAATAAAATTCTACAAACACCATGACCTACACAATCACTCAAATATAATAATCACAACAACAACAACAACAACATACCTCCACCATTATGAACAAATTGTTGCAATAATCTTTTGGCAGCCTAAAGTCAAGTTGCTCATCTAAAACTCCTACTTCAACTTCTGGTGTCTTTGATTTCAATTTTTTCCTTACATGCTATTGAAAATGCATAAAAATTTCACAATTAAAATTACTTGAATATACTTTCTAATTCATTCTGATAAGTAGATTCATTCACTTTAATATACTTGAAGAGTAATTGAATTCCATCATAATTTATATATCTAAGAGTTTATGTGATTGGGATATCCTAGTTTTTGTTAGATGTTAGAAAAAATAATTTGTAAACAAAAAAAATTATACAAAAAACACATTTAAAATCACGTGCCAGCACAATTTGTGAACGTGTGTTTTTACATCATTTTGATTTTTCAAGTACTCAAAAAAAAACTAAAAACTAATTTCTAAACAAAAAATTAATACAAAAAACACATTAAAAAAATGACGTGTTTTGGACATTTTTAAACAACAATACTATAGTCCTAGAAACTTTACCTAAAAAATTTACCCAAAAAAGTAACTATCTAGTTGAGATTAATCTAAGCCATAAACCCTAGAATACAATATTCGAATCTCAGTCACACATCATTAATCGGGGCAAAATTCTAGGCTTACTTGGGATCTTGCTGTTTTTTAAATTACAAGGACATTTATGGGGGTTTTGATTGAAAATTAATGGATCAGAAATCACATCACTCTGTATGTAAATTCTATATAAAAATTGTGTTTGTATACAATAAAGCAAAATTAATTCATAGATCTCAAAAATCAAAATAAAAAACATATGAAACGTGGTGAAGCATCTATAGAGTCAAAGAATTATGTAACCAGTGAAGAATCCAACTTAAAAATCTATGGAGTACAAAGAAAATGTAGGCCCACACACACAAATACACACACAGATTTCAAAAAATAAAATATCATTTTGAATCTTCAAATACTCAAAAAATAATGAAAAATAATTTGTAAACAGAAAATACATTCAAAATGACATTTTTTGGACATTGTTTTAAATAGCAGTACTACAGTCCTACAACCTTTACCCAAAAATTCACCTACAAAAAATCACTATCTAGTTGAGATTAATCTAAGCCATAAACCCTAGAATACAATATTTGAGTCTCAGTCACACATCATTAATCGGGGCAAAATTCTAGGCTTGGGATCCTTCTGGTTTTTAAATTACAAGGACATTTTTGGGTGTTTTGGTTGAAAATGAATGGATTGGAAATCACATCACTATGTACGAAAATTCTATATAAAAATTGTGTTTGTATACAATTAAGTAAAATTAATTTATAGGTCTCAAAAAATAAAATAAAAAAACCTATGAAACCAGGTGAAGCATCTAATGTATTCAAAGAATTATGTAACCAAGTAAAGAATTCAACTTAAAAATCGATGGAGTATAAAGCAACTTAAGATGCAAGCGCACACACATAGATTTCAAAAAATAAAAATAAACTATTTAACGAGGTGCAACATCTATAGATTCAAAGAATTATGTAACCAGGTGAAGGATCCAACTTAAAAAATGTGGAGTATAAAGAAACTTAAGATGTATGTCGTGCCCAGAAATAAATGCCGTAAATCCATTCAATACCATATGTAAATAACAATATGAATCAGAGTATAATGTTCTTTAATTTCATGAGATTTAATAGTACAAGAGTTTTACTAAATAAATGCCCTAAAGGCTTGCATCTTTCCAAAACCATGCTTGGTTACAACAAAAGAGGACATAAATCCAATACATGTAAAGCCCTTAGCTTGAATCAAAACAATAACATAATACACAAAAGAGAAGCCTTTGCTCCAAATTCCTCCAAGCTACTGTCTTGACAGAAGCACATCACTAACACCTGAAAATGGTTTTTCCTAAATAGGGTGAGCCAAAGTCCAGTAGAAATAATCTAATACAATATATGAATCTTCAGAAAGATATGAGTATAAGATGCGTATTCAATGCCCAAGATAAAATCATTTATAACTCTTTTACAAAACCATGTCATGACAAGCTTTGTATCTCAATTCATGTTATCTTAATTCATGAGTCATTCACCATTTTATCTCATTTCATGAGTCATTCACCAATTCATTCAGGCAACCAAACTGAAGGTACAACTCAGTGGGTTTCTAGCCAACACAACTATTATACAAACACTTCTATTTTTCCATTTTACGGATATTTTGTCTGTGGGAATCAGCACCTATGTATACCCGCAGTTTTCGGGACTTTCATGCTGGACACACATGCTAACTTAATTCAATGGAGTCCATCCCCTTTCTTCTCTCAAACATGAAGTACATTCCTTTTCTTCTTCCAAACATCACACAATTTACAATGTATTGAAGACATAGTTATATTCAATGACAACAAATAAGAAATTAGTTTCAATTTACCTAATTCTCATGCAATTTCTACGATAATCATAGCTATCCCCCACTGATAGCCCAAAACAGATATTTTCTAAACATATATAAAATCTCCAAGACAGATAAATTATCCAAATTTCCATAGGTGAGAGGTAATACATATTCAACTCCACCGTTTATATAAATATTCACCCAATTTACAATTTCAATACTAATTCCAATTATTTATACAAAATAATTAATTGAGATGTTTTAGAACAAAACTCTCTTTTCTTCCAAATCCATCCCAAGTATCAAACCAACAAATTAACCACACCACAACCTCATATCTACCCCCATAACCATTTCCAATACCTCTATTTGAAAACCCCTTTTTTTATTTTAAACTAAAATCCTAGGTTTGTTCAAAATCATCCCATATTCCTATAGACACCCCATTTTTGACGGCCCTTATGACTTGGACGTCATCGTACGCACATCTAATGATGAGTTTATTTGCTCTCCAAGTGCTCAAAGTCCTCTGCGAAATGCCACAACTTTGAGCCTTTCAAACCCTACACCTTTTTTGCCTCATTTTTGGACCATGCCTTGGTCTTTCCAGCTTACAACCTTTGGTGGCCTACCAGCCATCCCTAGAGGCTATTAGCTATCACTTTTGGGCTGCCGGCCACTGATGTGGCTTGCCGACCACCAGTGATAGCTGGTCGGCCACCACTGTGTTTTGCAGATATTTTATGCCAACTGTGCCAACTGTTTGCACAGATGCATGCATCTTCACCCACATGTAGGGTTGGATGTTTTTGAGGGAATTGTTTGGTTCTCTATATATAGAAGACCTCTCATATTGTCTTGAAGGTTAGAAAACTTTGAACTCAAAAATTTTCCTCTCTCTCTACCAAATCTCTACACTTTAGCCTACAATTCTTCAACCTTTGCATATACACCCACTACAAGAATCTGCACTTTTAGTGACAACTTTCCACGACCAATATAAAAGTTGGTAGCTAAAAGTTAGCGATCAAGTATTAATTAGTTGCGAATGATCATTATTTTTGGCGACCAAATATGAGTTGGTCGCAGAAGGTCATATTTTGGCGACCAAAAAATGAGTTAGTCGCAGAAAGTAGTATGCTTTTGGCGACCAACTACAAATTTGGTCGCGGAAGGTCACATTTTGACGACCAAAAAATAAGTTGGTCATGGAAGATCAAAAATAAGTTGGTTATGGAATTAGCGACCAAAATTTTAGTCGCCAAAAACTTATTTTCCCCGATGAAAAATATTTTAGCTGCCGTATATTGAGTTTTGGTTACTAAAACAATTTAGTCGCCAAATGGAAAATGAATTTTTTTTTTCTTTGGTGACCAAAAATTTGGTCAACAAAAACTTTTTTTCAGCAATAAAAAAAAAAAAAACTAGTTGCCAAATTAGTACTTTTAGCGACTAATATTTTAGTCGCCGTTGATTGAGATTTGGCGACTAAAAAAGTTTGTCAACGAAGGTACCTTTTCTACGACTAATCTGGTCTTTTGGTCGCCAAAAGTTTAGGAGGGAATTTGAAACGTAGAGGCGGGACTTAAAACTTTTTTGCGACAAAAAAATTTGGTCGCCGATTGTAAAACGACGTCATTTTGTATCAGGAAAACAAAAAAAAAAAAAAAATTAATATATATTTATTTGTATGCTTCCTCTCATTTCATCATTGGCCCTCTTCCTCCCTATAGCCAGAGTTGCTCTCTCTCTCTCTCTCTCTCTCTCGTCACTCTCTCACTCCCAATCGACAATGAGACCCTAGCCACAATGTCCATTCACTTTGTCCCTTGTTCTGCTTCCGCCACCAGTTTCGATGCCTCCTTTCTTGCATTGCCACTAGTGACCGCCAGTCCAGGTATGATTTGTGTCGTTTTAATTTTGTTTTCTTTTCTTTTCCCCCAAAAAAACAGAGAGAGTGAGAGAGAAAGAAGAGAGAGAGAGAGAGAGACTTCAAACATTAGAGAGAGAGAGAGAGAGAGACCATATGGAAAAGCGAAGGATCTGAGTGATGGAGGCCTGATAGATTAGAAGGTGAGAGTGCTCACACTTCTGATCTCAACTCTGATTTCATTTTCTATATCTATATATATATATACATATATGTATCTACATGTTTGTTTGTGTGTAGATCAATGGCTAAATCTCCATGGAGCTTTCCCAAAATGTTAACTTTTGCTTTTTGTGTACTATTTATTGTGAAATTCATGGAGTTTTTGGTTTTATTATGAGAGTAGGCTACTAGTTGGTTAATCTGTATAATTTCTATGATATATATATATATATATGTTCAATGATTACTTTGTGTTTGATAGACCATGGTCTTGTTGGGTATACAAAACTTGTGCATATAAGCTGTTTGAGGATTTGTCAAAGAGACTAACACTTCATTGGCTCCAAGGTTTGACATAGAATTTTTGAATTTTCTTGGTCTCTGAGAATTTTTGAGCTTGCCATTGTGAGCTTTAGGCAGAATAAAAATAAAATCTTTTTTTCTTATTGATGGCACATTCGGGCACAAATATGTTTTTAAGAATTTTGTGACTAGAATAAATTACAATGGAAGGAGTCATCACCAAATGATTACAAATGTCAAGGCTCAACATTCTAGGGATAATTAGATATCATGGATTGCTAACCAATTTAGTGGGAATTTGGGAGCAGATTTGTTG
The DNA here is from genome assembly GCA_036172215.1 of Camellia granthamiana. Lineage (NCBI taxonomy): Eukaryota > Viridiplantae > Streptophyta > Magnoliopsida > Ericales > Theaceae > Camellia > Camellia granthamiana. The sequence goes on from CM069903.1 coordinate 81,956,224, forward strand.
CTTTTCTAAGGCTCAACATTCTAGAGATAATTAGATATCATGGATTGCTAACCAATTTAGTGGGAATTTTTTTTTCCATATAGTGAGGAAAATTGCTTAGGCTGCAACGGTATACTAAATCTGTCAAGAGAGAAATCATGGGCTTTCAAAGGATGTCATAGGTCTACATATTTGATGAATCAGATTAATTCTGATATTAGAGTTAAAAGTTCTCAGTTTGCATCTATTAAGCAATCTTACTCTAATCTGCTTTTGTGTAAAAATTGGTAGACTTCTAAGAGAATTTTTGTTCCTCATTAGTCTAGCTGCTTCATGTTTTTCTTGATTTTGGTATTTGAAAGGTGCGCCTCCCTTGATTTTTGTATTCTTTGTTTCTTTTAATGAAATTCTCACATACCAAAAAAAAAATATTCATAATAGGATGACCTTAAACTAATTTTAAGCTTTTAATTGACTTAAGTGCAATTAAATGGCCATTCACTTAAGTGTAAATTTTAATAATTCCTAATAAAAATGAAATGCCCGAACAAAAACTTGAAACACCTAATTCAATCCATTCAATTTGATATCACTCTTAGTGCCTTTATGATGATTGAATTGAAGCTTGATTAATGAGCCCGCCAAGAAAAAAAAATGATGTACATATATATATATATATATGAATATATATATATGTTTGTATACTCACCAAAACAGATCTTAGTTCACTAGTCTACAACAGATTGATTAACCTCATAGGCTATGAACTCTGTAAAACACTCTTGCTTCAAGTTTTAAACCTTTCACTAAATTTTGATTCATATTTCTAGTACTCTACATAATTATGTATATTATATGATCAAAGATTTTGAAATTAGGTTTGTATTTTTTTCTCCCACGGATAAAACTATTGGACTGATTCATCTCACTTGGACTAAGATTCTAAAGCTAAAATTTGCAATCATTCACCATGAAATGCTTATGGATTAGCTATCGCCTATAGTAGAGACTAGAGAAAAATGTGATTAGTTTTGAAATGTTCCATATGATACATGATTATGAGTTCAACTTTCGCTGTCATTTCTTGCTATTGGTGGAGCAATCCATGTTAGCTGAACTTCTTTTAGCTGTCATTGTTGCTTATTATTTGCTTCCATTCTAGTACTTCAAAGATCTGCTGTCAAATTATAGAAAGCCTTGTACTAAATAAATTGTCAAATTTGAAATGCATCAAAACAGAAAGTGACCACTGCCCATTGGCATTTGGCACTATATAACAATTGACATTATTGAAGTAACAAAAAGTTGAAATGATCAACTAATTTATACTTCTAACATGGATTGTTAAATTATATGGTAACAGAAAGTTGAAGTAATAGAACAATACATGATTATTTGACTCATTTTGCTGACATTTCTCATCATTCCAAATTAGTAGTAGACCCGGGAGGTACGTTCATTGCAGTGTGTTGCTTTCTTTTTATTAACGTTTTAGTAATAACTCATAATGATGTATGCTTCCCTGTGAATGATGGCAGAGAGTGCTCTGGATGAGAGAAGTCATCGGAGGGTAGCACTTGAAGCATCTCTTCGTGAGGTTTTATTTCAAATAATAAAATTTGTGAATGAGAAAAAAGATCACGTTCCACACATACCGAATCTTGAAGGTGTCTCCTTTCCCTATGAAATTACTATCTCAAGGTGAGCTGTTTTATCCATGACATTGTTCTAGTAATTATTTTTCAATACAATTGTAGTTGTTTCAATATTTAGCACCTTTCTTAAAGGGTAGCTATCATATTTCATTTTCTCTATTGAATTTTACAGGCTTCTACCTTCCTTGCTTCCTTTTCTTTTTTATTGTTATTTAATCTATTTTCATGTATTGATGTGGTTTTATTTTTAATTTTGTTTTTTCAATGCATTTGATATGTTTATGAAAAAAGAAACATTATGCTTTTGGAGTTGTTCTTTGTGTGCATGGATTTTGCATTTGTACCAACTCAAAAAGAAGAAAGAAAAAAAAAGGGAAATATCTTGTATTTCAAAGTACATGCAACCTGAACTTTGTTTTTGGCAACTCTTTTGTTCAAAGACAACACTTCTTGTTGGAATGGTTGTGCTTATGAGTTCTCATGATGTGAAATCGTGAGATTTTATAGTTGTGTTTGTGGGGATGGGTTTTGGACCCTAATTTTTCATGCAAGGTGTCTTCCTTAATTATACATTTTGCAAGATGCAAATTAATCTTTTGAGTTGTTGCAATGTGTTTAGTTGATTAATGCATCCAAATTTTTAGTTCTTGTTATTGTAAAAAGATCAAAAGATTAATAACCTTGGAATGATGGATGATAATAGTTGCAGATATGCTGCTTACTCTACAGCAATGGCATTGCCTCATCTATCACCATTTCTTAAACTCCCCATATATATGACATAAGGCTGCATTATGATATTAACAGCTCTAGGTAGTGATTAAATACAAATGTATTTAGCTTTTGTATGGTGTCTGATAGGGTTATGTGCTTGGACTGTTATTTGAATGCCAAAGTATAGATATAAATTAGTAGAAAATTGACTTGCTCTGTTTTTTTTTTTTTTTTTTTTTTGGCAGGATGAAAATCGGGCATCTTGGATTTAGCCCACATACATAGCATTCAACTTTTCTAGGAACCTAAGAAGAAGATTTAAGGTACACATTCTAGAATAGTGAACACCAGCATTGAATTATTTTGTTGTTTTATTAAGTTTTCATTATTGATTTGCTATCTCTGCCTTTTCTCTGCTCTACTTGAGGCTTTATATCTAAAGAAAGATCTAGAAATTGGATACTCTGTGTTCTGATCTATTTCCCCTCATAATGTGTATTGATCAGGTGCAAGCTTGGATTTGAGGAACATATATCTCCATGGTAACAAATTGGAACTCGACCGGTACCTTGTACAGTGGCGAACACCAGCATTTTAAATTTTGACTTTACTAGCATTTTATCTGGATTGTATATTTTTCATAAAAGAACTTTTCCCAAGTTTTTAGTTGTAATAACTTGAACATATGGCTCCAATTTTGAGACTGAAATGGAAATTAATAACAGTATAGATAGTATATATATTGATTGATAGTGGTGTGGTGTAACAATTATTCATATCAATTTCTTTTTTGTCATGTTGGACTTCAAAGAGGATATACCTTTTGAAGGTGAAAGGCTTCAAGTTTTGTGTCATGTTGGACTTCAAAAAGAATATAGCTTTTGAGAAGACATGCTTACTAAATTCAATTTGACTTGAATATGCCCTGTGCTGCACTACAGTTACATATTTTCATCTTTATTTTAAATGGATTTCAATTATTGTTTGATGATTTAGTGAAATTATAAGAAAGGAAATTTGTGAATTATTGTTCCTAAGCTTTTTCTTTTTTAAATGTTATTGTTCCTTAAGTGTGGTTGGGTTGAATGAATTTTGTTTGATATTGGATTGAATGTTTATAAACAAAAATTGATTGTTATCACACAAAAAAAAAAAAAGAAAAAAAAAAAAGAAAGAGATTTGGCGACTAAAAAATTGGTCGGCAAATTCTACACTTTTGCGACTAAAATCATTGGTCGGCAATTCCTTACCTTTTGGCAACTAAATTGTTAGTCGGCAATTCCTCCACTTTTGGCGACTAATCTGTTTGGTCGTGGAATGTGACAATTGGCGACTAAGATATTTGGTCAGGAAAATATCACTTTTCGCGACCAAAGTGTTTTAGTGAAAAAATGGATTAGTCGCAGTAATGATATATTTAGCCACCAAAAATTTAGCCGGCAAATCAAACTTTTCCCGACCAACAAAAATTTTGGTTGCAAATTACTTTTGCCGACCCTCAATTGGCGACCAAAATAGCAACCAAAAAAATTAGTTGCGAATAACTTTTGCCGATTAAAAGTGGGCTTTTAGCGACCAATTTTTTGGTTGGCAAAGGTGTTATTTCTTGTAGTGACCCTTAACCAAATCTCTTGACCTTTGAGCTGACGTACTTTTGAGCTTGGTTTGAGCTCTAGAAGGTGTTGTTTGCTTGTATTATTGCTTGGAATTGCTTCTTCTCTTCAAGAGGTATAAGGTTCTACCTATTTGCTTGCTTTCTCTACTTTATTTCTTACTATTTTTCCTTTGTTTTGGGCTGTCAAAACTTTGGATTTTTTGGGCTGAAGCTTAGGTTTAAGGCCATTAAAGGTTGAGGGGTTGATAGCTCTTCTTTGTACCTTGTTTTAAAGGTCTTTGCCCTTGTGTTTCCCACCCTTTTACTATCTTTTTCTAAGCTTTTAAACACTGATTTTAAGAGCTTTTTCAACAGCCAAAATCATGTTTTGAATTCCAAATTTGGAGGGGTTAGCCTCCCCTCCTTGTGTCTTGTTTACTAGCCTAGTTCGTGCCATGCTTTAGCATTTTAATCTAGCTTTTTTTAGCTCAATTCCAGCATGTTTTAGGACTTGTTTTAGACTGTTTTAACACTATTTTGGACTGTTGTTTACACTTGAGCTTTGTTTTGCATGCTTCTAGTGTAATAGTCCTCATAAGCTTGATGTTTTAGGTCTTACACATCACTTTTTTGAGTTGATAGCACTTCTTTTTTGACTTTTCATACTTCATTTAAGCACTAATAATCTCTACAACCTCCCTTCATTCTTGGTTTTTTATTTTGTTTTGAAAGTGGTTTCAAGTCACTAGCTTGCCCAAGTATGAAATTGAGATTTCATTACAAATGGTGTGATACTTCTTTCATGTCCAAAACAACTTGTGTTTTGAGCCATCTTTCCATGGGAGGACTTTAATTCATTATTGGACTTAATTGGATTAAAGAATGGTTGGTAACTTTAAAATGAGCAACTAAAACTTGGGATTAAAAGTGAGAAAGATAATAATTGGTTGTGTTCAATCGGACGTTAATTGAACACATGAAAACTTGAACCATTTCATACTTGTTAATGATGAAATGATTCAAGTCTCCAAGGTCAAACTTCTTCCCTTGATCATTCATGAAATGGAGGAGGTTTGTGTCTTATTTTTCATTTATTGAAATTGCACATCTAGAGTCACAAACCATCATGCAATGAAATTGCTTGAGTTGGTGGTTTATGGCTTAAGTACACCACTCCTTGGATTTGTCCATGAAAAAGAGGGGTGAATTGTGCAAACAAACCCTTAAAATACCCTGTATATGCTTTGTTTATCCTATATTGCAGTAACATGAACCTGTGCAGCTGTAGCTCGGCTTTTTCGCGCCCCCTTTCAGAAACTCAAAAAGAAGCCCTACAATTCGGACTCCCGCAGTTCTGAATCTAATCTCACAAGTGCAATGTGAAACTGATAAATACCAAAGAGTCCAAATCTGGCAAATCGTTTTGGAAAATTGATTTTGAATCAAAAGTGCCAAAATTGGATTGCTTTGCCAGATACAGAGTTGCCATCTAAATATTTTATTTTGGAGAAATCTAGGAAATCCATGACTCGTGCGAAAGGCCACGTATCCATCATCACCAAAGTTGTCTCGGCTCGGGAACTTAGGTACAAGAGGGGAAGGTCATGAATTGAGCACCCCCGCTCGCCTGATCAAAGATCAGCCTCTATTCATCATGATATGATTTTTTATAAACATTATGTGTTCTTGTTCTGGTTATTAAGCTAGCATTACTATGTGATGCGTACAAGCAAGTATAGACTAGTTTGCTCAATTTGAAACAATTCAACTCATGTTTGTTTGTGAAACTGGTTTGAATTTGCCACCTCAAGTGGCCTTAAAGTTTGTGGATTTGCCACCAAACATAGTGGGCTTAAAACTGATTTGACATTCAACAAAGTGAGCTTAAAACATACATTCGTTGAATCGTTCCAATTCAAGCAACAAGCCTTTATCCACAGGCATTCAAACAGTTTATCAAGTAAGCATTTAGTCTCATGGCAAGCATGCTAATCATGGCAATCACTTACATTCATGCAAGTATGCTAAAGCATTAAAAACTCACTTAGTACTCCAAGCTAAGAAGATATGAGTTAGAAAAATATGCATGATTCCTAACTATACAAGATGTCTAATGCAACACATGCGAAGAATGCAATTAATAGGCTCGGCTACTAATATGGCATATGAAGCAATTTAAATAGCATGCGCTCTAAGCACGTATTCAAAGAATATTGAAATAACAATGTAGTTTGAATGATGCGCCGAGCCTCAACGCATGCAAGACAAATGAATGAATGCAGGCATAAGGTATGCTAATTGAAACATGTCCCTAATCTAACCATCAAAAGCGATAAATAAAAGGGAGAAAGACGCGGGGTTGGAAGACATACACGTTATTACATTTTGCTCTCACGAAGGAAAGTCTGAATGAATCAACTAAGCTAACTAGCAACTAATTAGGGCTAAGCTAATTAAGCTAATTAGACTAATTAGACTAATTATTACAAACCAAATGAATAAATAGCTAAACTAATTAACTAACTATTATAACACTTCTAACTAACTAATAAGCTAACTAATTAAATTACAACACAACTGTAAACAACCTAAGTGATTAAGATATTTAACTACGCTGCCACCACTCTGCCTTGGGAAGTAGAAGATGCACATGCTTAGTTTTTGCCCGCAAAGTCCTCCGTTTTGCTCTCGAAAGCCTCTATTTGCAGGGTTAAACATTTCCAGAACCTTTCTGCTCCACCTCACCAAAATTATGCTGAAGTTTACATTAGTGGCCAGCTAACCATAGATGAATGCTGCCGACCATCTACCGGCCAAAAAGGTGGTCTGCCGGCCATCTATGGTGCACTGCCGGCCATGGATGGTGGCCTGCCAGCCACTGATGCACTGGATCACCATATTGCAACAGAGTGCAAACAGAGTAAAAAGGGGGTTTTTCCAAGGATTGTCTGCACAATTCACTCCTCATTTTCATGGACAAATCAAAGAAGTTGTGAACTTAAATCACAAATTACCAATCTAAGCAATTTCATTGCATGATGGCTTGTGATTCAAGGTGTGCAAGCTCAATGAATGCAAACAAGACATTCAAGAACCATTACCCTATCATGCATGATCAAGGGCAATGGAGACCTAAGAAACTTGAGACATTTTATCACTTTGAGTATGAAATGTCCCAATTTCCCTTGTGTTCAATTAACGTCCGATTGAACACACAACACACTAGTTATTATCTTGCTCGATTTTAGTCCCAAGTTATCAGTTACTCATTTTAATTTACCAACCATTACTTAATCAATTAAGTCCAAAAGGTGAGTTAGAGTCCTCTAATAGAAAGAAGGCTCAAAACACAAGTTGCTTTGGGTATGAAAGAAGTCTTATACCATTGGTAATGAACCCCCAAAGGGATTAAACCATTAAGTATGAATCCTCCATTTCACACTTAGGCAAACAAATGACTTTAAACAACTTTCAAAGAAAAATGAAAACCAAAGAAATGAGGGAGGTTGCAGAGGTGATTAGTGCTGAAAATAAGTGTAAAACAACACCAAAGCATGCAATCAACTCAAACAAAAGATGCCTAATGGCCTAAAACACCAAACTTGTGAGGACTTATTACACTACAACCATACAAAACAAGACTCCACTAACCCAAACAATCCAAAATAGAGCTAAAGTAGTTTAAAACAGAGGCAAAAACATGCTGGAACAAAGCTACAAAAAGCTAAAAAACATGCTAACACATGGAGTTTACTAGGCTAGCAAACAAGACATAAGGAGGGGAGGCTAACCCCTCCAATTTTGGGCTTCAAAACATGTTTTTTACCACTGAAAACACCCTGAAATCCAATGGTTAAAAGCCTTAAAAAAGATGGTTTAAAGATGGGAAACAAAGGTGCAAAAGCCTTACAAACAAGGAATAAAGAAGGGTGAGACACCCCCCTAACCTCAAATGGCTTAAAACACCAATTTCAGCCCATTAAAACAGAGATTTTCACAGCTCAAGAGTAGCCCAAAAACAGTGGGAAAAGATGGAGAAACAAATATATTAAAATAAATTACAAAACAAGTAGTATACCTCTTGAAGCCAAGCACAACTTTAGGCACAAGTGCAAGCCAAAACCACTTTCAAGAGCTGAATCAAGACCTCAAGGGACCTCAGCTAAAAGGTGATCACTTTTGGTTTACAATTGATATGCAAAAGTAGAGTGTAGCTAACAACTAAGCACAAAATTTCAAGAGAGAGAGAGAGAGAGAGAGAGATGTAGAGAGAGAGAGAATTTTTGAGTTTGAAATCTTCTAACCTCAAAACATAAGAGAGGGACTCCCTATATATAGAAAACATGAATTCTATACAAGGAGATCCAGCCCTCCACGTGTGGACAGATGCAAGCATCTATGCAACCAACTGGCACAGCTGGCATAGAATATCTGTAAAAAAACACTGTTGGCTGGCCGGCCATCAATGATGGCTGGCAAGGCACATTAATGGCCGATAAACCAAAAGCTCTAGCCGTCAGCCCTCATAGATGGCCGGCAGGCCACTAAAAACTGCAGAGGAGAAAGACCAAGACATGGTCCAAAAAGGAGACAAAATAAATGCAGGGTTTGAAAGGCTCAAACCTGTGGCGTTCCGCTGAGGGCTTCGAGCATTCGACGAGCAATTAGACTCGTCACCAGATGTACCTGCAAGAACATCCAAGTCTTAAAATGCCATAAAAAATAAGGTGTCTACAGTTGCCCTTCTTTGACAGAACTCGGAGTCATGAAATGACATGAGTGAATGTCAAAGCCAAGAGACAACCCATTTTGACAAAGCCGTAAGACTTGGACAAACAATCAAAACAAAAACAAATGGTTGCGCCCGCAGGCTCCCTACGTATCCCTTTGCAAGGAATCAAACCAACATAGTTCTGGGGAAAAATGCAAACGATATGCATGATGCGGGAACATAACTTATGATCATGCAATGAGGCTGTACAATAAAACATTTAAATGCAAATGCTATGCAAAGAAATGCCACAGTTAAACAAACTGAAACAAAGCACAGTAGTAATTCCAAACATGAAAAGAAAACCACGCGCCGCATGCGAGAAACAAGAGTCCAAACTATATTTCATGTAGAAAGGATGTAAGAAAATTATGCAAACTTAACTACGCATCACACAGGAAAGGCAAAGGGTGACATAACCATTAAGCGCAACTGAGGTCTCAACCGAGATTCTAACGTGTCACGCGCGAAAAAAGGAAGGAAGGTGTGAACACTGGGCGTACCCGAATGTTTTTAACCGATTAGAAATCCTAACGCGTTGCACGCAAGAGGAGAAAGAGTGGTGTGAACACTAGGCACACCCGAGTGTTTTTAATTGATTGGAAATCCTAACACATTGCACGCGAAAGGAGGAAGAGTGGTGTGAACACAGGGCGCACCTGAGTGTTTTTAACCGATTGGAAATCCTAACGCATTGCACGCGAGAGGAGGAAGAGTGGTGTGAACACCGGGAGCACCCAAGTGTTTTTAACCAAAGGGTGGTGTAAACACCGAGCGTACTCGAGTGTTTTTAACCGAAGGGTGGTGTGAACACCGGGCGTACCCGAATATTTTTAACTGAAGGGTGGTGTGAACACCGGGCGTATCCGAATGTTTTTAACCGAAAGGTTCCTAACGCGTCTCACGCGAGAGGGGGGACGGGTGGAAAGATACGATCCGAAGGGCACAAGTGACAAAGCTCCTCTGAATGAATCATACATACTATATCGTGCATGTGAAGGAAAGAGACTTAACAAATGCGACATAGTAGAAATGCATGTTCTATGCAAGACAAACAATCGAGATACAATGTTAATAGCATGTTCTATGGAAGAAACAAAAGCACAAGCATATTTTATGCGTGATTGGCAACGAGAGCATATTCTATATGTAAAATTGGATGTACGTTCCATGCATGATTCAAAAGCGAACGCAAGATGAGCATGCAATGCCCGTAAGATTCATATCTTACAACAACATATGTGAAATGCATATTCTATACCACAAAGTGAAGTGCATGTTCCATGTAACAAACGAATAAGAGATGCATGTTCTATGCAAGATATTGAAGCATGATTTGATGAAAACAAACTCAATGGCAACTTCCAATTCACCTCTCAGAAGAATTACAATATATTTAAAGCATACACCTCGTTCATGTTGACAAGTGATGAAGACCAAGACGTGGTCTAAAAAGGAGACATAATGGATGCAGGGTTTGAAAGGCTCAAACCTGTGGCATTCTGCTGAGGGCTTCGAGCATTCGACGAGCAATCAGACTCGTCACGGGATGTACCTGCAAGAACATCTTGAAAGGCCGTCAAAAATGGGGTGTCTACAGCAGCAATGGCCGGCAGGCCACTTTCATAGTCCATCCCCTTTCTTCTCTCAAACATCATACATTTACAATGTATTGAAGACATAGTCATATTCAATGACAACAAATAAGAGATTAGTTTCAATTCACCTAATCTTCATGTAATTTCTACAACAATCATAGCTATCCTTCACCGATAGCCTAAAACAGATATTTCTAAACAGATATACAATCTCCAAGATAGATAAATTATCTAAATTTCCATCAATGAGAGGTAATACATATTTAACTCCACCATTTATATAAACATTCACCCAATTTAACAATTTCAATACTAATTCCAATTATTTATACAAAATAATTAATTGAGACATTTAGGGCAAAAATCTCTTTTCTTCCAAATCCATCCCAAGTATCAAACCAACAAATTAACCACACCACAACCTCATATCTACCCCCATAATGATTTTCAGTACCTTCATTTGAAAACCCCTCTTTTGATTTTAAACCAAAACTCTAGGTTTGTTCAAAATCATCCCACATTCCAATATTTCTTACACATCAATAAATAGCTAAGTTAAAACTCATAAAAGATTGTAGAAAGTCCCTACCTCAAGCTTAGAAGACCAAGGAAGAAATGTAAGAACTTCAAAGACACCGAAACCAAACTTTATTCGGATCAAATGAGAGCCCCTGGAGTGCTCTATCTTTTTATCAAAGAGAGTAGGGTAGAGAGATCCTTAGATCTAGGTACATTTGTAGAGAGAAGTTGGGTTTTGGAGAGAGAGAGAGAGAGAGAGGGTCGATCTAGGGTTTTAAAAGAAAAAGATATGAAAAAGTGATGTAAAAAGGTGCTACTGTGAACTAATATAAGAGTAGCTCACTCGAGCGCAGGAGTTGTCACTCGAGCGACCAGACACAATAAGTTGTTTAGTTCGAGCGCAAGAATCTTCGCTCGAGCGCAGAATACACATTTCCAATAGTTTTATAGACAGAAGGTTGTCGCTCGAGCGCAAGAAGTCTTACTTAAGCGCAAAATACACATTTCCAAAAGTTTTACAGACAGATGGTCGTCGCTCGAATGAAGAACACTACCTCCCCAATATCTCTGTAGGCCTGCAAAAATATTAGGAGCTCACAAAGCTCGCTTAAGCGCAAGAAGTTTCACTCAAGCGAAGAGACCAAATCTGGACAACAACAGTTTGAACCAACTAGCAACTAACATGTTCCAAACACACCCAAGTCACTCAAAAACTCAAACTCAATGAGAAATGAGGGAAATAAGACATGAACAATAATACGAAACTACGAAACCCAAGTCCAAAATATAGAAGGGACGTGTCAAAACCAGAATCACTATGTGTAGGTCCACACACACGCACAAAGAGAAGAAGAAGAACTTTTGCTTTTTACATCAATAAATATATCTCTTTTGCAAGAAAAAAAAAACCTTGCAGTGACCTTTGTTAGAGAAGAATTGGAAATTGCTCTCTTTCTTGGTCAAGAGCAGCATCATCTTTCTTTACTGGTGGGACAAACACTACCATCTCCAACCCACTCAAGTTATTTTCAGATGATTGATGAGAAGAGGAAGTCATTTCCACAAAGAAGAGAAGAGAGAGAGAGAGAGAGAGATGTCGCCTCAAACGAAAGACGCAAAATAAAATAAAAATAAAGCATGTTGTTGACGCACTGTTTAAGAGGGCTTACATATAGAGATGAGAGGAAAGAAGAATTTGTGGCGTCATTGTATGCACATGGACCCAACTTTGTTGTGACAATCAGACCTAAATTAGTTTTTTAGGCAATGAGTAAATGAGTCTTATTATTTTTTTACCATTTTCTTACCTATTTCAGGCCTTTGCTTTAAATGCACAACCTTTTTAGTTTTGCTAAAAAATCATATTTAAGTTTTATAAAAAAAATCATATGTATGATGTCCATCCATGATAGGGATGACTTCCCATTGCATGGCATGGCTAGAACATTTAATAGGATTGAGCTATACATACCAAAATTTTTTAAATAAATTACAATTTTCACATATATAATTGGATTTAAATTTCATTTTAATTCTTATTATTCAATTTGAAAGTTCATTTTCAATTTGGTATTTTTTTTCAAAATTGAACATTAGATTTACCAATTTTATAACTTTTTTTTTTTTTTTAATTAGCAAAGAAAATTTATATTAGATGAGGTCAAGACACAAAAAGTGTGATTTTGAAGGGGGATGGAATCAATCTCCAAACCCAAGCCACCCTGACAAAACTATCACACACGGGTTGGCAGCAAGTCAAACCCAAGACTCCAAAGCTAAAACTTTAAAATGCCTCATCAAAAAAAAAGTGAACACAAACGAAGACCCAAAAATTCATGCCCTTCACAGTATAGAGTTTTCCTTCAGCACGTTTTCACCTTCAGCGATTTAAAAACATATGTCAGTGAGGTGTAGCCGTTAAAACAAACAAATAAATAAATAAATAATTGATAGTAAATTAGATAAATTGAACAAATTGAAACTGAATTTAAAATGTAGAGATTAAATTGTTCAAATTGAAATAATAATGAGACCGAAGTAAAATCGGGGTGAAACTATAGTTGTTAAAAGTGTAATTTAACCAAAAATTTACAAATAATTTTTACAAATTAATGCGGATTGTTATTGAATTTACTTTTTCTTTTTTTAGATCACAAGATTGTAAGAAAAAGTCGACAATTTGTTGATGTAGCATTTTCCGGTTGAGGTGGATAATACCAAAGCAATGTTTAAAAATACATAGCCTAATCTCTAAGTTGAACAAGTGTTTGTTTTTTTTACAAAATTAAGATGGGAAACTAGTGTTTGTTAAACATGACTTTTGAAATGCAATAGAGCTTTTGCTACAAACACATAAATAGTGTAAGAATCAGTTACAAACAAGGCACAAATGGTCCGTCTCACCTTTTATGTCTTGTTTGTGATTGATTTTGTGCACCATTTATGTGTTCTTAGCTTAAAATACTTACGAATTTGCACCGTCAAATTATGATCAGTTCTAACATAGTCTATATTAATGTTGACATTTCATTTTGAATGGTCAATAACCAATTTTGACATGGCTTTCTTAGGCAATATTAGAAACTGCAGTTACAAAGTATCAAGATAAAATTAATCAACAAACGGCTACCTGAGTATATTAATGAATTACTGATAAAGACGTATCACGGTATTAATTGTGGCAGTTAAAATGTCGTTTTTAGTTAACAATCTTGAAACTCAAAAAGTTTATAACGCATCTTCTTTGTTTAGGTCCAATTTAATTTTATCAATTAACTAATAGCCATATGTAGCTTGCACTCTTTTTTTTATCGGTTAAAAAATAAAATAAAAAAAAAACACTTTTATTGATAATAAACGAAGGCAAAATTACATCGATAATGACAATTTTGGAATATCTACATAAAATTTAGCAACAAATAGTTGCCAAACTAGACTAATGAACTACTCATCAAGGCGTATCACCATATTAATTGCAGCAGTTAAAATGTCAATTTTAGTTAACAATCTTGAAATTTAAACAGTTTATAATGCATCTTCTTTGTTTAGGTCCAATTTAATTGGGCAAATCTATTTTATACCCTGTGGTATGACTCAATAGCACTTTACTTCTCTGTCTTTTAAAAATAACCACATACTTCCTATGTGATTTTGGACTAAAATGTTATAGTTCATCTAAACTAATGGCGAGCGTGTCTCACATGCCTATTTTGAGAATGAAAAAAAAAAAAAAAAAAAATTAGTTAAAGTTAAATTTCAATGTAAAAAGAAGAAATTAGCCTTGTTTTACCTTTTTTTTAATCTAAATTTCTTATTTAATAACTTTTTAAACTGAACATACATATTATATATATATATATATATAAAATTAAATTAACCTAAACATCTTAATTTATTATTATAAAAATTAATCATCAAACTACTTTAATCTAATTTTTAAATTTTGACCCAATTTTTTTATTTATTAATAATATTTTAGAATAAACATACATATATATATAACAAATTAAATCATAAATTAAATTAAACACCCTAATTTATTACCATAAAATTACCTTATTTAATTACATTTTAAATTAAACATACACATAATACATACACACACACACACACATATATATATAACAAATTAAATCATAAAAGTAACTTAATCTAATTTTTAATTTTTAACTCAATTTATTATTTAATAACATTTTAAATTTAACATGTACATAGATATTTAACAAATTCATTTATAAATTAATTAAAATAAAAAATTAAGTTTATTAAAAATTTATTAGGAAACTCTCTTAAATTAGTTTCATGTTAGGTTTTTAATTTGTTTGCTTAGCCATAGAGGTAAATTTATTTATTTATTTACAAAGAGAGCCAAAAATAGAAGAAGAAGACATAAAAGGTGTAAATATCTTGTTATTGTTAACATTAACGTTGTTAAAATTGCATTTTATTCCAAAATCACATGGGGTGTATATGGTTATTTTTACAAGATATGGGGTAAAATGTTATCAAGCCATACGATAGGAAGGCAAAATGAATTTTGCCCTTATCAATTAACTGAAAGCCATATGTAGTTTGCACTCCTTTTTTTATCGACAAAAAAAAAAAAAAAACATTTTTATTGATGATAAATGAAGACAAAATTACATCAATAATGACCATTTGGAGTATCTACATAAAATTTAGCGACAAATGGTTTCCAAACTATATTAACGAACTTCTCATCAAAGCGTATCACCATATTAATTGCGAAAATTATAATATCGGTTATAATTAATGAAAAATCTTAAAACCCTCGAGATATTGATTCGTAATTATGTTTCAATTTAAAAAATTGAATATCAATCACAATCAAACAATCAACAATAAATCGGTACAATGATTTAACGTGAAAAAAAACACAATTGGAGCACCTCTAATTGTGATAAAAAAATCATCCAAAACCACAAAACAATCCACTAAGAAGACAAAAAGGAATTACATATGAGTACCCTCAATCACCTAGCGAATCTAGGCCTGAATTGAACCAAACCCGATGTATAACAACACAAATTTGGCCTTAGTCATATTCATGAGAATTTACATGATTTTGGTTTGTTAAGCTTGCATCTTGTGAACTTTAATATTTTTGTCTAAGTATAGGAGCATGTCTTGTTGTGTGCTGTTGTCTTTTGTATAAGTATAAGATCTATGCTTTGTTCCTTATTCTATGTGTTGAACCTAGGCCATCTACCTTTGCTACCTCACACTTAGATCATACCTTTGAACCTCTTACTCTCATGCCGTTGAGCGTCAACACCTAGGATCATCTTGGAACCATCTAGGTTGACCTCTACCTTCACCCTTGCACATTGGCCTAGGTGTGCATTATCTAGGCCAAGATAAGCATTACCGAGGCTGAGATGTGCATCACCTAGGCATCCGAGATCTTTGAACCTTGCAGCCTTGTTGTGAACTTAAGCCAACACCTAGCAATCTTATTCCTTAACTTGTACAACCCAAGCCGAGGTGTGTCACACCTAGGCCAAGTGTTACCCCTTCTAGCAGAGATCGAGAAGACCTCACTTATCCTTCACTTGTCTGAAGCCTATGTTTTGATCCAAGATCCTTGCCTTGTCAGACTGCCCATACCACCTTACTTGTTATATACACTTTGATCTACTCTTGTCTTTTCATTCTGGCACCTTTTTGAGAAGATTGATCAGATGATGCCACATGTCCCAGTAGTGGGTTTAAGTCAGATTAGTAGTTGAGAACTCATATCTTTGCCATATCTTTATCTTGAAGAGAGAGAAGCTCTAGAAAGAAGAAGAAGAAGTTCTCGGAGGAAGCTTGATTTACCAAGCTTGATTATTAGAGTTTGAACCATTGGGTTTGTGTTTTGAGGTTAGATTCTTAATCTACTTTTGTTGTCTTTATATTAATCTGATCACATTGCATGATCTAGCATGATTCATGAGCCATGCATTGAAAAAAAGTTTTGTTTTAGAGGGAGAAAGTGATGTTCTTGTGTCCTTAAAGAACAGCTTTCTTTTGATCCAAAAGTTTGTATCAAGATCCATATTTTTGTGTTTGTTTTCTTGAAATCTTCAAGTATGGGTACCTAAGTTCACGTTTTTGAACTCATATCATGAAATCTCAAATTTTGAATCAAAAGTTATGATTTTTAATATTCATTGTAATGCCCTGACAAATGAACCTCCATGTTTCCTTCTCATTCGGGCATCACCAATACAAGATCGACAACACAAACAAAATAAAATAGAAATGATATTACATTAACAACATTCCTTCCCTTTTGAACTATTTCCAAACGTTACAACATTGTTTCATTATATTTACAACCAAAAATAAAATAGTTCAACAAATAAGGAATGATTCAACAAAACTTTTATCCTTGTTACATCAAAATATCTGACTACACATAGTCACCCAAAAACTATACCTGGCACACATAGAATATGATTCAACACAAGCTTTCATATCCCAAAAGTTTTCTTCCACTCAAAAACGTTTATTTAGGAGGCACTTCATCTTCATTTCCTAAAATTTGGTTAGTTTGGGGTGAGCGAAAGCTTAGTAGGTAATGCAATTAACAGGTTATAACATTAATTGAAAAACACATGATCATGTAATGCAACATTTGATAATTTTTATTATGTAGATGTATGAATGCCCTTATGTAAGAGTATGTGACATGTAGGTTAAGTAAACATTTCCTGAATTCAAACGGGGCGGTAAATATACTATGACCATCCAAGTAAGAGTCAAATTCAAAATACATACATAGATATAGGTTTTGTATACTTAAAATAGCCCCACATTTTCTGACTCCAGAAACGGCGGGGCGATGAGCACCCAAAAATATTTTCCCCTTCCACATTTGCCGACTCCAGAAACAGCGGGGACGCAGACACCCAAAACCATGTTTTTCCACATTTGCCTACTCCAAAAATAGCCGGCTCGTGGACACCCAAAAACAATTTTCCACATTCATCCGGCAGTAAGTGCAGACAGGTGACTCCCCGTGAGGGTACCAAATACAATACACAACTCAAAACCACCTGACTCACTACCCGAACTCATAGACTATCTACCCCCCTTTTAGCTTCCCACTTTTGCACCATCCATTGAATCACAAAAGAATTTTAGTAATGCATATGATGCATGAATTTGTAAATACTCATTTTCCTCTAAAATGATTTCCAATGTACATAATTCACTATTTCACCTTATAATAATAACCATGGTTTATTCAATACACATCACCAACACAAGGTGTATGCAGAAAAGCATTTCAAATCATACATTTCAACCTCAAAGTTAAGCAATTACCCTCAATTTTCATGTTTTAAGAATCAATTGAACAAAACCCCTCTTTTTAAAAAAAAGTTCCAAAACTAGGGTTTGTAGAAAATTTAGGGGTTTCCTCTCTTTCATGGATTAGAGGCTAAGTTTCTTCACCAACAACAATAATCATCAAAGATAAACATAATTCCATCCATAATCATGAACCATTACTCATATCCTTCCAGATCATTTAGTAGTAAAGACAATCCATACATATACTTATACACCTATATATATATATATATCTACAAAATGAATAGCTAATGAAATTACCACATATGAGTTCCAAATTGAAGGTATAACAAGTTAAGGACACCCCTACCTCAAAAATAGAAGCTAAAGTGTCGAATCCAAGAAAAACCTCAACCAAATTGCAAAACAATCAGTGAATAGCTTGAACTTGACTTGCTCCTCAATTATCTTGAAGGATCTTGGGTGAATCTAGAGCGAAATGTTGAGAAATCAAGTTGTTTGAGGGCCAAGGTTTCGGAATGGGTAATAAAGAGGGAGAGCAATTGGAAAAAGTGAGGAAAGAATGAGTTAGATCAACTTTTAAGTAAGCTATCCCGAACAGACCGCTCGAGCGAACTTTCCATCACTCGAGTAAACATCACAATTTCGAGGGGATCGCTCGAGCGACCTTCTTACCACTCGAGCAAAAAACAAGAGGTTCCAGAAGTTTTGCAGAGCTACAGTGAAAATATTAAGAGCATGAACTCTACGCTCAAGCGACTACTTCATCGCTCGAGCGGTTTCGCCTGCAAAATGAAAAACTACTGAGAACTAAGAATCTTCGCTTGAGTGACCAAATGACCGCTCGAGCAGTCCTAAAAACTCAACTGTCACATTCATGTTCTTCATGTTCTTCAAGAGAAAACTCATATTTTCAGACTTCACTTCCCAAAGTGTGGTCACTGAGACCCACTCTTGTTCAACTTCCACACCTAGACCAAGCATTGCATCTCAACTCGGCCTACCTTGCGTGATCACTTGCACCTTAGTCTACCTTGCATGCACACATAGGCCGACCACTATACACCTTTGTCGACACCTTGTAACATCCTAGGCGAGCAGCCCACATCTCGGCCAAAGATACCACAACTCGGCCAAGAGGTGTGGAACCTCAGCCAAGGCCTCCTGAGTTCACCCAGCTAGGCCATTTCAGCCCAGCTCATCTCTGTGCATCCATTCTGAGACTTGGTTTGTACCCAACATGCTTTTCCAAGAAGAAAAACATTATTTAACTACCAGCACATGTTTTGCTTTGTCCTGACTTGGTTTTGGAAAGAAATACCGAGATTTATTTCACTCATTTAAAACTTGTTTTGAGAGTGCATTTCATAACCATCTTTGAGCATATCTTCTTACCTTATTAAGTGCATTCAATGGAATTACTATGTACTTGTAGGTCTTAAATCTTTGCCTTAATCCCCTCGACCGAAGAGCAATTGTGAGCGGTATTTTTAATAAAGTTATGTTATAATGTTTTGATAAAAGCTTTGATTTGTTTTGGAAAAGTATTTGATCAAACATGAATGATTATCCATTAGTTTTGTACCAAGTATTATGTTTGTTTTGATGACATTCTTGAAAGGCTTTTATGTGCTAGGGGACTTTAATGCAACAAGTACCTTTGTTTGAGATATCTCCTTTGCCACGGACGGATGGGCATGTCTAATCAATACCAGGTTGGTTATTCCTTTGTTTTGTCAATGAATGTCATCCTTTGTATTATGTAGATGTTAGTAAACATCCCTTGAAGCTTTGAAAGCCTTTGATTAATGAACTTGGTTCATCCATTGATTTTGTTACAAGTTATGATATGTATTATTTTGATAAAATAAAATATATCATTCATTTAAACCTTTATCACTTATATCATTCATTGAGTTTTCAGCTCACCCATTACCCTTATATATATGTAGGTGATGAACAAGAAGGCGATGTCATCTAAGCTTCATTTGGAAGATGTTTTGGTTTACATTTTGTAGTATCTTGAAGATTATGCTTCTTAGTGTAGACATCCCATTTTGACCGACCCTAAGACTTGGGCGCTTTATTCTGAACACTCGATGATGAAATGTTATACTGTGCAATCTTTCGAATCTTCAGCAAAAGAATTCAGTTTTGAGCTTCAAACCCAAGCCTTGCACCCCATTTGGACCAAAACCTATTTTTCTAGCATGACCACTCAAAAAGCAGCAAAACCAAAAATAGACCAGCAGGCCATTTTATTGGGTCGGCCGTACATCTTGTTGCTTGGCCGACCATGTTCAACAAAGCAGATATTTTGCAGCAGCAGGCTACTCCCATGAACAAGATTTGGCTAGCTGCTCTCTTTTGAAGATATTTTCGGATGACGGTTGAAAATCTATAAAAAGACCATCTCCCTTAAGAGTTTAGGGTTAGAACAATTTCCCACAGGCCTAGAGGATTACCTAAAGCTTTTCTCCACCTTCTTGAATATAGATACACTATAGATACACCATTGAAGCTCAAACTTGAAGCTTTTTGCTAAAGTTTTGAACCTTATTTCAGATACTTGAGAGTGTGTGGATGAAGTTTGTGAATTAAGAAGCTCTTCCTCTTTTCAAGATGTTGATCTTTGAACTCTTTTCATTGTCTTTTCTTTTATCCTCTTGTTCTTCATCCTCTATTTTAAACACGTATTTTCAGATTTGTTTTAGGCTTAAAAATGTGATTTAAACCTTGTTGAAGGTGGAAGGGTTAGCCACCTTTCCTTAGGCTTATCTATAGTTGTGCTCTCTTTGTTTTCTCCATGCTTTTGCTCCTTTTTCTTCACTTTTAGATTGATTTCAGCACTGTCTTAATTAGTTTTTGTATGAATATGGACTGTATATATGTGTTTAAAGCTTTAAATAGATAGCTTAATCCTTGAATCTATCTCTCTTCTTCAAAGTTGTTGTAAGAACTCTTCTAGTTTCATATGTGAAGCATGGAAATGGATGTCTCATCCATATTCCATCAGTAGGAAGATGAGCATATAACAATTCTTTATCACTTTCATTCATTTGCTTAGTCTTCTTTTGATTTTGCTTTGAAGCCATATGAGAGCTCTTTATTCAGAGGTATTATAGACTCTCTTCTACTTCTTTTTAAAGCATGGAAATGGATTTGAATCCATCTTCCATCAGTAGGAAGAAGACTCTCTTTGCTTTCCTCAATGATGTAATCTCTTGTTTGTAAGCTTTGTTTTCAAGAATGGCAAAACCTATTCTCTTTAAATTTCAGTACTTATTCTTATTTTCCATGAGATATAGTAAGTTTCATGCTATCTCTTTGAATGATTCCTCTTCTTAATTTGCCTTAGCTTTGTATTCATTGATTTCTGTCCCATTCCTTCATTAGTCATCATCTAAATACCCTTGGGATGTTTGATGATTTGTGAAGCAAACCTATACTCTCCTTGAAATTCTTCATGATAGGAGGGAACAACAGGGATGAACATCCTTTGGAAACCCTCTATTTTTGCTCTGTTCCAATTCTGTTGCAACAAGTCTTTCTCCAGAAGCAGTGTTCGGCCAGCCACAATCTTGTATGGCCGACCAATTCATTAGGTCGGCCGACCACTTTGTTTGTATGGCAGTGGTGGTTTTTTAGCAAAACAGAGCAGATTCTGAGGTCCAAAACAGAACTATTTTTTTGACTGTGAATAGGTAGTATTTGGCAATAAGCATAAGGGTTTCTGAAGGATGTTCTTACTTGCGCATGTGCGATTTTAGATTAGTCACTTTTGAGATTGGTATTCATAATAATTAGTTTATTCATTTTTGTTTCTAATAATTAGTTAATTAGGACATTCAAACCCTCTTGTACGAGGGCAAATTTGTAACGGTTGTTGTATGTCTTCTAACCTCTATTTTTTTCTCCCTTTTATTTACATGCTTACCGTGGTTATACAAAGCATCATGTTTTCCTTTGTCATTCCCATGCCTTATCCACTTTTGCATGCATTAAAGTTCCGCTCATCATACTTGACATCATTGATTATTTCTTACATGAATACGTGCGTTACCACATGCTTTGAGTGGATTCATATGACATATTCATAGCCGAATCAAGTAACCACATTTTGTATGTGTTGCATTAGTCATGTGCATTTCTTTAGGATCATGCATTTTTCTAACTATCTTCTTTTCTTCGGCTTGTCTCGTTTGAGTACTAGGTGAGCATTTTTGTTTTAGCATATCATATGTGTTTGTGTTGCCAAGTCGAGCATACTACCATGAGAGTACTCGCTTACTTGAAATATCTCTATGAATGCATGTGGATGGAGGCCATATTGCTTAAATTGGAATGACTTTGATTATTATATGAGCTCATTTTTCCATTAAGTTGCACATATTCAAAACTCTTTTCAAAAAAGCATGAAATCAAAGCAATCCAAAGTAAGTGATGTGATCTATACTTGTTTGCTTCACATAGTAATGTTAGTATATTAAATAATCAGAACATGAGCATATAATGTCTATAAAATTCATATCATGATTTAGAAGAGGTCGATCTTTGATCGGCTGAGTGGGGTGCTCAATTCATGGTCTTCCCTTCTCATACCTAAGTTTCCGAACCGAGACACTTTGGTTATGACGGATAAGTGGCCTTTAGCACGAGTCACAGGTTTCCTAAATTTTCCAAAAATATTTAGGTTGAGACTCTGAAATCTAGCAATGCAGTCTGTTTTTGGCATCTCTGATGATTAATGGATTTTCTAAGATTTGTCGAATTTGGACTCTCATTCATTTTTCTGTTTCACATTGCACTTGTGAAACTAGATTCAAAACCATAGGAGTTCGAACTATTGGGCAATCGCATCTAAAGAGACTAAACCCCTCCGAGGAGTGCGAAAACCCAACTACAGTTTCTGGCGACTATGCTGGAGAAATTAGAGAACTTGACTTGAACTTCACGATGTGAACTTTTATCTACATATATACGCTCTTTACATTGCATTTACAGAGTACTCTTAAGTCACTGTGTTTACCATCTGATATCTTCGACGACTTGTCGAAGGCTTGCCAAAAGCTTGCCAAAAGGCTGGTCAGACATAGGCAATGTCACGTTGGGAACACAACCCTTGGATTTGGGTTACCGCCGTACCGCTTGATCCTCCTTTCACTTTTCACTGTTAGGTGTGAAAGGTATATTAGGTAACCTTGCTGAGGTACCCATTTGACCAATTGGCCTTGAGCATGTAGTAAGCTTTAGTGACCTTTCAAAAATTAGGACAGGGTGCTCACCCATATTCAGGATATTGTGGCACCACTTGTTTGAAGTAGTGCAACTCTAGATCATTTCAAAACTAGGACATGGTAACCCTACCCTCTCATAGGGGTGTTTTGCTCTCTTTACCTGCTATGTGCTATGCAGTGGATCTATACAAGGGTTCCTAATATCAGTGGTTCAGTGACATCAGTTTATGGGGAAGAATTTAGTGGGGAGTACAGTCATTCAGCTGTGATAATATCTATTCTGTTGAAAATTGGGCTAAGGTTCTGTCAGTTTTTGACTCTTTTGCTAGGTAGTCTTGAAACCATAGCTTCAGAAGGTTTTGATATCCCCCTGGTGCTCTGGACCCATGTTGGCACACTTTGTAAGGTTGGAGATTTAGTTTGAGAACAGCCAGTGTTTGTTTCACTTTTGCTAGTGGCAAGACGAAGAAGGGCTAGACAAGGTTCACCAGTTCCACTGTTCCAACATTCACGCGTTAGATCACCTTTGTTCAGTTCATCCCAAGCACAATCATTTACTCCTGTAATGGCTCAATCTCTAACAAATCTAGAGGATTTACGAATCCATCTTCAGCAATTAGTAGATTCACTCCAGCATGATATGGCCCGGCAAACTGAGATATTACAAAAAAATGATAATCCTCCCACTATTCAACTTTAAAGACCTCTATGAAATTGAGGTTCAAATCGAGGATGCCATCAAACATTGGATCATTGCGGAAGGTAATGGGCCTATGAGGGAGAATGTTGTTCACAGTTCCAATGCTACTCCCAATGGTAGCACAGCTACTAAATGCTCAGAAGTCGACACTGTCACCAGTCTCATCAAAAACCTTTTTGCTAATAATAGCCTAAAACCAACCACTTGAACTCGATCCCAAGCCCAAAATTTCCATCCTCTTTACATGGTTCTCTCTCAAGCTTTGAACATTCTACTAGAGAAAGGGCACCTACAACTCCTAGAACCCCGGCCCCTCCCAAGTCCGCTTCCACTAAGACATCCACCAAGACATGACCTCACTAAATACTGTACTTATCATCAACAAAATGGTCATGATATAAATCGTTGCATCCACCTCTGCCATAAGATTCAGGATCTTATTGACGAAGAGATCATAGCTTTACCAAAAAGACCCCATGCCACCACTAACCCATTACCTCCATACCTCAACCTAATCCATACACTGTCATCCACCTATAACCCCAGCATGTACATCACCCCAACCCATTTACCCAAGCCTGAGGTGTTCATTCCAGAAAGTATAGACTTGTGCATGATGGATGCACTCGAACCCCAATCATCTCAAACCCCAAAACTTGAACTCCACAATAGCCTAATTCCAATCTAACCCACTCCAAAGAGCCCAGCCCAACCAATTCATTAAGACCAAGTCGATTCAAATACACTGCGGGCACCAATGGTCGAACCCACTGCTTTTGAGCTGTTGAGCATGATTAAAGATCTTCAAAAAACTGTGGCAAATGTAGCCTTTGGGATCTTGGCTCCATCATCGACCACATCACATGCCAAAAATTTCATGTCAAAAAGCTCCCTAATCTTAGTATGAGCTGTAGTTGAAAAGGTCTAACTCAAAGCTATCTCAAGTTTCAGTGATAACATGTCAATAATGAATGGGCCTTGCCCCGATATAGCCACCCAATCCCTTGGCAAAGTTGAGGCAAGTGGCAAGAACAAGGTTGGGGCAAGTATTGATCATCATGCAAATCTCTGGTGGGCTATTGAGGCTTTGAAGGTCAAAAGGCTGAACAAGCAGCGAGTGCTTGCAGTTGTTGCAAAGACTATGGATGACACTTTTGTCGCTTAGGTTGGGGGCATTTTGAATCAGGGAGTAAGCCATGAAAAGGGATGTCATACCAGAAACACCCCCTTCAGCTCTAAACTTACACTCGTAAGAGATCTTCAAATCTAGTCAACACATGCCAACCCCTCTGTCAATACTTCTAGGACTAGTAGCTGCACCTTCAATCCCCTTTACATGACCTTGTCCAAAGCTCTCCAAATCCTCATAGGACAAGGCCATCTTAGACCCCTTGACCCTCGGCCTCTCCCTGATCAACTTCCAACTAGGCATGATGTTGCCAAGTACTGCGCCTTCCATCAGCGACCCAGCCATGACACTGACCATTGTTTTCATTTTTGCTAGGAAATTCAAGACTTGATTGACAACAAGGTCATCACCCTACCAAGTCCTACAAAGTCTACCAGCGCGGGATCAATGAACTTGGGAGATAATGTGACTAATGATGTGAACAGTGATGAACCACCTGTTGATGGCGCTCATTTTACTCCAAACGTGGTGGATGGCACACACTAAGTTTAGCAATTTGAGAATATTTTTTATTTTACTTTCTAAATTGGGTGTTGAGTCAGTCTTGTTACATCAAAGTTTGGTGATTTCGGGGGTGTTAACTCGGACATCACTGTCTTGTTTGTGTTTGTCTTTTCACTTTTTCTTTTGAGTCCGCTTCAATCATTGAGCCAAAAATTCTGAATGAAACTACATCAACTTTCACCTATTTCTCTGTGCCTTTAAAACTATGATGAAAACAAAAAGAAATGAATTCCTCGGGATTTGCAAAATTTGATTGACTAAGAGGAAGAGAGGCATGCTAAAGCCCTTAATGAATGAAATCATATCTGTTAATGTGGGTACTGAGAAGGATCCTGACTTGGTCCAGATTGGTTTTACATTATCTTCAGAGAAGTAGTAAGCGACTAGTCATTTTATTAACAGATTTCAAAAATATTTTTGCATGGTCCCAAGAAGACATGTCTAGAATTGATCTTGAGATTATCCAACATAAGATCACTCTCGACCTTGAGACTCGACTCTTTTGCTTTCAAACCTTGATTCTGAATGTTCAACAATCAACCAAAATATGAGGCTTGCATGGCCGAATGGGAAGCAGCTCTTGAACTAGGGGCAATAAGGTCGGATGTGATCGAAGGAAGCTTGCATAGCTGGATGAGAAGCAACCCTTGAACTAGAGGCAAAAAAGGGCCGATGTGATCGAAGATTCAAAACTGGGTCATTTCTTTAGCTAATGAAGATCGACAAGAAAACCAAATCCCAGAATTTGAGAGAAGAAAATCTATTGTTGAAGGACAATCGAGCTCTTATCCACAACACTATGGTCAAATTCAGACCCAATTGATAGGCCCTAACATTATCAAGACTATTTGGTCAAGAACAATAGCCATTCTCATGAATTCAGATAGCTTAAAGATCTCACAACCAATCAACATGGACAAGTTAAATTTTCTATCCTTGAGAGGCTCGCTAGGCCGAGAACCCGAAAGGGTGACCTAGGCAAAAGTTAGAGCAAGAAAAAAAGAAAAAAGAAAAAAAAATGAAAGAAAAGAGAAAAGTGAATAGAGAAAAAAAAAAGAAAGCTCGTAAGGTCAAAAACCTGAAAAAGCGGCTTTAGCAAAAGTTAGATCGTAAAATGAGAGAGTTAATACCCGAGTGCACCTTTACCGGGAACTACATAAGACCAGACTCCCATCTTTAGGATACGTAGGCAACTTCATCCTAAAATTTGGCCGCAACCATTTTCGGCCTGCTTGTCTAATCCATGTTGATTAGCTTATCCTTATTCAACTCGGCTATTCTATCCATGTCCAATTGGCTCATCTTCATTCAATTCAGTTGTCCTATTCTATTAAAAGATTTAACTGCAAGACAAATCAAGTTTGGATTTAAGGTTGTGCATCTTAAGAGTTAATTCCAAGTTGGTCGGGTAGTGGCCATTTGCAAAAACATTTTTTGAGGATTTTTAGTGAAATTGACTAATTTTCTCGAAAATTATCAATTTTTCCAAAACCGGACCATTTCTTGGACCCAAAAAATAAAAAATTTTAGTGCTCACAACTTAACTTACATGATTTCAAAATAGAGAGTAGAGCAAGCATGTTAATCTAAACCCTCATGTTGATCAAACTTGTTTTAGCAAAAAAACAAAAAAATATAGTCAAAGTGATGAACTAAGGGCACAGTCGAGTCAGGTTTTCTGTCTTTTCCCCATTGTCAAAGCATTCGCCAGAAAGGGCACAACTGAAGCTAGCAGCAGGGGCCAAAAGCTCTCTCATCCTCCAAACAGTGAGGTATCAAGCTAAGTGTAAAGCATGAACTAGAAATGGAGCTGGATATTCGACCGCCTCATTTGGACGGGTCTGATCACACCCAAACTGGCGTCTAAACTAGAATGGGAAGTAGAAAACGCAATGTGTGAGACCAATAATTGTATACCTAGCCGGTGAGACATGATGTAATTCATCTCGGTCAAGTTAAGCCAAGGGCATCACCAAGCGATGTTAGTTGCAAATCAGGGGAAAGTTCACTAGTTGTGAGCAAAAGAAGTAGGATCTAGCTGAGTTCTCAAGGCAAGGGTCCACAACTTTTAGCTTATCCATCAACCACACCTGTGAAGGGATAAAAAAAAAATAATAAGAGAGATTAAAGAATAGAGAGATGTACGCTAGGAGAAAATGTAAGGAAAGGGGTTTTTAGAGAAAATAGAGATCGAGGGCCAAAGTGATGTGAGAGCCATAAATAAGAAGGGGTGGGAAACAATACCTGGAGAAGTAGGGGGCTTGCCGTGAACCAAGAGGTCTCTCTCTAGTGCAAAACATCCAAGTGTTGTGTTTGTTGTTTTTGTTTGTTTTGTTTCTTGTTTTGAGTCATTTTGATTTCTGTAAGTGTAAATAGGTTCGTTTAGGTTGTTTTTACTTCTTTTTTTTTTTTTTTTTTCCTTTTGTTGAGCTGTATTTTGTACTTTGGTCAGTCGTAGGCTCAATATCCGGTTAAGAACTCATTCTCGGTTTCAATTTCAAAAATAAATCATTTTTGTGCTCAGAGTGTCATGCTATTCCCAACATGATGTGCAAAATAAAATTCTTTCTTTCATAACCTGCAGGGTCCAACCCTGATCAAAAGAGAGCAACAAAACAAAGACCTATATGAAGCTACATAGATTCCGAACTACAAAGCAAAAAGGAAAAAGGAAAAATTTGAGCATCTGAGTTTGTTTCAACTTCTGAAAATTCTAAGATTGCATTCTGGATGCACTTTCTCAGGCCTCACCATTTCTCCAGAGTATAAATGTACCTCAACCCCAAGCGCAAGCCTGCTTTAAGTCAGAATGGCGATCAAAGCGCTCTCCCTGAACACCATTCCCTACCAGACGCGTCTTCGTTGTGTTTGCAATGAGTTCCTAGGAGACCAATTGAGATGATGGAAACTAGAATTCGAATAGCAATGCTTAGAACACAAAGGTTCAAAATTTCTGAGACTAAAGTCCGGTTTGAATACCCAGCGGTGTATCCTCAGCTTGAAATTTGTATGGCAACCCCATAGGTTGAGGTAGCATGCATGCACCTCAATTCTAGATACTTGATCAACCTAGTCTATCACCTCATTGGAGAATAGGGAAAGTTGTAAGCATGACCAGGGAGAAAAATGGCATCTGTAGTTTTCGCATGCAGATTTTACCCCTTCTCAGCATTTGAGGACCTCTGAACTGTAAGTTGAAGGTACAAAAGGGAGATCCTCGTCAGAGTAGAGCGGTTCATTGCCACTCATCCTATGAGGTGCTTTCTAAAGCGCAACTCTATTTGTTTGTTGCATTTCTTAAACATCATCCACTACATCGCTTGTCACACACACCACATCGTTTATCACACCCATTGTATCCATTTGCATCATGAGTTATCTTGTATCATCTTTCCTTTTTATACTGAACGGCGTTTAGGATCATTGTTCCCCAGGCTTTTCTCAGAATATGTCAAAGCATGTTCTCGAGCGGTTTTTATCTCAAGGCGTGTAGGAACATAACCCTGAGCGATTTTCTCAGGACGCGTGAGACACGTTCCTAGGCCAATTTTTATCTCAGGGCGTGCAGGAACACGACCCTGAACAGTTTTCTCAAGATGTGTGAGATACATTCCCAAGTGGTTTTTTATCCTAAGGTATGTAAGAACATGACCCTAAGCAGTTTTCTCAGGACATTTGAGACGCGTTCCCGAGCGGATTTTTATCCTAGGGCATGCAGGAACACAACCCTAAGTGGTTTTCTTAGGACATGTGAGACACGTTCCTGAGTGGTTTTTTTATCTCAAGGCGTACAGGAACATGAACCTAAGTGTTTTTCTTAGGACGTGTAAGACGCGGTCCTGAGCGGTTTTTTATCTCAGGGCATACAGGAACATGACCCTAAGCAGCTTTCTCAAGACGTGTGAAACGCGTTCCTAAGCGATTTTTATCTCAGGGCATGCACGAACACAACCCTGAGCGAGTTTTCTTAGGATGCGTGAGACGCGATCTCGAGAGGTTTTTTTTATCTCAGGATATGTGATGACATATCCCCAAGCATGGTTAGAGTGTTCTTCCTCCTCTCACGATTTCAGCGTCGTTGGAGTCTCTTTATCTTCTCACAATTTCAGCGTGATTAAAGTGTGTTCTTCCTCCTCTCACGATTTCAGCATGGTTGGAGTCTCTTCCTCTTCTCACGATTTCAGTGTGATTAGAGTGTGTCCTTTCTCACACGATTTTAGTGTGTTTGGAATTTGTTCTTCCTCTTCTCACGATTCTAGCGTGGTTAGAGTGTGTCCTTCCTCACAAGATTTCAGTGTGTTTGGAAGTTGTCCTTCATCTCCTTATGATTCCAACGTGGTTAGAGTGTGTCCTTTCTCACACAATTTCAATGTGTTTGGAAGTTGTTCTTCCTCTCCTCACGATTCCAACATGGTTGGAGTATGTTCCCCTTTCTATGCGAAGCGTAGTTTGGTTTGCTTTTTTTTTTTTTTTCACCCGTTCTACACGAAGCGTAGTTTGGTTTACATCTTTCACCTTTCCTATACAAGGCGTAGTTTAGTTTGTATCTTTTCACCTTCTTTACATGATGCGTAGTTTGGCTTGTCTCCCCCTCTCATCGTCATGATTTTTCAAGTAGTATGCTCATTTGTGGTTTCAATTATTGTATTGCATTAAATGCTGTTTGTATCTTGCCCTTGAACTACACTGGTTTGATTCCTTGCAAAGGGATATGTAGGCAACTTTCGAGTTCAACCAACTATATCTGCATTTTGTTTGTCTACCCAATTCTTACGGCCTTGTCAAATGGTTCATCTTCGGGCTTTGACATTCGCTCGTGTTATTTCATGACTTCGAGCTCTGTCAAAGAAGGGAAACTATAGACACCCCATTTTGACCACTCCTAAGACTTGGGCGCTTTATTTTGAACACTCGATGATGAAATGTTATACTGTGCAATCTTCCAAATCTTCAGCAAAAGAATTTAGTTTTGAGCTTCAACCCCAAACCTTGCACCCCATTTGGACCAAAACCTGTTTTTCTAGCCTGACCACTCAAAAAGTAGCAAAACCAAAAATTGACCGACAGGCCATTTTATTGGGCCGGTCGTACATCTTGTTGGCCGACCAGCCATGTTTAGTGAAGTACATGTTTTGCAGCAATAGGCTGCTCCCGTGCACAGGATTTGGCTAGTTGCTCTCGTTTGAAGATATTTCCATTAGAAGGCGGTTAAAAATCTATAAAAAAGACCACCTCCCTTCAGAGTTTAGGGTTAGAATAATTTCCCAAAGGCCTAGAGGATTACCTAAAGCTTTTCTCCACCTTCTTGAATATAGATACACTATAGATACACCATTGAAGCTCAAACTTGAAGCTTTTTGCTGAAGTTTTGAACCTTATTTCAGATACTTGAGAGTGTGTGGATGAAGTTTGTGAATCAAGAAGCTCTTCCTCTTTTTAAGAGGTTGATCTTTAAACTCTTTTCATTGTCTTTTCTTTTATCCTCTTGTTTTTCATCATCTATTTTAAACACGGATTTTCAAATTTGTTTTAGGCTTAAAAATGTGATTTAAACCTTATTGAAAGTGGAAGGGTTAGCCACCCTTCCATAGGCTTATCTATAGTTGTGCTCTCTTTGTTTTCTTCATACTTTTGCTCCTTTTTCTTCATTTTTAGATTGATTTCAAAACTGTTTTAATTAGTTTTTGTATGAATATGGACTGTATATATGTGTTTAAAGCTTTAAATAGATAGATTAATCCTTGAATCTATCTCTCTTCTTCAAAGTTGTTGTAAGCTCTCTTCTAGTGCCATCTATGAAACATGGAAATGGATGTCTCATCCATATTCCATGAGTAGGAAGATGAGCATACAATAACTCTTTATAACTTTCAATCATTTGCTTAGTATTCTTTTGATTTTGCTTTGAAGCCATACGAGAGCTCTTTCATCGGAGGTATTAGAGACTCTCTTCTAGTTCTTTTTGAAGCATGGAAATGGATTTTAATCCATCTTCCATGAGTAGGAAGAAGAGTCTCTTTGCTTTCCTCAATGATGTAATCTCTTGTTTGTAAGCTTTGTTTTCAAGAATGACAAAACCTATTCTCTCTAAATTTGAGTACTTACTTACTCTTATTTTTCATGAGATACAGTAAGTTTCATGCTATCTCTTTGAATGCTTCCTCTTCTTAATTTGCCGTAGCTTTGTATTCACTGATTTCCATCCCATTGCTTCATTAATCATCATCTAAATACCCTTGGGATGTTTGATTATTTGTGAAGCAAACCTGCTCTCTCCTTGAAATTCTTCATGACAGGAGGGAACAAGATGGATGAACATCCTTTGGAAACCCTCTGTTTTTGCTCTATTTTAGTTCTGTTACTACAGGCCTTTCTCCAGAAGCAGTGGTCGGCCGGCCACAATCTTGTACGGCCGACCAGTTCACTAGGTCGATTGACCACTTTGTTTGTATGGCAATGGTGGTTTTTCAGCAAAATAGTGCAGATTCTGAGGTCCAAATCAGAACTATTTTTCTGACTGTGAACAGGGCAATTTCTGGCAATAAGCAAAAAGGGTTTCTGAAGGATGTTCTTACTTCACTTTTGAGATTCGTATTCATAATAATTAGTTAATTCATTTGTTTTTGTAATAATTAGTTAATTTGGACATTCAGACCCTCTTATATGAGGCCAGATCTGTAACACTTGATGTATGTCTTCCAACCTCTATTTCTTTCTCCCTTTTATTTACATGTTTACCATGGTTGTACAAAACATCATGTTTTCCTTTATCATTCACATGCTTTGTATTCATTTTTGCATGCATTAAGGTTCAGCTCATCATACTTGACATCACTGATTATTTCTTATGTGAATACGTGCGTTACCATATGCTTTGAGTGGATTCATATGACATATTCATAGCTGAATCAAGTAACCACATTTTGTTTGTGTTGCATTAGTCATGTGCATTTCTTTAGGATCATGCATTTTTCTAACTATCTTCTTTTTTTCGGCTTGCCTCATTTGAGTACTAGGTGAGCATTTTTTGCTTTAGCATATCATATATGTGTTTGTGTTGCCAAGTCAAGCATACTACCATGAGGCTACTCGTTTACTTGAAATATCTCTATGAACGCCTGCAGATAGAGGCTATATTGCTTAAATTGGAATGACTTTGATTATTATATGAGCTCATTTTTCCATTGAGTTGCACATATTCAAAACTTTTTTTCAAAAAAGCATAAAATCAAAGCAATCCAAAGTAAGTAACATGGTCTATACTTATTTACTTCACATAATAATGTTAATATATTAAATAATCAGAACATGAGCCTATAATGTCCATAAAATTCATATCATGACCTTCCCCTCTCATATCTAAGTTCCTGAACTGAGAAACTTTGGTTATGACGAACAAGTAGCCTTTGGCACAAGTCATGATTTTCCTAAATTTCTCAAAAATATTTAGGTGGCGACCCTGAAATCTGGCAATGCAGTCCATTTTTGGCATCTCTAATGATTAATAGAGTTTCTAGGATTTGCCAGATTTGGACTCTTATTCATTTTTCTGTTTCACATTGCACTTGTGAAACCAGATTCAGAACCACGGGAGTCCGAACTGTAAGGAAATCGCATCCAAGGAGACTAAGCCCCTTCAAAGGGCTCTAGGGTTTCGGTATTAAGGAGAGGGAGAGAAGAGAGGAAGAAAGAATAAAGATTTTGGGCTAAAAAGTGACTTTAAATTGCCTGATATCTTCCAGACCGCTCGAGCGGTCAAAGCTTGGCTCGAGCGGTGAAAAAAAGCTCCCAGAATCTCTAAAATTCGCACAGACCGCTCGAGCGGTGAAAAGTTCACTCGAGTGGACTTGCTTCCAACATAGATACTCAAATTTCAAACGGGCATAACTCTCTTGTCCGATCTCCATTTTAGGTCGTTCTTGTGTTCAAATCGAAGCCCTAGAAACAAGATTTCCAATGGTTCTAGCCTCACATCCAAATTCAAAGTGTGAAAAGAGAAAAGGGCAAAAGAGTGAAGACTACTCATAGGACAATTATCCGAATCAATGTTTTTGGTCCAATCTTATTTTACCATTGTGATATCACCCCAATCAATACTCTAACATCAACCAAAGAGGCTCCAAGTACAATAATAAGAGTGTTAAAAGCAATCCCATGAGTGTAAGAAATACAAAGTGTTATAATCTCCCCATCTTAGGAAATTTCGTCCCCGAAAGTAAATAGTTCGAGATCTAAAGTTTTGACAATACCAAGTGAAATCTAGATTGGAACTAACACTCCCACCAACTAATCACAAATGTCTTCTACTCAACAAGTTCCTAGAAGATTCTCTCAATGCAAAAGATTTCGCGTGATGAACAAGAAACAAGTACCATGAAAGAACTTAAGGCAACCCAATGACGTATGGTTAACTCTCATATTTTGAGGTTCTATATTAATACTCATCCACAAGGATTATCAAGGCCCACTCAACCCAAATAGGCGGCTTCCATTACTTACGAGTCCCTACTTAGTAAGATTAGACAAAATGGTCATGAGCACCTCTAGCAAGCCACAAAAACCTATCGATTCCACGAAACTAAACGTCAAGGGTAAAAGTCTCACTAACATACCCTATTGCCTCAAACAGACTCAACTTCAAGAGGATGACTCTCGGTTGTCTAACAACCTTAGAAAAAAAATAATTCTCATATCACATTCACACTCCAAGAAATAATTACCGGTCACTTGGTAACCCAATTTTCAAAAGAATATCCCATATTACTTTAGAAGTCCTCAATCTTCTCTCAGGAACAGAAAAGAAGAAGAAGGAAAAATTTTATGATAGGATTCTACCCGCCAATCATGGCCTTTCGATGAGATACAAGCCAACAAAATCAAGGCACCACAGGTCACATTATTGTAATACAGCTAGTGTTCCATATCCACATGTTACTCAACTGAGTTATTGAAATACTCAAAAGTTAACAATACCCAAAACAATATTTCCAGACCTTTGAAATTTGAAGGGATTCATAATTGGTATAAAACTATATATATATATAAAAGGATGTTTTAGATATGTAAAAGTGAATGGTAAAAATGAAGAGTTTGAAAAGGAACGATTTTGTGAAAATAGTTAAGGTTTATACATGTCGTAAGACTCAATACGCCTACTTCCTGACTATTTTTCCCTTTAACTTACTAGTTTATCCATAACAATAATTCTCAATTCTGGCAAAAATAAGGTCATACTCGATAAGAAAACTCTGTTCTCAAACATATTTCAACTGGTGACTAACAAACTTCACCTAACCAAGGATTCCATCACTACCACTGCAATGTCGCAACCCTATCACAATCATACGAGAAACAACAATTCAAAATAATAACAATAAGGTTAAATAAAACCAACGGATAAGTTTTGCTCATAAACTTGGGAAATTGCATTCCCCCACAACTACCATTACAAATTTCAAGCTCGCAAAAATAATTTTTCGCAACTGCCCCATATTGGGGATCACACTCGACCAGCTAGAAACAAATACCAAGCAATTTGCACGACTTGCCACTCCCTTGAGTGACACACACTCATCAAACAATCAATTCTCATTCACACACCTCATTTCTAGAATTTAGATAAGTATTGAGGTGATTCCTTGTCAACCTTTCCTAATACGACAAAAATAACTAATGCACTACCTAAGAAAACCTTCTATACTTGTATCATCTACCTATACTCGCACAACACACTACATTCCTAGGAATCAAAGCCATGATACGAATTCTGAAGCTGTAATACAACTCCACACCACACTAAGATTATGATGTCTCACAAAATCAACCTGAATTCAATACCTTCTATAGCACAAACTTACTCAATGACAACTATTTATATTGTTAATAAATAAATTAATTTTAGATAACAATAAAATCTCTCCAAACAAAATTCAATATGCTTCTCTCACCAAAATAATACTACACCTCTAATACAAAATTTCTAACTAAAATCATATTTTCAGCACTCCAATCCAATTGCTATTAAAGCTGCTCCACCCTTGAAAAATAGTTTAACTCGAAAAGTCATTCACCACAACTTTTCAAAATGAAAAAAATAAAATATAATTCTCACAACTGCTCAAGTCGCAAAACAATGACACCGATTACCATATCAAACCCACCACAAAAGTCTACACGACTCAAAACACAAGGTTATACCAACAAATGTTCATCATTGTAGTTAACTTGAAATTTCTTTTGAAGTCTCTAGTCAACTCCCTCCTACTCAAACTCTAAAGATATAACCACAAGCTATAATACCACTTATTCACTCTAAGAAATTTTCTTTGTCAACACCGGTTATTGCAAAACAATCTCCATGACTAACCAAATAACAAAATACTTCATATCAATTTATTTTCTGAAGAGGGGTCAACCGAATAGCTTCTTCTAAAATAATTTCACTACAAAACATGATGTAATAAAATTAAAATAAGAGATCGACCTCTATCAAGTAAAACTAAACACCTCTTACTCTCATTTAAGCTTAAGTGCACCTAACCTAACCTCATAAACAATACTAGACTAACACACAACAACAAAATTCTCACCACCCTCATAAGGAAACGAAGAACTAACAAGGAACTCACAAATTTCGCCTCAAGAATACACGACAACTTATGGTTAAAAGATAAGGGACACAAAACAAATCTCCATTTTATTTCTCTAAACCACACCATCACAACACATCAAACATAACCCAACACAATCATGTGTACCCCTGGTTTATGTAATTTCTGACATATAATTAAGGGTAATTTAAAAAAATTGACATTAATTTCTCACGGTGGATCAAGAATAAATTTCTATAAAAATACTCAAATCACAGTTATATCAACCATCTCAAGGAACCTTATCATAATCTCCATAAAATCACAACATTCTCCCAAGATCATTTCAAAAATTTCTCTAAAGACATTTGTTTGCTAATACTATTCCCGAGACACCGATCACATCATATCCCTAAACATTTGTATATTGCACTTGAGTACCTCAACAACCAACTCTGAGATAATTGACTCCACCAAACTCGAAAATATTCAAAACTTGGCTACACATCTCAAAATGTCCACTCACAAGTCACCATTTTTACTACTAAAAATTCCACCAAATGGTGCAATCCTAATCAAATTTAATCTCATCCTAATCTATTCCAGAATTCTTTGCCTAGTTCGTTCACTTATGATTTATAATAGAATTTTGAACAAAACAAGCTCTCTAAGAAGCACATCCTTTACTACACATAATTTCTTCACCTTTAACAGTAAGACAAATTTGGGGTGAGACTGGTAGATAATTGACATTACTATTGACAACAACTCAATGTAATTTAAATAATAGCGTAGCCTATCGAACACAGTGAAGAAATCAACCTCAGCTTTAACTATATAACCTGTATCACCACAATTTACACCATTTCCATTCATAACTCTTTCATATATATAACTCTTATAAAACTTAAACTCGTAATCTGAAACAGTCATAATTAACAATTATCAATCATTCTAAATTAAAGGTCTCGGCTAAACTCAAGGGTACTATAATTCAGTATATCAAGAACATAAGTATACTCGCTCCGTCATGGTATGCATCAAAACTAACCCCAAACAATTGTATACATTTCTCGTATCCATAACTCCTATCTCATAACAAGGATAGAACATGAAAGGCACACCTATATGTCAGCAAGTCAAATACTACCTCTTATGAAGATTTCCCTATTTTAACCACATCAGTTATTTCAAAATGCCTATCATAAGTCTCAGTTTATTCATAATAACTCCACGCTTGACTCACGGTATCGATGTTTATAAAGCCAACCCTTAAGACACCCATCACATAGCCTATTCATTATGCTACTCCGCCAACTGAGTTAAATATAACTAACTTCACTTAGTTTGAGAAAGTTTTAAAACTAGTTCTTATATTCTGATATTAACATTCCAAAACGCTCACCCTTAGGTCACTCTGATCATTCTTAAGGTCTCAATCAAGGTACATTACCATAAGGTTTAATCCTTACCTCACTCCACTTCCAAGACCTCCCTTTTAGCCTATTTTCAAAATTTTAATGTGAGTTTATGAGATAATTTCAACTTTTCATTACCTCAAACCATTCACCATACAATAAAAAATAAAAACTTTATCATCATAAGGTCACAATTGCTTCTCATGAACTTGCAAAATTGATAAACTGAAGTTCCACACCAATCTCATAATCACATTCTTACGTGATCCCAAAACAATATATCTTACCAATAAAAAGTGGTGCCAAAGATTTAAGTCCCAAAAGTTTTCCCCCATTTAGGGTCACTCGCGTCCCTTCATCCTATAAGAAAATAGAGATAAGATTTAACCCACACTTAAATACTCCATACAAGATCTCACATGCCAGACGCAAGTTATACATATGCCTATGCATGTATCTACTTCCACATAAGGTAGACCACATGAGCACAATCACCTAGAGCACATATGGATCATTCTCCTAAGATATCAACTTGTTCCATGGCGCTCAAAGAACTCCAAATGGAAAAAACATAGATAAGGTGCCTTTCCAAAAGGATTTCGATGAATGCAATGGACACAATAGTCATATCCTAGAAGCTTAATCCCATACCCACTTGGCCACATAAACACACAAAGCATGCAAAGCACATAAGTGCCCCATCCTAGTCTAGTAAACCTATTGTGACAAACGTCACTTCCCACGAACCCAAGGTATTCAAACCTGGTTAGCTCTGATACCAATTTATAACGCCTTGGGAGAACACCTACCAATCCTGTTCACTTGGGCATTCCCACCATATAACACGCACCATACAATAAAGAGACAAAAATAATGAAATAACATTCATTACATTTCGTTCCCCTTTAAAATATCCACTAAGATTTACAATATCATCTCATTACATCCATAAACAAAACAAAATAGTTCAAAAGTAAAAATATATACAACAAGACAAGTCACAAGTCAACTTCCTTCAAAAATGCTTTTCTTGTTACACTATCTAATTACAATACAGCCTTAGTCTTGAACACAAAAATATTTCAACAAAAGCTTTCACACTCCAAAAGGGTTTTCTTTTTCTCAAGAAATCAGTTAGGAAATGCTTAGTCTTCATTTCCTGAAATTGGTTAGCTTCGGGGTGAGCAAAAGCTCAATAGGTAATGAATTTAACAAGTTATATAATTAATTGAAAGACACACGATCATGCAATGACACATTTGAAATATAGAAATGAAGATGTATATAAGTGTCTATGTATGCGAATGAAAACATGCAATGCATGAAATTTGCTCAATCTTTCCATATTATCCACGGGTGGTAAATATACTATGACATCCCAAGTTATGAGCCAAAAATCAAAGCATACATGTATAGATATAGTTTTGTATACTGAAAATAGTCCCACATTTGCCATCTCTAGAAACGGTGGGGGAATGGGCACTCAAAAACATTTTCCCTTCCACATTTGCCTGCTCCATAAACAGCAGGGATGTGGACACCCAAAAGCATGTTTTTCCACATTTGCCCGCTCCAATGGCGGGCTCGTGGACACCCAAAAATATTTTCCCATATTCCTCTGGCAATATGCGCAGACAGGGCAATTGGGCACCTTGACTCCCCGCGTGGGTATCAATTACATTACACAACTCAAAAACCAACCCAACTCACTACCTGGACTCATAGACTATTTACCCCCTTCCGCTTTTCAACAATTACTTCATCATAGTGTCAAAAGAGAAATTTGGAATGCATATGATGCATGAATTTATAAATCTTCAATTTTCCCTACAATGATTTCAATTCATAACAATTCATTACTTTACACATCAATAATGGATGTAACGCCCTCAAAATAAACCCATAATATTATACAATCACGGTAGAGAAAAGAGATTTCATATTACTATTATCAGAGTATTCTTACAAAAGGTATTACATGTTGACAACAAAAGTAAATGCCCTTTAGGCTTACAACTTTCCAAGTCAACACTTGGTTACAAAAAGAGAGTATTAACTCTACACAAAATAAGCCCTTGGCTTGATATACATATAATACAACAAAAAAAAAGAGTTTAACAGCCTCAAGCCTCCCAAAGCTACGTCCTTGGAGGTGGCATAACACCTGTACCTGAAAAGGATGTCCCATATAGGGTGAGCCAATGCCCAGTAAAGATATGCTAAACATAATATGAGCAAAGACTAAAACTTTAGCATTTGATAAATGTTTAACCCACATACATCATTTCATACATGACAAATATGTCCATGTTTCATTCCTCTTTCCTTTACTTAACCGATTTTCAATTCATAAATATGGCTCGGAACCTGGCCAAACAATTTCCATGAGACCACAACTCATATCAATAACACTACCATACTTCACAATAGATACACATAGTTGCTGTATCAATATCACATAAAACACTTCCATACTTCACAATAGATACACATATTCGCTGTATCAATACTTCAATAAATATACATATTTACTGTATCAATGGAGTCCATCCCCTATCTCCTCCCAAATAACATCCGGTTTAGGAGTCCATCCTCTATCTCCTTCTAAACCGTGGAGTACATCCCCTATCTCCTCCCACACAACACAATGTATATAAACACATATCATATACATAATCAATCAATACATAAATTTGATGTATTATTCCAACCGTCATATTCAACGACATATTCAATTGATTAGTTTTAATTCACCTAATCATCATGCAAGGTCCACAACATTCAAGTCTATCCTCCACCGATAGCCTAAAGCAATTTATTTCTAAAAAGATAATAAATGCATCAACAGATAATTTGACAACAATTTCATAAGTAAGCGATTAATAAATCCAACTCCACCATTCCCTCTTATAATGAGCCTATTTCATTATTTCCAACTCAATTCCATATTTCCATAACATTCCCAAATTAATTATATAAATTAATTCATACGACCATTTAGGGCTTTCTCCCCCTTTTTCTCTACAATGACCCCGAGGTCCAATATATCATCAACAACATCAATACCATGATTTTAAGACCCAAGACACACATATATGAGTCAAAATAACAAAACCCCTCTTTATTCATTTTGAAACCCTAACACCCCAAATTACCCAACTTCAACATTACATCAAAAAGACCAATAGTTTATGTCAAAGACCATAGAAATGAGTAGTTATCCCTACCTCAAATTCGGAGCTCAAAGGAGAAGATGAAGAAATTTGAAAGTGCTCCAAACCCCAATATTTTCGGATCAAAATGTAGCCCTCAACAAGCTCCACACTTTTTACAAAGGCCCAAGGGTAGAAGACCACTCCTAAATCAAACCCTAGAGAGAAGTTGGAGTTTTAGAGTGAGGTGCTCTCCAATGGAGGTTTTAAAAAGTAAGAGAGAGAGAGAGAAAGTGTGAAAAGTGATTTAAAATCACCCAGCTGCCATCTGATATACGACTAGTCCGCTCGAGCGGAGAATAGAACGCTCGAGCGTCAAGCACAAAAACTGGACCCGCTCAAGCGCAAGAAGACCCGCTCGAACGCCAAGACACAACTACAAAACACACCCGCTCGAGCGCAAAGGGAAACCCGCTCGAGCGTAGATTACCCTCTTCCAGTATTTTTACAGACATTGAACACCCGCTCGAGCGCTAAAAGGCCCGCTCGAGCGCGACCCGCTCGAGCATAAGGAATTCTGCTTGAGCGTAAAAAACAAACCTGCAGTACTTTTGCAGAGGCACAAAATGCTGGAAGTGTGCAAACTCCGCTCGAACGTAAAGGGATTCGCTCGAGCGGACCACAGAAAAACTTGGCAACAAGAAATGGAACCAAGGCTCAACTAACCTGTTCGAAACATGCCCAACACATCCTAAAACCCAAATATACAGAATTAAAAGATGACAACAAGACATATGCAACAACCAACTCCACGGAACCTAAGTTTGGATACAACAATCAAAGGAGGAAGAACCAGGATCGCTATAATAGAGGACACCGCATTAACAACCTTCACCAACTCGAGGTGTATATAGAGAAAAGTTTCAAATCTTATATTTTTACCTTAAAGTTAAGTAAATACATTCAATTTCATGTTTTTGAAACCAATTAAGCAAAACCCATCTTTATTGAACAATTCTCAAAACTAGGGTTTATGGAAAATTTGGGTTATCTCTCTTTTATGAATTACGGACTACTTTTCCTCATCAACAACGAAAATCGTCAATAAAAGACATAATTCCATCCAAAAATCATGAATTATTGACCACATCCTTCCAAATCATTTATTAACCAACTCAATCCATACACATATACACACACACACACATATATAAGGATGAATATCTAATGAAATTACCACATATGGATCTCAAATCAAAGATATAACAAGTTAAAGACACTCCTACCTCAAGATTAGAAGTTGAAGATGAGAACCCACTTGAAACATTGGCAAAATTATGAAATAATCAGTAAAACTCTTGATCCAAGCTTCCCTTTCAACCTCCTTGAAGGATCTAGGGTGGATCTAAGGTAAAAATTGGAGAAAACAAGTGTTTGGAGCTCTAGGGTTTCGATATTGAGAAGAGGGAGAGAAGAGAGAGTGAAAGAATAAAGATTTTGGGCCAAAAAGTGACTTATCGACCAGACCGCTCGAGCGGTCAAAGCTTGGATCGAGCGATGAAAAGAAGCTCCCAGAATCTCTGAAATTCTTACAGAGCACTCGAGTGGTGAAAAGTTCGCTCGAGCGGACTTGCTTCCAACACAAATACTCAAATTTCAAACGGGCATATCTCTCTTGTCCGAACTCTGTTTTAGGTCGTTCTTGTATCCAAATCAAAGCCCTTGAAACAAACTTTCCAATGGTTCTAGCCTCACGTCAAAGTATGAAAAGAGAAAAGGGCAAAAAAGTGAAGACTACTCATGGGACAATTATCCGAATCAATGTTTTCTTTTACTATTATGATATCACCCCAATCAATACTCTAACATCAACCAAAGAAGCTTCAAGTACAATAATAAGAATGTCAAAAGCAATGCCATGAGTTTAAGAAGTACAAAGTGTTACAACTTTCATGAAACTGTAAAGTTACATAATTTATTATAGCATGTGTAAGTCATCAGCATATAATAAAAATTGATCGAAACTTTTAATTTGATGTACTTACTTGCTGTACCATTGAATTGTTGCGGTAATGTTTGGACATCATTTGCTTTTTTTGCTCGTAATTTGACTAAAATGTGTGTATGAGGTACATTATTTTTCTTGAACTTCACAACAGATAGGATAATTCGTACTTTGGCTCGTCTAACTTTGTTTGGAGAGTATGTTGCAATCGATCTTCTATAGTTTTTTTTCATCATCTTCTTGTTTTTCTTCTTGCTTACCATTATAGCTCATTGTAATAAAAATATTTTGATGAATAAGAGTTTGACACGATATTATATTGTTATGAATTTCAAGGTATCGACAAAGGAAGGGTCGACCCTAAGAACTCAAGCTATCGACCCTATATTTCAGTATGTAACCCAGGACAATACAACGATGGAAGGGCC
Source organism: Camellia granthamiana (assembly GCA_036172215.1). Taxonomy (NCBI): domain Eukaryota; kingdom Viridiplantae; phylum Streptophyta; class Magnoliopsida; order Ericales; family Theaceae; genus Camellia; species Camellia granthamiana. The sequence goes on from CM069903.1 coordinate 81,999,095, forward strand.
GACCCCACAAAGATTGGTGTCAACCCCAGAGGCCAGTAATAGGATAAATGTCAACAACTCTAAGCCTGGTGTCAACCCCCAAATTTTAGTAGTCACTCTAAGGGCACAGCAACAAGGTGGTGTCGACACCACCAAGGCTGGTGTCGACCCCAGGAGCTGAGCAAAACACAAGAAAGAAGACAGTGTCGACACCACTAAGGATGGTGTCGACCCCCAAGCCAAAATCCATCAAGAAAAGAAGGAAGGACGACCACTACGGGTATGGTTCTCGGAGTCAAAGGCAACAAATGGATCGAGTCTAAGCTCAGATCGCTATAACCTCCTCCCTTAAGGAATTTCGTCCCTGAAATTTTAAATCAACAACAAAATCATACTTAAACCAATTACAACAATGATAGCAATTCAATTTCGTCACCATGACCCATCCATCGGTCATTTCTTCTCACCACCGTGATAAACACGTTCTCATTACAAAATATACAATTCTTATTTTCAAAACATGTACAATGTTTATATTACATTAACATGGCAAGATTTTCAGTACAAGTTAAAACATCTACAAATAGGTTTGGATACTTCACATGGATTTCTGTCTCACGTTCCGAGTTTCTTCCTCAACCCTGTGATGTTTCCACAACACCTTTACCAAAGGAATTGTCTTGTTACGCAAGGCTTGATCTCAAATATCTAAAACTCTAACTGGTCTCTCCTCATATGAGGCGTCCTCATCTACCTCTAGCTCGGTCTAGTCCAACATGTGTGATAGATCTAACTCATACTCCCGGAGCATACAAATGTGAAACACTTCGTGAACCTAGGAAAGCTGTGACGGCAAGGCCAAACAATAAGCTACTTCCCCAATCTGCTCTAGGATCTTAAAAGGCCTAATAAGCCTAGGAGACAACTCCCCACTCTTCCCAAACCTTATCAAATCTCGTCTAAGTGATATCTTCAAGAAGACGTGATCTCCTACCTCAAAGGATAACGATCCTACGATCGGCATAGCTCTTTTGGCAACTCTGAGCCATGACCAAACTCTTAAGAATGAGCGCAACCTTCTCTGTCGTTTCCCGAACTAACTCAGGACCTAACATAAGTGCATCACCCACCTCGGCCCAATACACAGGGCATCTACACAGTCGGCCGTACAAGGCCTCAAACGGTGCCATACCAAGACTCGACTGGAAACTATTGTTATAAGCGAACTCCACTAAGGGGAAGTGCCTCTCCCACGATCCCTTAAAGTCAAGAACACAACTCTAAAGCATATCCTCAAGGATCTGGATGGTAAGTTCTGACTGCCTGTCAATCTGAGGATGATAAGTAGTGCTAAAGGTTAACTTAGTACCCAAGGCATTCTGTAGACTCTGCCACAACCAAGCCATGAAAAGTAGATATCTACCCAAGACAATATTCACAAGGACCCCATGAAGTCAAACAATGTCCCTAATATACAAGTCAGCAAGATAATCTACCAAGTCACTTGTGTGCATGGGTACGAAGTGCGTTGACTTAGTCAATCGATCAACTACTATCCATATGGCATAATTACCCGGCTGAGTCCTTGAAAGACTCACGACAAAATCCATCGTGACATGCTCTCACTTCCACTCGGCTATAGGCAAGGGTTGCAACAAACCCGCTGGCCTCTAATGCTTGACCTTCACTTGTTGACAAGTAAGGTACCTCAATACAAACAAGGCTATATCTTTCTTCACACCAAAACTGGCGGCTAAGATCATGATACATCTTTGTGCCTCTCGAATGTACCGCAAGGTGTGAATGGTGAAACTCTTGAAGCACATCCTTTCAACAAGACTCATGTACAAAAGGACGATCGAGGTATCTAACACTCGAGTCAAAATACAACGTTTAAGCCCTTCTCTATCTTCTCGCTAAATATCTTCTCTCGAAGGGTTTCTACCTTAAGGTCACCCCTATGTGCTTCTATAACTCGGTTCATAAGTGTAGGTTGTGCAACTGCCGAAAATAAAGCTACCGACTCAATAGACTCACCAAGATGCAAGTCAAACTCGCCAATGGCCCCTAACATCTCTCATTCCTGAATGGCAATGCTAGTTATACTGCTAAAAGATTTTCTACTCAAGGCATCAACCACTATATTTACCTTTCCCGGATGATAGTGCAACTCAAAGTTATAATCCTCCATAAACTCCATTCACCTTCTCTACTTCAAATTCAAATCTTTTTGTGAGACAGATACTTCAAACTCTTATGATCGAAAAATACCTCAAACCTCTCACTGTACAAGTAGTGCCTCCAATCTTCAAAGCAAAGATCATAGCATCTAGTTCTAAGTCGTGCGTGGGATAATTTCTCTCGTGTGTTTTCAACTACCACGAACCATAAGCTAATACATTTCCCTCTTGCATCAAAACACAACCCAAACCTTTTCGAGATGCATCACAGTATATAGAACAGCCCAAACCCCTCTCCGAAATAATCAACACTGGAGTAGTGGTAAGTCTAACCTTAAGCTCTTTGAACGACTTCTCACAAGTCTCACTCCACAAAAATGTGATTCCGTTCCTCGTATGCCTAGTCAATAGTGAGGCTAATTTAGAGAAATCCCTCACAAACCTATAGTAATAACCGGCCAACCCCAAGAAACTACGAACCTCAAAAGTGTTCTAAGGTTGTTCCCAATTTTGGATTGCTTCTATTTTGGAAGAATCTACCGTCACTCCTTTTCCGGACACCATATGGCCTAAGAACTTGACTTCTTTCAACCAAAATTCACATTTTCCGAACTTAGCATTCAACATGTGGGCTCTAAGCAAGTCAAGCACAACTCGCAAGTGTTCCTCGTGTTCCTCCTCAGAGGGTGAGTAAATTAGGATGTCATCAACAAAGACAACTACAAAGCGGTCTAAAAACTCACTAAAAATCCGATTCATCAAATCCATAAACACGGCAAGTGCGTTGGTTAACCCAAAAGGCATGACTAGGAACTCTTAATGGCCATACCGCGTACGGAAAGTCATTTTCTGGATATCCTCCTCTTTTACTCTCAACTGGTGATAACCCAATCTCAAGTCTTTCTTAGAAGAACAACAGGACCCCTTCAATTGGTCAAACAAGTCATCTATATGAGGCATTGGGTATTTGTTCTTAACAGTTACCTAGTTCAATTTCCGATAGTCAATACAAAGTCACAATGTGTCATCCTTCTTCTTAGCAAAGAGAGTTAGTGATCCCCAAGGCAATGTACTAAGGCGGATAAAACCCTTATCTAACAATTCCTAGAGTTGGATATTCAACTCACTCAACTTGGCCAGTGCTATAGAAATCGGTGCCGTGCTAGGCACTAAGTCAATAGAGAACTCAATCTCATGGTGAGGTGGTAAACTAATGATATCCTTAGGGAAAACATCTAGGCATTCACAAACTACCCTTGGCAATTCAACTACAATTGTATCACTGTCAACACCCAATAATGTAGTAAGTAGAAGACTAAGTTCGTCCCGACCACGCAGATCACACACTAGCAACAAGGCTCCATCAACTCTATCTCTCAAGAAATAAAAATAATCACCACTCGAGGTACATACAATAACCCTCTGATGGTAACAGTCTATAACTACCCGATAAGATGACAACCAATCCATACCCAATATGACATCAAAGCTCAACATATCAATCAACACAAATGCAAAAAGGAGTCAGCTACCGATAACCTTTATCTCACAACCCCGACACCCCTAGTCTAATACAACCTCACCACCAACTAGTGACTCTACCCTGAGTGAAGATGCTAACCGAGCCACTTCTAACCCCAATGTCGATGCAAATGCAGATGAAATAAAAGAATGGAATGCACTCCTATCAATTAACACATTGGCAATAGAATTATACAACAAGAAGTTACCTCTCACTACCGAAGGTGCTGGCACTAAATCTGGCATGGTAACAGCATACACACGCTCTGTAGGTCTCTGCTCTACCTGCTCACCCTTTGGAGCATAAGTCTAATGCACAGATTAAATCGAAGAGGCTCTCTGATTGACCCTTGAGGTTTATACTGACTGGGTAGGCTAATAGCTCTGTGTCTGCCTCAAACCCGACGCACCAAGTGTGCCACCCAACTGAGGACAAAACCTCTTCACATGCCCTGACTGCCACACTGATAACAGGTAGGCGACTACCCTTTCCCCTGACTCTGGCTCTGAGGATGAACCGCAGACAGTGTAGACTGTTGCCTTCCTCCTCTCTGTGAGCAAGTTGGAGACTTGTGACCCACCTAGCCACACTTGAAACAAGTGAAACCTCCCTAACTACCTCTCTCTAAACCCGAACTCGGCACAGAAAATGTGGATCTAGACTGTGTTGCTTGGGACTACTGTGGGGTGGAATCCCTCTGCCTTGTATAGTTTCGATTCCCTTCCTAAAGTCCCTAACTCCTCTGCCTGGAGTCCCTCATCCTCTCCTCCTTAGTCTGAATCACGGTCTCCAAGTGAGCTGCTACCTCCACAAGGTGTTCATAATCCTTAATCATGGACGCAACCACCTTGAAAAAGAGTCTGGTCCTCAGCCTTTTCTCAAATTCCAAGCAACGGCATTCCTTCATCTCTACCAACTTCAGTGCAAATATCAACAAACTAGTGAATGTAGTCTCAAACTCAACCACCGGTGTGTTAAGTTGCTTGAGCTTCAAGAATTGTTACCTCAACTTCTCCTTAACAGTGGGAGGTAAAAACTTGTCCTGGAAGGCGTTGACAAAAGCCTCTGAAGTCCCTCCAATGCGTCCCCACACAAACTTCCACCACTGACCTGCATCTCCCTTCAGCTAGAAGGATGCCAAGCTCACTCTCAACCCATCACCCTCGATACCAAGCATCTCGAACGTCTTCACTATCTACTCGAGTCATTCATCTGCTTTCAAGAGATCTTTTGGATCCCCTATAAACTCGTCCAAATTTGATCGGAAAAACTCTCTCTTCAGAAAAGATGGCCTTGTCTCTACTACTTGGGTCTGGACTTGATTCTCAGTCCTGAAAATGTTCATGGATTCCCACAAGGCTCCGGCCATTTATCGGGCCAAAGCACCCATGGCTTGCTGACCAACTAGTTCGGCCACATTGACCTGACCAACCACTTCCTCATGCGCTAGAATCTCTTTCGGTAACGGCACCTCCTATATCTGGGCCTACCACGCCTACCACCACCATGCCCACATCCTGACATCCTAATAATGGTAACACCAAAGGTTAGCACATCTACAAATGCGCTGAAGCTAACTCACTCATGTCCTAATGTGGTGGACAACAGATAATTTACTTCACATAAGCACATAATCACATAAATACATACGAATTTCCTTTCTAGATAATCATCGTCCCGCGGCGTTGCTAAAGTTCTAATTAGAAATAGCAGTGATCAAATGCTCTTCTAACAGGACTTCTAGAAACCCGTAGACCCAATCAACATCTTCAAAATTAAATTCCATACCCATTTAGTCACATAAACATGTTGTCACATAGCATACCATACACACAAATATCTCTAACAAATGAGATAAACCCATTGTGCTAAGAACCACTTACTACGTACCCAAAGTATTCAAACCTGGTATGCTCTGATACCAAGTTGTAATGCCCCGAAATAAGTATACTAACTCATCCACAACAGTGATAAATAACAACAATGATAAAATAATTATCTTCCATTAGTTTCCAATTAAGTTTACAAAAGAGTAACATATACAGGTATATATTCATAAGCCTCACCCTAAATCTATAGCATATGTTGCATAATAAAGTGAACATCAAACGAATAAGAAATGCCCTAAGGGCTTACAGTTTTCCAAGACAATACTTGGTTACAACAAAATGGATTTAAATCCAATACAGTTAAAACCCTAGGCTTGTACAATTAAATACAACAAAATAAACATAAAAGAAGCCCGTACTTCTAAGTCCTCCCAAGCTATTGCCTTGGCAGAGACATATCATTAGCACCTAAAAAATGATTTTCCCACATAGAGTGAGCCAAAGCCCAATAAAAATAATCCAACACAGTAAATGAATTTTAACAAAGATATAAGGGTGAGATGCATATGCAATACTGATGACAAAACATTTTATGTCTCTTTCAAACGATGCAAAGACAGGTTTATATCATAGTTCATAAAACATTCTCTTTGATTTAGAAAATTGGGTAGTGAATCATATCTCTGGGAATCTCTAGAATAAGTATCACATTTCACGGCAATTTTGTTCGCGGGAAACCGTAAACCGACACCCATGTAAACGTAGACTATGCAAGCACTACTATTGCCATTTTACGGATATTTCATCCACGGCATCGGCACCTATGTATACGTGTGGTTTTCGAGACTTTCACCATGGACACATAGGCCAACTTATTTGATGTAACAACAACTCCTTCCCAAATTCGCCCTTTTTCTTAAAACAATATACATTTCCACAAAATAAATATACATCAATGCTCAATGCAAATAGATGAGAAATTAGTTTTCAATTCTCCTAATTCAAATGTAATTTCTACAAGAATCATAGATATCTTCCACCGATAGCCCAAAACAGATATCTCTAAACAAATGAATAATTTCAATAAAGATAAGTTTTTCAAATTTCAAGATGTGAGTGATAATACATATCGAACTCCACCATCCTCATCCATAACAACTCAATTTCACCATTTCAATATCAATTCCATTTATCACAACAAAATCAACATTTGAGATTTTTAGGGCAAAACCCTCTTTCTTTTATAAATCATTTTCCAAGGTACAACCCATCATTTCAACATATCTCATAACTAAATATCCACCCACAACCATTCCCAATAAACCATTTGAAAACCCTTCTCTTTGATTTCTGACCAAAACCGAGATTTGTTCAAAAATCCCTTTCTTTCACAAAGTGGTTTTATAAAAGCAAATAACTAAGTTAAAACTCATAAGGAAGTGCGGAGAATCCCTACCTCAAGCTTAGAAGGTGGGAGAGAAGAACTCGGATAAAATCAAGGTCAATGAAATCACGAACCACTTGGATCAAAAGAAAGCTCCTGACGCGATCTACACTTTATTTCAAAGGACCAAGATGAGAAAGTACCTCTATGTGAGTAGATCTAAAAATCTAGGTGAGAAATGTTGGGTTTTGAGAGAAAAGAGAGAAGTCACGATCTAAAGAGAGGAAAGAGAGAGAGAGAGAGGTAAAGGAAAAAGAGCGTGAGAAAAGTGTGTTTGGGGTCTATTTATAATGGTAGAATAATAGCCCTAAAGTCAATAGGAAAGAATAAGTCAAACCCCAAAATTAGGGCCCAAAACTGAACCAAAATCTAGAAAAAGACTCACAGGGGTCAACCCTCGCGATAGTGGTGTCGACCCTTAGGAAGAAAAGCTGAGACACGAATGTTTTGCAGCAGATGGGGGTTGACCCTAGGAGGCAGTGGTATCGACCTCATTTTTCAGAATGCAACCCAAAACAAACAGCAAGGGGAGGGTCGACCTTAAGAACTCGAGGTGTCGACCCTATATTTCAGTATGTAACCCAGGATAATGCAACGATAGAAGGGTCGACCCCACTAAGATTGTTGTCGACCCCAAAGGCCAATAACAGGATAAGTGTCAACACCTCTAAGCCTGGTGTCGACCCCAAATTTCAGTAGTCACTCTAAGGGTACAACAACAAGGTGATGTCAACACCACTAAGGTTGGTGTCGACCCCAGGAGCTGAACAAAACATAAGAAAAAAGACAGTGTCGACACCACTAAGGATGGCGTCGATCTTCAAGCCAAAATCCATCAAGAGAAGAGGAAATTACGACCGCTACGGGTATGGTCCTCGAATTCAAAGGCAACAAATAAGTCAAGTCTAAGCCCAGATCGTTATAATATCCTTCATTTCAAGCTCCACAATCTTGTTTAGCACTTCATCTTGTTTCCCATTGTACTCCACTCCCACAACTTCCCCCATCTTTAGAGTTGCTTGAGCTTTATTCAAAACATACCTCATTTTATCCCTCTCTTCATTTTCAATCGATGCTGATGAAGAGATCAATGCCACTTTTGCTCTCCAAATTGTAGTCTTTAGAGCTGATTTACTTGTTGAAGCCCCTTTTCGACCATACCTCCTAGCTAAGTCGAAATAGCCCTTCTTTGACCATTGCTGGTTATATCTCTTTCTACTGCTTATCTTCTTCTTTTCCTTCTTCTGACTTTGTGATCTATTGTTGGGTTCTTCCTCATAGGCTTCAGACGTGCTTAAGTTTCTAATAACTGCCCTATTCCCCTATTCCTTATAGTTGTGTTACTGACTTGTACTGTCAAGACCCAACCCCCACCCCAAGGGATTAGAGAAGTGACCATCCAATTATCTTAGATTACCAAAGGCCTACTTAACAGTAATACAGTAATTGGGGCTGGCGGAAGCCAATAAATAATCAAATGCAACGTCCAATGAGCTGTGAAGACCTACATGAACAAAAACAAGCCTTTTTAGGTTTACATATACACATGAGTCCAATCCTTTAATTCATACACGTAGTCCACGACAAGCTTAAGTACCAGAATGAAAACAAAACCTAGGGATTTAATCCCAATAACAAAACCAGTTCGATCAACAGTCGTAATCACATACAAAACTTGTCTCGGTATCACTCAAACCACTTATATGCAAAAACAAGAGGGTGAACTCTAAATCACCCAAAAACCTTGGAGCTTGACCATTTGGAACCTCGCAAATGAGGCACGAGAGTTGGCTTGACAAAATAGGGATTAGGTCGATGCCACTAGTTCTGATCTTGTGCTTGGTCACTTACATATAAATATAAACATTGAGCTAGAGCCTAGTGAATAACAACTCTGTAAAGGGATTATGAATGATGTCCTTACAGTATTTAAAACAGTCAATGGCCCTGTTTGGTAGAGCTGTGGGAAAGTGCTTATAGCTTATGCCTAAACAGCTTATAGCTTATAACTATGACCATAAGCTAATTTCCAGCTTATTCTTAAAGCATCTCCTGCCCCACTCAAAGAATAAGCTGATTTCTGACTTCCAAAAAGCTATAAGCTATAATCTATAAGCTAAACCAAACACATCAAAATAACTTAAATTAAGCTGAAAGCTGAAATAAGCTGTAATTAAGTTCTGCCAAACAGGCACAATTTATCATTAGTGAATCAGTTTTTCATTTTAGAATCATATTGCAATCAATCATAGCAGTCATACATGGTACATCCGTTAGCAGAACAGTACAGTAGGTCTTAAAAGACCAAACAGTCATATATGATGGCCATCAATACAGTAAACAGTAGTTTCAAGAACTAGAATTGACAGAGATCTCTGTAACAATAGTAGTAACAGTAATAGTAACAGTAGCTAAGGATGCCACGAATACATTCCGTAAATAGGACAATCATTTATTTAAACAGAAAGTATCATTTCAAGAACAGAGTACAATATAAGTCAGAAAATACTTATAAGTCAAACATATCTTTACAAGATTATTACTCATAGTCAGCTCCCTAAATCACGTGGCTAGAGTGCGGTGTCTGACCTACAGAAATATATTCAAGCACAACATTTCAAAACACATTCAGTTGGTTCTTAAACCTATTGGATTCATTCGTTATTTGTTCGTTCGGTTATTTTTATTTGTTCTTTAATTCTCTCGTGCTCATGCTATGCATATGAATGTGAAATACACGCAAAAACCATGCAAATAGAGACTAGGAAGTCAGAAAACGGAGAGAAAATGAAACCGGGTCTACCTTGAAAACCGCACATACAGGAGCACTGGCCGCACGTGTGGAATCACTACTGCACATGCGCCCGTACGTACAATTAAAGCAGTAGCAAAATTGGAACAGGGGAGGTTTGGCCGCACGTTCAATCTAGGTTAAAATTCAATCCGAAAATCTATTTAAACTTTGGACTTCAACCTCTTCAATTAGGGTTCAAATTTGTGTATTTACAACTCAAAAATCCTAAAAAACAACTTTGAATATGGATTTCCAACATTAAATACAAATCATAACTTTAAATACCAACTCAAATATCCAATTAAAGATCAAATTCTTTGGGAAAATCATAGAATCATGAAACATAACTTTAAGAGCTTCAACTCAAGCTTATATATAGAAATTCCTTTGAAATCATGAGAGGTCATGCAAGATAACAAGTTTGTGATCATGATTTTCATGAACTTGTGCCATGCATGTTCAAATCTTGAACTGATTCCTACAATTTCTCTCTTTTATGCTCATATATGCTCTCATCTCTAAACTTATCCTCAAAACTCTTAAATAACCATGAATCCATTCAATTTAAGCTTCAATCTTTCAAGATGATGAGTGTATAAGCCCTAATTTCATGATATTAGCAAGAGATTCGTACCTTAAAGGGTGGATTTATGAAAATCTTGCTTGATTCCTCTTTTTTTCCCTTCTTTCCTTCTTCTTCTAGAGCTCTCCAGGGTTTTCCCTTTTTCTCTCAAGCTTTTGACTCCAACAATATGCATTCCTTTTCTCACTTAGCTTCTCTTTTCTTTATTTACATTGATGAGTAGAAGTGTATTTAGTCACTAATTTAATATTGAACCTAAATTAGATTTAGATTAGTCATTCATATCAATCAAATTAACTCACATGATGTTCTTAATTAAGTCATCAAAAATCTACTTTAATTTCAACTAAACTTAATTATCCTAATGTGAATTAGGCTCTAACTCTCTATCCAAATAATTAATTTTTATGCATATAAATTACTGATTCAGATAGATTCAATTCATAGCCTAACCATATGTATTCACAATATCACATTTCATTTCATATATGGCACATAAACACATAATCAATGCAAATCATATGCTTAACTTAATTAATCAAGGAGGTGGTTGTCACATATACAGTAGGCCCATTTTGAACAAGTTACAGCCCATGTCCTTGTCTTAATAATTTACTATGGTCTAACACCACTTTAATATTTCCACTAGGACTAAATAGACTCAACTCACTTTAGCTTCTAACATAAACAGGCGTGAGTAGTTAGCCATCAATGCTTTGACTCCCACCAGCATCATCTATAGAGTCGTTTCTTTGGTTTCTCACCTCCATCATTATGTTGCAAGCCTCTCCATCGGTCTCTTTTTCCACACCACTTCTTGACTCTGCAATTTCAATATCACTCCTCCAGCTCACCTCATTATCCAACTTCTCACTCATGCTCTATCCACATGGCTTATGATCTTCTTCCACATTAGACATATGCTCCAGCTCATAGACCAAATCATGCTTCATGTCATCATCATCTTCCTCGTCACTGCTCCTCCCTTCTATCTCTTACATTTCCAATTCATTTGAGCTACAATTCTCACTCATATCTTGATGTTTATTACATCCACACTTTGTTTTCATTGTTTTTACCATTACCAGCTGCTCCTCACATACTCTCATTGGATGTGATGAACCTCTGCTTTCCAAATTTACGACCTTATTAATTGGTTCCATACATCTAGTGGAGATCTTAATCTTGACACATGTCTCTGGTTGGCTTGTATCACCATCAAAGCCTATAACTTGTCCCCACAATCCACCAATCCTTTTTAAATTTGTAATGTTCCATAGGTTTAGTGGGATGCCATAACAATTGATCTAGACATTGCTCTCCTGCTCCAACACTAGCCCTGTTTTCCTTTCAATAATATCATCACACCAGTCCAAGATCAGCTCCTTGATTGGCTTCATTTTCAGTCCCATCTCTTCCTTTGATTTGAATGTTATAACTACATCTCGTCCCCCACTTTCTCTTACCATAATATCCTCCATACCTATTGATTCAAGTTCCTTTTTCAAACTAATATTGGCATATTTGACCTTCAAACGAACAACTACACTTTCATGCAACCACTCATTTCCAAATTCCACTACCTTCAACGTAAAGCTTCCTCCACCAACAGTCATTTTTCCTGTCAAAGCCTCTACGTATGATCTCTGATTTGTACAGGATTTTGCTCCACTTCTATTTACCCCACCTTGGACATTTTAACTCTTAGCTTGGATATGTACTAGAACTTTTGTAGCTTTATCCTTTGCTTTTTCCTTACCAAAATCTGCATGCTTTACCTCTAAAGCCTTATCATCCACCCATAGGCCATTTACTTTTTGAACTGCTATTGTAGCAGCCATAATGCAATCAAGCCTCACAAAGCCAAATCTTGTATTGGTCACCCTTCTTCTTCTTTTTTTGCGAAATGAAGACGTCCTTTGCCACAGTAAACTTTGTAAATAGGTTAAAAAGGCTATTTGGATTCACTGAGTTTGGTAAGTTGTCCACAAATATAGTGAAAACATTTGTACTTCCTTCCTTCCTCCCTCCCTCCATATCTCTTGTCTTCCCCTTTACCCCACAACAGGTATCTATCTTCCTTGCTGAGCGCCATGTGTCCTCCAGCCTCCTTGCTTCGCCATGAATCTTTAACTAGATATGGACACCTACTATACAATCAATCTTATATCCGATGGTAATATAGCATTACAGATCAACAATGTATGAATACAATAATATATATAAATTTATATATATATTTTTTATATATATTTATATATGCTGACATTGACATATATAAGACATTACAAAAATAATATGTCAAATCTTTTGCAACAATATAATACAAGTAATAATGAGAAGTTAATTATTCATAATTAGATAGTTGATTATAATGTAGAAGTTTAGTACTACATTTTTGTGTGTATGCACCATTTTTTAATTAGATTATTAAATTCACATAAAAATTGAAAGGAATTTGTAAATAATTTGTGTAAAATTAGATATTAGTGAAAAAAAATTTAAAAAGAGAAGTTTATAGCGTTTTGGTTTGGTTTGTTTTTTCAAACTTTTATTTTGAACTTTTTAATTTTCATGTTTTTTTGGTCTTTGATACTGTTTTTGTTTTAATAATTCTTTTATTTTCTATACCTAATAATCTACAGGGACCATTTGTATAATTTACCCAATAAAATATGAAGAAATTCCAGTATCTTTAATCATGAAAACTGAAAAAAGATTAAAAAAAAAAAATCAAAAATTAAAAACAGATTTAAAAAATAAAACCAACAAAAATGATTCTTGTTTAGAATTTTGACATCATACCTTCATTATTAAAATACTATGTAAAATATTATAGTTCATAAAACATAATTTAAACAAATATATATATATATATATATATGTAGATATAGCACAAATCTCTGTTGTAAAAACACATACACTTTCCTCTGTCTAGATTCAAACGAATACATAAAAATTTAAGATTCAACCAAAATAATTCATAGTGATTTCATCCATGATGAACAATTGTAAATATTATGTATATCGGTATAAAGCAGACATAAGAAATAAGTAAGAGCAATTATTTTTTGTTCTTCAATCATCATCAATGTAAAAAATAGGGAGACAACTTTATTAAATTTTTATAATTGGCAATCATGTTTGACAAAACTTCTTTTAATTGTAATTTTATTTGTTTTTTTGTTTCGGTGAGGCTGTGAGTGTTTAGATGCGAATCCAACCCGAGTTGTGTATGTGTAGAAAAGTTTGTATTGATATTACATATCTTGAGCATTCCTTGTTTGACACTTTACTGACTATCCAAAGTTGTTTGACTACTTGAGCGGTCATTTGTGCGCTCGAGCGGTGAAGTGGATTATCTAGTAACTCTGCCTACAAACTGAATTTCTAAGAAATATGTTTCACTCCTCAAGCGGTGGATGCTGCGCTTGAGCAGTTGGCTTCTGTATTTGCACCGCCTTTTACTCACACTGCTCAAATGGTAAAGTGGTGGCTTGAGCAGTCTTCGCGACTCTATTTACTATAAAGTGCGTTGTTTGCTACTTTTAGGGTTGAACTCGTCCAAATTTTCAAAGAGAAGCCACCAAGGTTTTATATATTGGAGGGTGTTTATATATTGGTTTCCTTGATGATTTGAGTGTGATTGATAGATCTACGAGCTTCATATTAACATCATCAAAGGATTTGTTTTTATTATTTAATTCACAAAAGAGAGAGGTGTTCTTCGATGGATTCCGAAGAACTTGGACCTGAAACTTTGGTGGATTCTGAAGTAGCTCATCATCGTGGATTCGACATCAATAGTGGAAGAGACACATTGGGTTTGGTTCAATTCGGGCGTGAATTCGCTAGGTAATTGAGGGTACTTGTGTGTAATTCTTTCTTATCTTCTTAATAGGCTGTTTTGTGACTTAGGCCTATGAATTTTTATCATAATTAGAGGTGCTCTAATTGTGATTTTTTTCACATTAAATCGATGTGTTGATTTGTCGTTGATTGTTTGATTGGGATTGATATTCACTGTTTTAAATTGAAACATAATCACAAATCAATATCTTGAAACTTTTTAGATTTTTCAGCCTTTTTTTTTTTAGAAGGGAGACGATTTGTTTATATTTATATAGGACCCTTGGAATCAGATATATCGTTTTTGAGTGTTCAACTCAAAAAATAAAGACATAGTTGGTTTATATAAGACTCCTCATGACTTTTAGAAAATATAGTAGATTTGAAAAGGTAAAATTGATATTTAAAAAAATAGAAAATATAACAGATTCTTCACACTTTTATAATGGTAGTAGATGTGTAATATTGTTGAATGAAAAATGCTATTTGTAAAATTACAATGTATGTATATAATTTATGATCAAAAATAATGTAGCGGTAGCATTTCTGTAATGAAATGTAAATTACTTAGGCATTTTATTTTAAAACGATAAGTCTTAATACAGTTATATCATACTTTATATATATATATATAAATTACATATCACTTATCTCTTTTTATAATTTTAATGATGCTATGTCAATCAAATTACTTTCCAGCAGCTCAATCCGCTTAATGTTTGACCATTTTCGACTGCCGATGACCATCTTCAGCCACTGTCTCTAACCTCCAACGATATTTTTTGACAATTATCCAACCACTTTGTTGGAGCAAAAACAACATCATTCTCCACTAAATCACTACTCCCACAACTTCTTGAAATCTAGTGGTAACAAGAGAAAGAGAGAAGTTGGGGAAATATGATAAAAATCAATGATAAATTTATCACTGATATCTTTTTACTAATAACTAATATTCATCATTTTTTCTAAATCACTTAATCAATTATCCCCTTTCACTCTTACACTCACACTCACATACATATACTTTGCTTATTCATTCACAGAAACACATCAATATACCTAAATATAAAAAAATAAAACTGGTAAATGTATCATTGTAAATTTATTCACTAATATCCATATTTTACAAACAACAGATCTACTTTAACTAGATCTTTGTAAACACATTGATAAAGTTCCATCAATATGTATACACACACACACACACCTGATCTCATTGGTAAGAGTTTCGGTGACCATGTCATAGCTAGACCAACATCCAAAAAAGGCTAGATTGAAGTCACCGGTGAAGATTTGAGTTGAAAATGGCTAAATCTAAAAGTCACCGGTGATAACAACAATATACAAAGACAATAGCAAGAAGTGTACGACGTTGATGGTGACGGAGAAGAGTGGTGGTATGTAGATCGGCGGCAATAGAGTATAGATCTGCAACAGTGGAGGTGATTGCTAAATGATGGTGGCAACTGAACGATGACAACAACGGTAGCCGGTGGACAACATGGCGACGGTGACGGTAGCCAATGATAGTGGAGGAAAACAATGATAATGTGAAGCTCTCTACAAAAATGATAAAAAGAGAGAGACTGTCTAAAAAAAACGGGTAGATAGAGAAAAAGAAAAATATGAAAAATAAATTGGAGAAATTGTAAAAAAAGAGAGAAGATAATAAAAATAAAAATTTTAATAAGGAAATATAAATATTGTAGGACTTATTGGTGAATTCAAAAAGTCAATAAAACTTACAACTGTTTAAGTTCATTTAATGGGATTAATTGATTATTAACCTAAAAATAAAGGGGAAATTACCCTCATATCCCGTTTGAAAGATCTCTACTCTATTTAGTCCCACAACTTTCTATGTAGACCTAAAAGTCCTCAGGCATGCCTTCCTTCTTCTCTTTCTCTTTCTGATATACACTCATCTGCGATCACCATTGATTGAGGTTCACTGGCAATTACTGACTCCTTGTTTCGCCCTCACTGACGGTGAAGGAGATGAGTTTCCGACGATATTTTTGACATAGATAGATCTAGCCAAGATCACATGACAACTCACCAAAATGTTTAGATTTTGAGTAGATCTACATTAGATCCAGCTAGATCTAAACCAAAAATGGTTGCCATAGTACAATCATCTTTCTATTTATGTCTCTCTCCTTTAATCTCTCAGTTTTTCTTCTTTTTCTATACTACACACTTCTGTTTTCTTATTTTAATGGAGAAAATTTTCAAGTTTCTAAACAAATATTTTTTGAGTTTTAATTACAAGCGGTGAAAATTACAATATTTTACAATTTTGAAGATATGTTTCTACTTTTCTCCATGACTCTAGTCTCTCTCTCTCTCTCTCTCTCTCTCTCTCTCTCTATTAAAACAACAAAAAAAAAAAAAAAGCAAATATTGACTAACTAAAAAGTAACAAACCCTTAGAAACTATTGATCAAATATCTCCACCATTTTCGCAATATGAAATTGTGTTTTAATAAACTAGAAATGAGAAAACTGATAATTTTAATAGTTTTGAAACTACAAATTGATAATTTTTTCAGTTTTGGAACAGCACAAATTTATGCAGTTTGATGAGCAATAAATTCAAATTCTAAATTTTTACAATTTTGTGAACTAAAAATTGTGTGTGTTGTATGATGAAGAGTTTTTTTTTTTTGTGTGTTTTGTGGTATGTGAGATGATGTGATTAGATTTTGCTATATTTTCACTATAATTTCTTCTTTTCTTCTTCTTTCTTTTTTTTTTTTCCGGTGATATTTTGGACATTTCAATGAATCTCTAGCGATGTTCTTGATGTCCAGCAACATTCTAGATATTCTGGTGACTTCTAGTAACGTTAAGAACACTCCAACAGATTTCTGGCAATACTCCGTTGATTTTTTAGCGATATTCTTGACGTACAACGACATTTTGTACATTTTGACGACCTTTAGTAAACGGAAATCCAATGGTGGTCCGACGGTAGTGGAATGTAACAGCGTCTTTAAATTGAAAAAAAAAAAAGAAGAATAATTTTTTTTGTAACAATTAAAAATATGTAAGACTAATTGATGCAAATATTTTTATTTTAAAACTAGATGAGTTTTGAACTATACAAATATGACCTCCGAATAAGTGCCCCAAAAATATATCATCTGTCATACAAGCCCAAAAACCAGTTGGTTTGACCCAAACTTTGGGAATGGATCTCTACGAAATCATCCATCAGAGTTTCAGATTAGGCCCAAAGCCCAATTTATACCCTCGCTCCCTCCCAATTTACAACTCAAAAACTGATCGCACGGCCTCAAATGCACATAAATCTGCGAAAGTAGAATGTGCAAACACCTACTATTAGCATCAAGATCAAGAACTCAAAAAGGCGCCAAAAACTCTCTCCCTCCCTCTCTCTCTCGCTCTCTCTCTCTCACAATGGAGAACCAATCCCAACAATCTCCGGCCAAATGCACTGGCCAAATTGTCATAGTCATTGCCCTGTCGTTCTTCTTCTTCTTCGTTTCCGCCTCGGCCACCGTTGGCAGCGGCGAGATTATCACAGAAGGGGAAATGGAGAACGTGATAAGAGCCATGAGAATGAACGGCTACACTCTCTTCGGCAACGCCATTGCTACGTCGGACCTCCGGTACCAGATCCTGGCAGGAAAATCCTTCACCCTCTTCGCCCCTCCCGACTCCAACCTCTTCTCCCTCGACATCTCCTCCGACGCCTCCCACTACGTCCAGTCCCTTCGCTACCATGTCTCCCCTTTCCGCCTTTCCATTTCCGACCTCCGCAATCTCTCCTCTTTCGCTGCTCCCTACCTCCACACTCTCCTCCCTCACCACAGCCTCTTGATCAGTACCCACAACAAGGTTCCTACAAACAACGCCCCTCTCATCACCACCGTTGATGGAGTTCGAATCTCCTATCCTGATCTCTGCCACGGTTCCAGAACATTCGCTGTTCACGGACTCGACGGCATTCTCTCTGCCGTACCCGTATCCGTATCTTCTGATCGCATTCAGCAGAAACGCCATCAGAGTCAAATTCACCGGAAACGCAACCATTTGAGCTTTTCTCGGTTTTGAGACTTGCTGCTGATGATGAGGAGGAGGAGGAGGTTAACGATTTGCCACAGTCCAGATGGTTTTCGTTTCGGTTCGGTTGAATTTGCTTGTTTTACCGGCGAAGACCTATATGATCTGTAATTCCAATTAATGCTCTTGTTGAGGAGATTAAACGGTTTTTCTTGTTAATTAGGGATATAGTATGTCGTAAGTACCAAGCAGTTTTAACCATTGCAGTGTAAAAAAACCCTAGATTGATCTGATCATAACTGTTGTATATGATGTCACATATATCCAATGCTACACATCGCAAATTTCAATTTTACATGAGTTGAGCGTATAGAGAGTGCCAAGAATCTGTCCCCAGTACTCTTTGTTCAGTTTTCAGCCACACACAAGGGATGAAAATCTCCACACACACACACCAAAATTTCAATACATGATCATCTGATTAACTGTCTGTTTGGATGTGATGATTTGGTGAGAAATAAAAGGAAAAGTTAGTGAAATACAACTTTTTTTGCAATCATATTTTTTTCTTCTCTCATTTTCTGTATCAAACGGAGTGTGTTTTGATTTGACAGAAAATCTCATGCCATTGCCAATTAGGAGACTTAGCAGACATCACTGGTGCATGATAATAGTAGTTTTGATCTTTTTAACCAAAAAATTGTCTTTGAAAACATCTCTGCTTTGGGTAAGTGTGATGAAACAGAGACTCATTTGATAACATGTTGCTCTTTTAGCCTTTCTGACATTGACAAGGCAACAAAACAGACGCGTACATACCAAAATCTATTGCAGAACTTGGTAAACGACTTTTTTGCTAATGACTTCATTCAAAAGTTGGATAGTGGAATTCTAAGAGTAAGAAAGACACTGTCAAATTTTATTGGGATTTTGGTCACTGGGATTGGTTCAATGGTTAAGACTTGATCTAATAATCTTGAGGTTATGGGTTAAAGTCTTGAGGTCATCACTTTGTGTATTATGC
The DNA here is from genome assembly GCA_036172215.1 of Camellia granthamiana. NCBI lineage: Eukaryota > Viridiplantae > Streptophyta > Magnoliopsida > Ericales > Theaceae > Camellia > Camellia granthamiana. The sequence continues at coordinate 82,018,331 of CM069903.1, forward strand.
CAAAAGTTAGGTGTGCACTCAATCTTTCTCTTCCCAAACATTAATTGAGTGTTGTTGGGGGTGTTGGAGATGGAGTTATGTGAGGTGTTGACTGATGCTGGGACCGACTTTGGTGTTTGGAGGAGGTGGGCTGGATGAGTCGCAGTAGCCACGGAGGATGTCACCTTCTTGGGAGGTGAAGCAAAGGGAGCCAAGCATGGCCTCCAGCACTAGTGTTCGATGGTTTGGATGCCACTTGCAACAAGTGTGACCCAGATATGTCTCACCCTTTAGGTAGAAAAGAAATGAGCTACCTCACCAGTGCAGGAGTCCTTCAAAAGGACTGGAGACGAGCCCTCTTGGTTGTTGTTGTGGTTGTGGTTGTTGTCTAGTTTTAGCCCAGCCATCAGGAGCGGGGGTTAATTTGGAGTCCAGTGGTAGTGGTGGTGCCTTGACTGCTGACACAATGAACCATGCTAGCAGAATTGTCGGGAGGAGTTTGAAGGGGTAAGCCATTTCACACACAGATTTTAAAGACCCGGGCAGTGAAGGATGTCCGAGGAGGAGGTGTTTGATATATATATATATATATATATGGAGAGAGGGGGGCAGGGTGTATGTGAGGGGAGATGAAGAGATCACACAATGGAATAGAAAAATGATATAGATCCCAAGAAAATTATCAAACTTTTTACCAAACGCTCACGTGGGTATGGGACCCATTGGGTTCTCTAGCATTGCTCAATGGAATATAATCTTGCTTATGAAGTAGGAAAACCCAAGGGATTAGGAGGCTAGAGAATTTTAATTGTCTAGTTGTTAGGTTTGTGAAACTGCTTCATACTATACTATTAGCATAGCATTGTGTTATTATGGCCCTGTTGTGTTACGTGTTATGCCCGATGAACCAAGAAGGCTCTGTTATACCAACATTGCTGTTTAGTTGTTTGACCAGATATTCTCAAGCTTCAACACCACCACCTTATCTTCTTTTTTTCTTTTTAATTCAAAAAGTGTAGATGTGGATTGATAAAACTAGAAAGATAGTCATTACCCTAAAATATTTTGAAATATTTTGCAATAGAAAATACTCTTTTATCTGAAACATTATTATGAAAAAAAAACTAAATGTTTAGTTGATATTCAAAACATATTTTTCCAGAATCAATGCTGGTGATTGTAGAAAATAGCCAACAACTTTGTAAAGCGTGGCTTACCTAAGTAGTTCGTAATACCCATAGCAAACCCAATATTCAACGATGCCTCTCTACTTCTTCACTCTCAAGCTTTTTCAGATTTTTTTTTTTTTTTTTTTAAAAAAAATTTAGAGTCTTTTTCCTAGGAGTCAAAAAAATTTGTATTGGAATTAATTTTTGACAAAAAATAAATAAAAATTATTTTAAAAGAGTTATTATTCTTCAACACTGCTAAATCAATTCATTCATATTATTATAGCATAAACGGCATTGTGTATCCCACAATCCCTCGCTCATGATGAGACTCTTGTGACTCAAACCCATAGCAACACAACATGGCTCTAATATCACTTGTGCACCCAACATATGATATGGACCCAACAGAACAATATGCATTAACTTGTGACATGGAGCCCCATTTCGTAAGTGTACACCATTCAAAAGTAAAAACAACATTTGTAATTTGCAGACTAGGGATGCAATGATGAAAATGAAATCAACCATGTTAAGAACGCAAAGGACTAAATATAAAATGGACACAAATGTCTCACAAATAGTTGATTCTCTTGTACACTTATAGAGCCGGCCCTACAGTGTAGGCCCTGTTTTAGGCCCTGTTCTATATTGTTTTTCCTGTTTGCAGACTTCTACACTTAGGTGACAATGAAAGTGTTTATTGTTTCCCATTTTAAATTACATTTTTTTGCCTATAGTATTGTTATATTTTTCTCTTTCCACTAGGGTTGTAAGTGGTTTGATTTGGTTCAATTGAGGTGAAAGAAAATTTTAACACTGAATCAAACCATTCAATTTAGTTAGTTGAGGATTGAAACCGATCACATACTACAGTTCAATTTTGTTGATTTTCAATTTAGTATAAATAAAATATTCATAAGTTGTTTTAAGAGTTTTATAAGTCTATGAAATCCTACATCGAGAATAAACCAAAAGGTGATTGTGGTATTGCTTTATAAATGTCTCCCATTTCAATCATGTGTCTTCTAATATTAAAAAACATATAATTTGTGATCTAACTACTTCTTCTATTCTTAGTGGATTTGAACAGTTTTGAAGGTTATTTTTTATAATCTATTTAATTTTGAAAAGTTAAAATCAATGATAATTTGAAACATAAGATTTTTTCAATTATTGATCGTTCAGATTTATTTTCTGAACTAAGTTTTACAAAACTTCATATAAATAACAAAATTAAAAATACAACAATTGCCATATTAAAAAAATAAATTTTTTTCTAATACGTACATTATATTTTTTTAATAATTGAAAATCATAAAATTTCTCTTAAGATGTTTTGGGCCTACCTTTTAAACCCAAGGATTAAACAACACCCTTTAATATACTCATTACTTGCACAATATTATTAAGTAATAGTTGTTCTGTGTAAAGAAAATTTTCAAAATTAAAATTAATAAAATTATACCTAAGATCAACTATATCACAAAAAATAAATAAATAAATAAAATTGAGTGAATTTACTATTTTATTAATTGAAAAGACATAAAATTTCGCATCACAACAGGTAAGAAAAAATAATTTCAAATGAAAATGTCTCACTTTCAAAATTTTGTCTTGGGCCTCCACTATGCAGAACTTTCTCAAAATGAAAATAAGACATGATAATTCACCTTTGTTGCGTAATTAAAAAGTAAAGAATTACTCGTTGAGATACAATCATCCAATGGCATAAACAAACGAGTGACAACCATTATATATATATATATAGAGGAAGATGATATCTTTATAGAACTTTTATACATAATTAATCACAATAATAATGTGATAGTTGCATATGTCTTGATTAGTCTTTGGTTTAAAAAAAAAAAAAAAAAAAAAATGTTATAAGAACTAACAAATCTTATAATCATATAAGTTTTTCTTATTAATTGATATGTCATGCAATTAATTTGTAAAATTTGTTAATTTATATACATTTCATTTTATTTTAAAGTGACAAAATCAAAACTTCGAACTATAAGAATATCATCGCCATTGAACACAAGATCTGCAAACCATTCATATATATATATATATATATTCACCCATAACAAGGTGCAATAGAACAGCAAATACCCAGATGATGGAAAACTCCACCAACCAAAATAAAACTAAAGCAGAGACAGATGAAAATTAAGTAGTCTACTCATAGCAATCACCCAACTATGGTAAAACAGTCCAACATCACTGTTATTTTTTGAAAACTATATCAACATGAAGTCATGAGTGGAAGCTGGAGGTTGGACCGAGGGAGTAGCAGCCGGGGCTGCGGAAGAGGTGGAGGCGGATGGAGAAGACGAGGATGCGTCACAGTAACCTTGTAGAATGTTGGTTTCGTCGGGTGTGAAACCAAGTGCAGTCAACATGGAAGCCCAGCAATGGTGAGTGATCATACTAATGGCTTTGCAACATGGTGGACCGATATCTGTGGTGCCGTTTACAAAATAAACTACAATCTCATTCGAGCATGATTTAATCTCTGTCAGCGCATTCCAGCAATCAACCACGCCTCCATCGGTTTCCAGTCTCGCTGTGAGGTTGAACCCTGGTTTCATAAGAGAATGCAGCTCCCTACCTGCACTTGCATTTTCCATCAAACATGTCATTGAAAAAACCAAGAAAACTGTCATGCATTTCACAGCCACGCCCATCTTGTGCTTGCTTGCTTTCTTGCTAAAGTGAGGGAGAGATGTATAAAGAGAGACACAGATGATCAAGAAAAGTACAAGGAAAGGAATGAATTTATAGGTAGGGATGGTCTGAAAGAGAGAGAGGAGAGGATTGCAATTATTAGTTTCAATAATGTGGATTTATTAATATTGCAGAATCCAAAAGGCAGATGAGAGAAGATGAAGGGGTATTTGAAACTGTCATTGATCTGAAATATTGCACATGCACAGACATGGCTGCAAATTTGAAAAAAATAAAATAAATTGGGGAGCAATTAATGTCAAGTAACAATGAATTACCATTCACAAGTAGTGGAGGATAAATCAATGTGAAGGTTTTTTTTGGTGTTTAGACGTAAAGAGCACAAAAGGTCATCCCATTTGCACAACACAACTTTTTTGCTTTTTTAATACACATTTGAGTATCAATTTCTAAATATAAATTTATATTTCAACAATAATTAATTTTTGTTTAATAGTTTATATCTAAACAATTGATTTTTGTTCGATTCAAATAATATAAATGATGTGTACTGAAATAATGTGTAGTGTGTAAATAGATTCATTCACTTCACTAAAAAGTTTGGCTGTTTTCCCACTTTGGCACGTGAAGTTTTTTTTTTTTTTTTTCAATTTTCCTAAAGCTAATATATGTTCAAAATTAGATTTTTTAAAAAAATGTCACATGTCATAAAAAAATATATAAGATTTGAATTTGTATTAGAGATGTGAGTTATGTTAATAAAAAAATTAACATAATTATGTTTAAAAAAAATTAAATGAATAATTTTAAATACTCCTACAGCATTAATTTATTTATTTTTTATATAGATGATATAATTTGAATTTTTTGTTTCAACTTAAAATTACGATTTTATTAATTAATATCAAAAAAAATTATGATCAAACTATACGAAGCTGGTCCGGACACTCGGTTATTGCACCCATACTATACGCTTTCCCCATCAAATATGATCGAAATAACCTCAGCCCACAAATTACGATAAAATTGGGGGCTGAAAAGTAAGAAGTGACACAGAGAGATGAGCGGAGAAGTGCAGCTGCCGGGGAAGGAGGCGAACGTATTAAAGGGGCACGAGGGGGCAGTGTTGGCGGCGAGGTTCAACGCAGACGGGAAATATTGTCTGAGTTGCGGCAAGGACAGGACCATCCGCCTCTGGAATCCCCACCGTGGCATCCACATCAAGACTTACAAATCCCACGGCCGTGAAGTCCGCGACGTCCATTGCACCTCGTACACTCTCTCTCTCTCTCTCTCTCTATATATATATATATATGTATATATATAGAATGATTACACTGTTGTTCCATGTTAATCTGGTTATTATGTTAGCTCTTGAAAGATTGATGAATTGAAATCTTAATTTTAATCAGGACTTGCGACAAACCCTAAACCCTTTATTATTATTAATAACCTTCTCGCTCTGTTTGATTGGTCAGAAAGTGGAAGCAAAGAAAAATATGGTTTGCATAGGGTGGTGGTGGGTATGATGGTCCAATTAAGCACTAGTATGACTAATCAAATTCTGGTGACTCCTGAGATTCAAAGCCCTTTGTGCATTATTTGTTTTACTTTTGATTATTGGGGGTTGAGGTTTTGAGTAACTGATGAGTTGAATTGAGCTGTGTACATGGCTAGAATTTCATTGAAATTTTCTCCTGTGAGCCTATTGCATTTCTATTTCAGGGATGAAATTACTGACCCTCTTGTATCTCATCAATTGCCTGTTTATGAATGAAACTTTATTCTACAATATGCGTATGCAATTCATGTGCATCGTTCAATTTACTTCTAACATAAACTTGGATTGGCAGAAAAAGTGAAGAGGTTGTCTTGAACTCCACTGTATGTTTGTCAAGTATTCGAAGTTCTAATTATCTAGGATGTAAAAGTGGGATTTGCCTCTCGGTATGTGGGCCATAATTGAACAGATATGTAGGTCATGCCCCGGCGGCCTGTTGCTTTGCACGGTGGCAGCTGCATGGTGGGAAACCATTGACCCCACAAGGACATTTCGTCCTATAGGAGGTGAACGTAATACCTTGGGATCTCACCTGGTTAGAGAAGGTACATGGGCTATATATGTGATCGTTTACTAGTGACGACATGTTTTAAAGTTGAGTCTTGGACAAAATGGGTAATATCGTTGCTATTTGGGATGAGGCCATTACACGTGGTGTCCATGATGCAATGGCAGTGAGGAAGGAGAATAGGAAGAAGAGATGACGATAAATAGGTCATTTGTTTTTTTAAAAAGCCCTAACTAACATATGTATGTGTATTGTATACATGCCATGGTGTCAAGGCAATGTAGTTATAAAATAAAGATATTATAAGACTTCGACAGTAATTGAAGTAGGAGTTTCCTATTCCCAATCTCAACATGAACATAGTCAGCTTTTGCCTCATTGCCCCAAACTTGCTCCTTGTCCCATTAGGGGAGGGGCGAGCAAGGTAGATACATGGTTTTTTGGGTGGAATTACCATCCCCAGTGGACCAATACATGTATGATGTATCTTCTAGTGGACATTGGCAAATGGGTGGAATTAGGAACTTTAGCGGGTGTGACCTTGGTCCCTACCAGTTCTCCTGCCCTCAGCACTTGTTTCAAATTGCAAGTGAAAGGAAAGCTTGATGATCTTTCAGTTTTTATTTGAAGAATGTTATTTACAATTGCATTAAACATATTTGCACATTCTCATTAAATTGTTATTCTATTGTAGGCATATGTGCACATTCTCATTAAATTGTTATTCTATCGTAGGGATAACTCCAAACTTTGTTCTTGTGGTGGTGATCGGCAAATCTTTTATTGGGACGTATCGACTGGTCGTGTGATTCGAAAATTTCGTGGTCATGACAGTGAGGTTTGTGAAAGTTAATTTTCTTCTCATTGATAGCATATTAAATGCCGTTATTATCAAATTTTGTTTGATGTTAACGTAGCTCTGCTTCAACAATTAACATCATTGTTGATATACTTCTAAATTGATTTTGAAACTGCATTTTCTTGCTACCATCTCCAATAATTCAGACAGATTTACATCCTGCCTACTGGGTTTAAAGGAGCAAATGAGAGTTAAAATGAAGATATTTCCGAGTGTATTTACCTGCTATGAAACAACTTCATATCTGTGCTTAATACTTAAATGACAAAGTTAAAATTTTGACAGGCAGGTTACTAGTCTAGCAAACTCCAATTCCAGCCATACAAGTATTGAACATGGATATATAGTTGTCTTTTGGCTGACAGATGCATTTTCAAATATTATTGTGGTTTGGTCCTTTAACACTGTAGAGTTTGAAGCAACAAAGCTCTTAACAGTTATCTTTCTTTAAAATTGTTTAGTGATTTTGAAATTTCTTAATGGACAAAAAGGAAAAAGATATGTACCCTGAACATGTAACCATGAAATCTACCCCGAAAGTGAAGTGTGTGGTGGAGGTTGAACTTATTGTTGTGTTTGCCTTCGTAGAATGAATGTGATTCACACATTCCATTTTCAGGGTTCCTTTTTAGGGTGCCTAGCATTGCTGTAATCAAAAAAGTGTTTTATAGGAATGGAGAAGAGGGAAGTTATATTTTAATGGTTAACAACTTAAAATATATGAAATACAGCAGCCAGCACTATGGGGGTGCATATCATTTTTATATTTTTAATATTTGTGAGTGATAAATTTATATTTCTAGTGCATTGCATTTATCTTTCACTATTTTGTACAATTGAGGATATTGTGTGGTAGGCAACCCTAGCTTAAATCTTGCAAATAAATTGAAGCTTTTAAAAGTGGATTTAAAGATATGGAATAAAGAGGAGTTTGATGAACTAGAAAAGTAGAAGACAAAGGTCTTGGATGAGATTCGAGTTTTGGATCAGCAAGAAGCTAGTGGTAAGATATGGAGAAGGTTAAAAGGAAGAGCGGCATACTTTGTAAGGGTTGCAAGGTGGAAGAGATTAGCTAGAAGCAAAAAGCTAGATCTTTGTGGTGTAAGGAAAGGGGACAAAAATTACTAGGTTATTTCATTGGATAGCTAATGCATATCAAAGAATAATATTATAGGGAGGGTGTGTGTTGATGGAAGGCTTCTTATAGAGGATTCAATGACCAGGGATGGAATAGCAAATTTTTGTAAGGGTTTGGTCTAGGAAAGGCAAAGATGGAAACCACTTATATATGATATAGCCTTTAACATCTCTCTCTCTCTCTCAAGCTGTGTGGTTGGAAAGATCTTTCATGGAGGAAGCTGTTAGAACCCTCATTGATCTCAATAGGGATAAAGTCCTAGGACCTCGTAGTATAATTATGACTTTCGTTAAGAAATTTTGAGATGTGGCAATTCAGGAAGCATTGGAAATGATGACATTCTTCCATGGGCATTCGGTTTTTGTAAAAAGCTTAAATGTGCCCTTTGAAGCTTTGATTGCTAAGAAAGAAGGTGTAAAGGATGTTAGAACCTTCAGACCTATTAGCTTTCTCGGTGTGCTTATATGTTGTTTGCTACCCATTTGAAAGAGATTTTGAATGGGGTAATTTTGGAGTCTCAAATGCTTTTGTTGAAGGAAGGCAAATTCTAGATGCGATTATTGAGGCTAATGAATGTGTGGATTTTAGATTGAGTCGTGAGGTAGGGATGATCTACAAGTTGGATATTGAGAAGACATGTGATCATGTAAATTAGGGTTTCTTATTGTATGTGATGGGAAGTCTAGGTTTTGGTGAAAGATGTTGAAGATGGATTCATTTTTGTATTGCAACAATTCAAATCTCAATTTTAAAATGAATCACCAACAGGCTTCTTGCAGAGGTGTTTGAGGCAAGGTGACCTTTTATCTCCACTGGTTCATTCTTATTATAAAGGTGCTCCTAAGTTGTATGTCTGGTAGGATAGACCTAGGACAATTCATAGAGGGTTTTAAGGTAGGTGTGTCAAGGGTTCCCTCTTGGTGGTCTCTTACGTATTATATGCGGGGGATACTTTCATTTTTGGTGTGGCAGATCTGGTGCAAATGGGTCACCTTCGATGTTTCAGCTTCGATGTTTTCTGTTGTCATAAACTTGGCGAAGACATAATTGATTACCTTACCGTAAGAGAAGTTTTGAATGTTGAAGAGTTGACTTTATCCTTGGATGTAGAAGAATTACCCTTCCAATCACATACATTTGCCTTTCTTTGGTATCTACCTATAACTTGGAAGGTTTTATTGGGTTATAGAGCGGTCTTGGAAGAGATTAGCAAGTTAGAAGGTAGAATATTCAGCTTACACTTATTAAGAGTAATTTGTTGTGAACTTATTTCATATCCTTGCATGTGATTCTAGTTTTGGTGGTGAGGAGGCTTGAGAAGTTATATAGAGACTTTGGAGACAATGTGTTGAGAGCGCCTTTTCTTATATTTTTTCCTAGCCTCAACCAAAGGCTTCAATGGTAGATTATATTCCAATGTGAGTAATGATATTTTATGGGATGTTGGGCTGAAAAGGATTATGCAAGATTTGGAAGTGGCGCATATGATTGATTTGCTTAGTATATTTTATGGGATTAGGCTTGTTGGGAAAGGTGAAGCTCATTGTGGTAAGTTATTTTTGAGAAAGGAAGGTTGGGGTATGAAGTCCTTTTTTTGAGGCTTTGTTGGGGAGTAGAATGGTGAGTTTCCCTTTAAAAGACATTTGGACTGTTGGGGTTCCTTCAAAGTGGCCTTTTTTGTGTGGAATGTACTCTATTAGAAGATTTTATGGTGGTTAATTTAAGTAGGAGATGGTTGATCTTGTGAATTGGTAATGTGGCAAAGGATTTTTAGGGGCTCATTCTTGCTTTGTTTGGATGGAGTGGGTGTTTCACAAAAAGATGTTGTGGGGTTATGCTTTGTTGGGAGGAGGTGGGAGGAAGGGTGGGGAAGCATAGGCAAAAGGCTTGGTGTCTAGCTTTGTGCTTGATGGGAATTTCATGGAGGGAGTAGAACAAGAGAACTTTTCAAGGTGTAGATGAGCCTTTACATGTGCTTGAGTTTCTCTTTGGATATGTTGTATAGTATAGTTGGTTATGGGGATAGGTTTTTCCAAATCTCGATCAAATTATAGCTTTTGTTGGTTCTCTTCACTTATAAGTTGTTGGACCTTTTTGCGCGGAACATGGCATGGGAATTTTATTTATATCTATGTTTATTTATTTTTTATTGATAATTTAATTAAGATCTTAATATATTTTTTTTGATCAACAAAAAAGAGACCTTTACTGATGACGGTAACCAATACAAAGTTTAAGAACATTACATCAATAAAGGGGGGGAGAATGGTGCAAACATTATCATAGCTGAACTTCCAAATCCCAACTAGGTTGACACCTAGAAGCAAGCACAATCATATGACGTACCAAATCCAGAGTTGGTGAGTAACCAACCACAACAGAAGCGAAAAACAACCCCAAGAACCAGCAACTACACAAATCTAACAAGACAAAACAAGCTAACCACACTCTAACCACCCACAATCAACCACCTCATAGACATAGCCTGATTTGATTCAGATTATCCACAATATCATGCACTGAATAGGGGACAGTAGTCAAATTTGACTTAACCCACAGCCCAATCCTCACTTTCACTGTTTCACCAAGCTCATAGTTACTTATTTTATTAGAGATAAGTTTCCAAATAATGTTATGATTAAGTTTTCTATTTTAAATTAAGGTTTCAAACCTGTAAATATTAGGCCTTTACATTGTAGTCTTTAGCCTTGAATTATTGATAATGAATAAAAGGTTGTGGCCGTTTGTGATATTAGGGTTTCGACCCTTGTATTCTTCTCTCTTTTGGTTCTCCGTTAAACTTTTGATCTTCTCTTTTGGATCAATTCTCCATTTATTTTGGTTTTGAGATCAATCGAATGGTAGAATGGATTTCTTAATAGCCTTTCAGCATCAATTGGTATCAAAGCCCAATCTTGATCCATTGTTTTTGTTCAATCAGTTTAGTTGTTTTTCTTAATACGGCCTTGTCGTTCAAACCATCATTATCCTCACTACTTTATCCTCACCTCAGTCTCTCGAGCTACCATCGCTAGCAACCTCATACAATCTGTTTCTGCCATTGCATGGCCTTGCCGGAGAGCATTCCCATCGCAGCTCCCTTTCCTGCAACCCTCACACCATACTTTCTCTTCGTGATCGTTGCCTCTCGTTGGAACCAATTTATCATCAACAAATCAGACCTTGCACAAGTTCTGGTGACTCATTGCTTCCTCACAGCTTTGTATCATTATCATCTATGTTGTACAATGTCCATTGTCGTTGATTACCTATCTGGAGTTAACTGTTGTTGTTCCATCGTGCCTTCACCATGACTTGCCAAACTCTAGAGTTTCGATCGTTCAGCATTGCGTGAGGAAGGCGATGTTGCAGAGAAAGGGTTATAAACCCTTAACCCGACCCAAGTCTACTTGACCTATATTTCACTGACCCAATTCATTACACAACCCAACAACTGATTTACACCAGTCCACTTAATCCTTTAAAATCCAGCTCAACTCAGTTTAACCGACTACGTGGGTGTTTGGGAAGTGGGTTTTTATGTAGATTTTTTTAGTTGTAGAATATTATTGGATAAAAAAATTTTAGTGTTTGGGAAGATAGTTGGGTTTTTTTGTGGTTGGATGTGATGTTTGTGAGAGAAAAAGTGAAATAATTATGGGGTTGGATGTGATATTTTGTTTGGATGTGTTTTTTTTGGTTTTGCAAAACTTTTGTCTTTTAGTGGAAAAAATGAGAGAAAAATTTGGGAACCAAGTTCCCAAACACCACCTACCATTCACCAAGAATCCAATATTTTCAAACCAACTCTGGCCCAGCCCACTATTTATTTTTACAACCAGTGCCGGCCCAATTATATACCTTCTTTAGACATCAAGCCCAATCAAACAATCAGTCCCACACTGAAACTGACCCAGCCTACCTCAATCTCACAAAACCCTCGAACCACTTGTTCAGCCCACCCAAGCAAGTAGAACCAAACAGCCTCACAAAAAGAAAAAAAAAAAAAAATTATTCCCAAACCCAACCGTTTTCGTTAAACCAACCCACATACAGCCACATGAATAAGCCCAAATCAGGATCATTAATCCAGCCTTTAAGCCAACAATCACTCAACCCAACCTAAGACCTCACTAAGAAGCCCCAACCAATTTTCATTTTATCTAGCCAAGCACAAGACCAGCTTAGGTTTTACACCATTAACCATGTTCACCAATATTGACGTATACTCAAAATTTGATGTCTTAATCCTACATGGATTGAAGGATCAAATGGTACAAATACAATCTTCTTTGGATAAGTTGTTGGCCCTTGTTTTAGGAGATGTTTCAGAAATTCCTCAAGTGCTTGTGAGAATCATATGGAAATTGTCGACGAAACTATTCCAATGTGTGAGGAAAGTGCAATTATTTTGGAAGAAGGTTTGGAAAAGGTCGAAATATTAGAAGCTGCAATTACAGTGCAGGAAAATCTTATGCAGGAAGTGGTTCTACCCAAAGAAGAGCTTGTACATGCAAAGGGACTCAAATTGTCAGATTTTATTGATGTGCCACCACCAGAGTATTTCATCACGATAAAGAAGATTGATTTTATTGGTGTTGAAGAGTTTCTTCATGCATTGAATCCAAATTTAGTGGACCTTCATAAAGCATAGACACCTCTCTAGAGGTGATGTACAGGTGTCTGACATATGTCAAAGACGGACACGCGCTGGACACTTGGAGACACATTGAGGACCATATTTTTTTTTAAAATTAAAATTTTTTATTTTTTTTACTACAATAACAAATCTAAGATTGATAAATTTGATAAAATTAAATATTTGACATAAAATAAATATTAAATATTTAAAAATATGAAATATAATAAATCTATAAAATTTTATGTTTCGCACATGTCCCCAACGTGTCGTGTCCCGCATTTTTTGAAAATTTACGTGTTCAGTTCAAGTCGTGTCGCGTGTCTGTGTCCGTGTCCGTGTCCGTGTACGTGTCCGTGCTTGTGCTTCTAAGATGGACCTCATCAACACCTTGAGTACTGAGATTAGTTGGCATGAGAGGAAAATAAAACAACTTTTATATTCAAAGTATTTGATTCTTTTTCATAGGGAAAACTTAAAGGACAAGTTCTTTTTCTCAGTTGTAGAGATGATGCCGAACGTGGTATGGAAATTTTATTTATATTGTAATTTTGTATTTATGTTTATTTATTTTTTATTGATAGTTTAATTAGGATCTTAGCAAGGTTCTGAAAAGCGGTTGCGGTCGCCGTACGGTGGCGGTGGCGGTGACGCGGACGCGGTTGCGGTTGCGGGGTGTAAAGGCCGTAGTGTAACGGTTGCGGTAACCGGAACCGTGAATTTTTTTATTTTTCGCACAATTTGAAAAAAACTTACCGATACGTATATTTTTTTTTCATGATCATATTTATTGGGTTAAAAATAAATATTGATCAATTTTTAAGTATGATTCAATATATTTCATATTTTTAAATCATTATAAACTGAATTTTTTACATTTTATTTTAATAATTAATGACTTTATATTATATAAAAAATCAATCACTAATTATTATATATAAGATAAGCAATGACAAAAGTAAGAGAATAAATAAGAGCCTAAATATATATATATATACATATTTTAACCAAGCCAAATAGATAATGGCCACACTTATTATTATTATTATTTTCAAACAATATATAGATAGACACACACAAACAAAATGGTTTAGTGATAGCAGCTGAATAGAATAGCATAGGTCTTACAGTTTCAACAAATCAATAACATGTTCTTCATCTTCTTTTTTCTCTCTCTTTCTCTTGCTCCTCCATTTTCTCTCTTTATCTTCCCTCTTCTCTCCATCCCTCTTCCCCCATTTTCAGCTTTTTTTTGTGTGTTTTTTTGAAAGAAACACTTTGGAACCGTTACGTAATGGTGCCGTAACAGCCGTAACGGCTTGTTACGCACCGTTACAACCGCTACGGCAGCCGTTACGACCGACACACCTGTGAATCTCATTCACACTGCAAAAGCGGCCGTAACAGGTGGCTGTAACCGCCAAAACCGTTACGTAACAGCGTTACGTAACGGTTGTCGCCGCTTTTTAAAACCTTGGATCTTAGTATATTTAGTTACTTATTTTATTAAAAAATAACTTTTTAAATAATGCTATGACTCAGTTTTCTATTTTAAATTAGGGATTCAAGCCTATAAATATGAGGCTTTACTATGTATTCCTTAGCTTTAAATTTTGATATCTAGTCCAAGGTTGTGGCCGTTTGTGAGATTGGGGTTTTGACCCTTGTATTCTTCTCTCTTCTGGTTCTTTAAACTTTTGATCTTCTCTTTTGGATAAATTCTCCATTTATTCTGGTGTTGAGATCATCGAATAGTGGAACGTATTTCTTGATAGCGCTTCGGCATCAGTGTTATAATTCGAGTAGAAAAGGGGTTTGTTGGTTTTTGGGTATTATAATTTGAATAGAAAAGGGGTTCCAAACTTTTTATAGGCATAATTGGCTAGAGTGGCTAAGGTTTCATAGTTTAACCTTTCGTACATGGGCAACATCCCCTTTTGATGTGTTTTAATATAGTTTGCTTTACTTATAAAACACATATATATATATATATATATCCTTCACTCTTTTGACAGCTTTTTTCCTATATATTTTTCTTTTCAAGGTGAATGCTGTAAAGTTCAATGAGTATGCATCTGTTGTAGTGTCAGCAGGGTATGACCGTTCAGTGCGTGCTTGGGACTGCAGATCTCACAGCACTGAGCCAATTCAGGTTTCTCTCTCTCTCTCTCTCTCTCTCATAAAGACCTGCTGACTTGTTCTCCCTAAATTCGGGTGAATTTGCAGATCATCGACACATTTTTAGACAGTGTGATGTCCGTTTGTTTAACAAAAAGTGAAATTATTGCTGGAAGTGTTGATGGAACCATTCGAACATTTGACATTCGAATTGGTAGGTATGTAACATTGTAGCAACGAAATCATGAAACTACATATTTTGGCCCAGTATTTAAAAGAGGTCATTCACCATGCTTTATTCTTCTGGGACACCTTCCACCACAACAGTGCTATATGCACAGAATTAAAGCACAGAAAAATGCACAGAAAGTGCATTGTGTGGTCTAGATTTATTTTAACCATGGCCCACTAACACTCAAGATGAATCTTCGCCACACATTAACCTTTCTGTACATTTTTTGTATTTCAGTTATGTGCAACAATCATCTCTCCCTTCCATCATGACATCTCTCTTACAATGACTTTGATGCTTTTGACTAGAGAAATATGTGATGACGTGGGGCAGCCTGTCAATTGTATCTCACTTTCAAATGATGGTAACTGCATATTAGCCAGTTGCCTAGATTCTAATCTACGTCTTCTGGACAGGTAATTTCTCTTTCCACTTGTTCTTTCTATAAATATTGTGAACTTTCCTACCTTTTGACTGGTTCTTTTACATGTCAGATCTACTGGTGAACTATTGCAAGAGTATAAAGGCCATACTTGCAAGGTCAGAAAAGGAGCCTAGATTAAAACTTTGTGATGGTGTCTTTTGGTTCTTCATAATAGTTATAGCAGTTGTTAGGTTAAGCATTTATTTTACAATGTTCTACTGTTGGCTTATGCGTGCTGTTAAGTTTCAAACCAACTTTTCTGTATCTTATTTTCAGTGATAACTCAAATCTAGCCTGTGCCTTGTGTTGTGTGTCTAATTTCTAACTATTAAATGATCTCTCTAATTTTTCCCATTTTGTTGTTTCTCCATCAGTCGTTCAAGATGGATTGCTGCCTTACAAACAGTGATGCCCACATAATTGGGGGTTCTGAAGATGGTTTTGTTTTCTTTTGGGATCTGGTAGATGCATCTGTAGCATCCAGTTTCCGTGCTCATACCTCTGTGGTATGTTTCTCTTCTAGAGCTGCTGTATTTCTTAATTTGGTCATCAATGTTCATGTTATGGCTTCTAAATGTCCTGTTTCCTACTTGCAAATGGATTTATGGTTTCCAGAGTATATTCACTTGTTTCCTGGAATTTTTTAAAATATATATATATATATGGAGAAGCCTGTCAGATGATTTGAGAATTAAGATCCATACTTCCTCATGTGTGGAAGTTGGATACTAAATATAGAGTTAGAACTCCCCAAAGCTTGAAGAGTCCTCAATTATACATTTCCCTTTCACTTTGTGTTATCTTGTATAATTTGAGAATGTAAATATTGTTCCAACTTCCATGAATATTACAAATATAGTAAACAATTGTTTTCAAGAATTTATATGATTTTCAGATTATTAAAAATAATATGGAAATTGCGGTTTCAATTATCTCCAAGGTTCTGCCTATGACTTTATGTGTTCAGTAATCCATTTGCTATATTATCCATGAGTGAATACTTTCTGTTTCTCTCACTAGAAGGCTTATATATATTTATGAGAACAGATTTTATGGAATTTATCTTTTGGTTGCAATGATGTTCTCATTATTCTAGTCATATTTTTTATTTGCATCTTCTAAATTTTCAAACCTACCCGTTTTTTGTAAGTTCGTGGAGGAAAACATTTAAATCAAATTAGTGTATGTTGTTGATGTATTCATCCTTTAAGGAATTATTTATCAAAAAAAAGTATTCATCCTTTAAGGAAGTTTTTGAAGAATAGAAATAATCAAGCTTCGAAAGGCATCTTGAAATGACTCCTTGTGACAATCATTGTTTGGTATAGTCAACATCCATAGGGTGTAATGTACATCCATTTGTACGAATTTATTCTCAAATGCAACTGATAATAACTATTAAAAATGGTTTATACACTGATATTTGAAAGAAATGCCACTTCTATATGTTCTGAAAAGTGGCAAAAGGTGTCTAGAATGTGTCTGCAAAATCTTTTGTTATCCTATGAATATTTTTTTCTAAATTCAGTTACATTTTTTTTTTCCCTTCATTTCCTAAATATTCAGCAGTTTGGTAGTATATGCAGCAGACAACTAATAAATAAACATTTTAATTTTCTCAACATAGTTTATTTAGAAGCAGACATTATGCAGCATGCTTAATCAGTTTCTGAGAAAGAAAATATCTTAGTTGCGGGAACCTCCTAGTGGGGGTGACAAATCCGCTCTAGAACCACAATTTCGTGATGCAAAGTAAAAATCTTGTTTGAACCTCATTCCATCGAGAAAGAGCCGTGCTTTCAACTAGGATGGAACCTCCCAAACATTTGAACCCAACAAAAGAAAAAGAAATGCTACCGAGCAAAAGAAAATCAGTAGCAGCCATCAGATTATAGGAATAAATTTGATTCAAGTTTATTCTAATACTTCATATTTTACATAATATATATTTATATTCAAAAAAAAAAATTTGACACCAAGCTAAAAATATTACAACTAAGCAAAAAATATTTCTTATAATATATTAATATATTTTTATATAAAATGTATAAACGCTCCCAATCTTAGAATCTCCTATATGTCCTCACTCTCTTGCTCCGGTTTCCTCTTATGCTCCGTGTAACAATGAAAGTTTCACTATATTGTTGATGTCTTGGTTAAATGAGGAAGTGAACTATGATACATGTCTTTTTAATTATTTCGCATTCTTGCTATTATTATTTTGTAAAATATTGTTGATCCCATAAAATTGAGAATGTGTTGTTTTATATTGGCAGGTAACTAGTGTGAGTTATCACCCAAAGGACAGCTGTATGATAACTGCCTCTGTTGATGGCACCATTCGGGTTTGGAAAGCTTGAGAAACTTGTATTAGTTGGCTGGCTGTTATTTGCTTTGCCCTTTTTCTGCCACCTGATTTGTTGAGGAATATTTGTATCAATAGTGATGAATTCTTCTAACATATCAAACCTGCAACTTCTCATTCAAGGAAACTCTGGATCAGAGATTAGAGGGTACAAATGGGGATGAACCATCTCCATTTGTTTTAATTTTTATTTTTATATATTACTGAGATTTCATTTTAGAAACTTGGACACCTGGTTTATCTCTACCTAACCAAGCCAGAGGTTGATGTCTATGAAGTATTCGGAGCTTATCAAAGTTTGGAACTTTTTCTGCATTGGACATGGCATAAATATATAGCTTGAAACTCAATGTACATTGTATAGAGTAATTAATTAGCATTTCGATGAGTTATCTGTGAATCAATTTTGTAGTACTGAAAAGCCTTGCCTTCTTGCCCTTGTGTTGTTACATTGGGGCAGAGTCAGAGGTTCATTTCATGTGTTTTTTATTTATTTATTTATTTTCTGGTTGGAAAATTAAATGTCATTAAACCTTGTTTCTGTAGTGACTCAGTCTGACTGCCTATCGTTGTTTGCTACACTAGCTTTGAGAACACATATGATTCTTTAACGCTGTATTTGGTTAGGAGATTTGGAGAAAGATTTGGAAAGAGAAATAGAAAATGAATGTGAAATGTGAATGAAATATGTTTTACATCTTTTTCCTTTTCTTTTTCAAATTTCCTAACCAAATACAAAGTAAGATTTATAAGATAGTTTGACAATAATAAGCTTTCCTACCCTGATTCATATTATGAGGTTGCATTCATTAGCACATTTTAGGCATATAAGTGGTGGTACACGCACAGGAATTATTTTTAGATGTAAGAATTCAAATTAAATTGTTTTAATGTTAGCTTTGTGGGAGTTGAAAAAGAGCATCTTAGTCATTTTTCTGTCAAATAATAAAATTTCTTAATATGAACTATTATCTTATGACTTGTTTGATGATAAAGGAGTAAATAGAGAATAGTTGTATTTTCTCTTTCTTGAAACTTTTTTTTTTATTTTTTTGGTAGTGAGTCATCGAAGTCAACCATGCTTTGTTTGTTGCTTTCACCAAAATTTTCGTTCTTGTATATTTTTTTGTACCATCATCTTAGTTGCCATTTGATCTTTGTCTTGTTTTGTTCCCATTTATTTTTGTAAAAAATATGTAAAAATTTATCAAATCTTTATGGAACTTGTTTTCATCTTCCTACAAATAGGGAATAGTGTGGAAGAATTACATTAACTTAAATTTGTATTTTGAATTTTTTTTATTTGTTATTATTTAAAGTTGTATTTTGAATTTATTTATTTATTATTATTATAGTCACATGCTAAACTACACAATTTTTTGGAACTTCAATATATTTAGATATAGAACATTCAACAAGTTTTCGAATCACATCAAATGATGTGGGCATTAATTTGTTGAATCTCATCGCGAACATGAACGCTGTGTTTAGTTGGAGGATTTGAGAAGGAATTTGGAAAGGAAAAGGGAAAAGTTAGGTAAAATGTAAATAAAATATACTTATGTTTCACCTAGTTTCACACACCTTTTCCCTTTTCCTTTCCAAATCCCTCCCCAAATCTCCCAACCAAACACAGCATAGGTTTCATCATCATGTATCTATGTTTCACGAAATGAATAAATCCATTTTCCTACTGTTGGTAGTCCCTTGTTTAATGAAAATCTTTAACTTCATCAGTTTGTTAAGTAAATAAATAGTGTGTAAATGTTCGGAAACATGAGAACTTACGAGTACTACTTTACCTCCATAGCAACAACAACATAAACTTGGAGGTTCATATTAGAAATTTTTTTTGCATAACAAAAAACACATAATCTACTTTTACCTAAATTCAGAGCAACATAGACCTATAGGAAAACAATTAGAGCAAATTTTAAACATAAGTTATGTGGAAACATATAAATTGATAGAAATTAATTTAATTTTAACATGTGCCTAGTTTTGTTTGTTTTTTGTTTTTGTTTTTTTTTTCTTGCTTCAATTGAATTACTTGGCACTTCAATAGTAATTGTAATTTGTAGATGATTCTGATGTTCCTTCACAATGTATATACCCTTTAGAGTAGTACATTTCATTCTCCTTTTATAAAAGATATTCTGCATGTATTGTTTTCCTTTTTTTAAACTGTCATTTTAACATAGCGAGTTCTGTTATACAAAATATATATTTAAATAAAATAAATAAATTCATATTTAATTAAATTAAAATTATAGAATAAGAAATCATAAGACTAAATCATACAAAAGATTACAACTTGATGAACAGAAATAGATAACAAAAGAAAATATTAAAATAAGAAAATGAAACAAATTGAAACTTGTGTGATACCATAAGCTCCTTAAAACATATTCACCACCTCACTGTAGGTGTTGGAGGTACGCCGGCATCTATCTCCCAAGATATGACAGTTAGAACTTGCTAAGTCAGAAACACCTTCTATTTAGCTTTAGCGAACTGACAATGACAGCACTTTCTCACACATGAAGAATATATTGAATAGACTGACTATCACTTGAGAGCAAAGAAATTATGTGTGTCATAAACAAAGAGGGAGGTCTCTTTCTGTACACAAAGGAAGAGAGATAAGGAGCCTTTTATCAATCAATGTGGAATTCACTTTTGCAAAACTGCCCAACTAATACAACCACCAAACAGACTTAGATTTTTTTAGTAACTTTTGGCTTTTTGGCTAAAATATGATGGAAAAAAAACTAGTATGTTTGGGATAACTTTTTGAATTTTTACGAAAAGATGTGCAAAAAGTAGAGAGAAAAGGAAAATTTTGACTTTTTAATATGGGTTGTTGGTTTTTTAGTTTTTTTAGTAACTTTTTGACTTTTTGGCTAAAAAAGGCACTTGCCAAACGAGGCCTTAGTCTAAAAAGGATTAAGTTGATAGGCCACCAATCTAGCCCAACCCAAACTTAACCCTCAAGCCCAAGTCCTAAGATCCACAGATCACGGACCCAGCTCGAGCGGGCAATGCATGCATGTGACAGTTTTTACATAACTAACTTGGACCATAGTCTTGGCCCAAGCTCATCCTTGAAGCATCTATAATTTACTTCCTCCGAAAAATTTGGATGTCCCAAAGGATTCATGCCCTGATCAAAAACTTGGGATTTAAATACCCATCAATACTTTCCTCTACAATCAATATGGAATAGGTATACACCATTCACAATACCTTATTTATGAGATAATTTCTCATTCAATTCTCAATGATCTTTTGTCACTCTTTTTGTGGCGTAAAGATCATGTTACAAAGAATCTAAACTCATTTGGTCTCACCTCAACCGGTGATTAGGACCTACTTTAATTTCACTTTAAAATTACCATAAAATTATTTTTTTCCAACAAGTTCCTCCTATACTTTCAATGCCATAGGTGCAAATTCTTTTTTACCCAAGTTGCTTCTTGTAGAGACAATTCCTAACCTTCTTTTGTCCCCATTTGTTTGATTACAATTCTCTTAAATTATTTTTAAACGGATTTTTATTTATTTTTATTGAATTTTTTTTTTTCATATTTAAGTCAATTTTTTATTTTATTTTATAGATATATCAAGATTAGATACATCTCACTAAAAACAAATAAAAACTTGAACAAAGATGCACACAAATTTTTGTTTGAATTTTCATCAATTTTCATTGTTTTTTTTTTATATTTTAATTAATTTATTTTACTTTTTATATGCATATAAGAAATACAAAGAATTGATTAAAATATTTAAAAAAAATACTAAAAATAAACAAAAACTCGTCTAAAAATATTTTATTCCTGATTGAAATTGTTTTTCTTTTTCTTTTTGTTCTTCTTCATGTGTGGTGGGATGCATCTATACAAAACACAGTAAAAGAGAAAGAAAAGGAGAAAAAAAAAAAAAACATGTTAATAAAATAAGCAAAAAATTCTTACATACAATATCATGGTGATAATACCAATATATTTATTTTTTTGATAATTCGATATCCAGTCTATTAGATTGAATAATTTGAAACACCAATTACAAAGTCCCAATTAAATCCAAATAAAGCCCTACACGTCAACTGATCCTAGCAACACCAGTATATCAGGATTGTTTTAAAAAGTAGGTTAAAAATAAACTCTTTGACTTTTTTTAATTTTTTTGAAAAAATATATAAAAAATAGAGAAACGATGTGACAAAAGGCCTTAGAAGAGTTTATGGATAAGTATAAGTTTGATTGGAGTATTAACAGGAATATTAAATATGAGTTGAAATTTGTTAAAGTTGTAGATCTCAATTTCATGGTGAATTGATTAATTTTTGTGATATAAACCGTTCATCTTATAACAGAAAATTATCCATGTAAAAAATTAAGTTAATTTAACATCAATTGTCATATTATTAGATCATTTTTATTTTTGAGGCTTACATGTTTGTAAGAATAAATCATCCATCTGTTATAATATATACACAATTTGATCATCTGATTATTTATACTTGAACAACCTAATTTTTTGTATGCATATTCTTTTCAGTTTGTCATATGAAATGAACAATTTAAATCATCGCCATGAGTACATATTAGTCATATAATACACTAACTTTACATGTTCAGATTTTCAACTTTAGCAAATCCAAACTTATTAAATATGGGAAAAACTCTATGGTATACATCCTCAAAGGTGTATACCATATATGCACTTATTATGTATTTTGATGGTGTATATTATTCATTTTTGTAATAAATATTACATAATTTTTTGGTAGAATTACGATAATTTATGATTTAGAAATGAAGTCACGTATTTTGTGGTAATATTACACATTTTTTTATTCAAATATTTTCTAACCAAGAAAATTATGACATTATCACACAAATATTTAAAAAATATATGTAACATTAAAGCAAAAATACATAATTTCATTTATGAATCATAAATTGTCATAATTCTATCAAAAGAAATATACACTATTTACCATAAAAATATGTAATAATGGTGCATATAATATACCATAGCATTACGCATATTTGAGGGGTATATACCATAAAATTTCCCTAATACAAAACAAACACAATTTCTATATAAAAATTTCGTACATAATGACATGACATTCTATAAGCCTTTCATTTCTTGCCAATATACTCAATATGGTGCCTTTTAATTACAAGCATGCTACTGCTATATCATTTTGAATGTATTTTATATATACAAATTCTATTTGTAAAGTACTTTGTTATTTCAAAAGAAGGGTAAATTATAAATATACTCCTTGATATTTGTTTAAAATATTAATTTTTTCATGTAATTTTAGAAATTCCATTCCGTCATTTTAAATTTTTAATCGCATAACAAATGTCTTCTTTCATTAATCAATCATTAAGTCAATTAATAATTTTTAATAATGTCAAAAATATATTTCAATTAACAATTCTAGTAATTTTATTATTATTTTTTTTTTATAGATTGATCTAGCAATTTTATTATTGTATAGGAAAGTAATTAAGAATTTCATTTTTTTTTTTATAATTTTGTTAAAGGGAGATTTGGTGATAGACCACCTTCACTGTTTAATTTATTTTTCAAAAAGACAAGAATTATATAAGTACTTTCAAAGCCCTCTAATATTTTAAAATTTGTTTCTTTTACTATATTACCCTCATATCTATCAGCTCTCCTATTAAACCATCTTCACAGTGTATTTCAGAGTAAAATTTTATTTTGAATCATAGAAAAATTTACTCTGATTCACTGAATCAGAGTAAAGTTTGTTATGATTCAAAGTAAAATTTTATATTGTTAAGCAAATTAACATGTTTTTAACCAGAATAAAATTTCAGAGTAAAATTTTACTTTGAATCATAGTAAATTTTACTATGATTCAAAGTAAAATTTTATATCGTTAAGCAAATCAACATATTTTTAACCAGAGTAAAATTTTACTATTACAACAAATAAAATACATACTAAATGAATGAACTATTCAAATTTTACTCTTAGATCTATTAACAAATAAAATAAAATAAAAAAGCCAATTGGAAACAACAAAGTGACATCTACAACTCATATTGCTTTCTGGCCTTTGAGAGAGAGGTAAGGAAAGATAAAATAGAAAATAGAGAGATCTAAGAAAGATGCGGATAAGAAGCTACAATTGGCTTTTCTTATCTCTATATCTCTTATCAACTTCATGAGGGAGTTCGAAACCCTAACCCTTCAATGATCGTCAATGTGTGCAGTCGATTAAAGCTTACAATGACGCCATTAACGTCGTCATAGTTACGAACGACGGCGGGAAGAGAGATGGAGGAGAGAGAAAGAGAGAACAACCGTGATGTTCGAAGGTGGTGGCGGCGGCGGCGGAGCTAAAAGGAGTAGCACAGCGGCAACGGATGGAGAGAGATCGACGGGTGGTAGCGATGGAAGGAGTGAGATTGACAGATAGCGGCGACAGGGGAAGAGATCGACGGGTGGCCTTTAATCTAGCTATGAAGAGAAGCTATGTTTAAAAGGGGAGGAGAGAGACAGAGAAGGTGGGAAGAGAGTGGGTGGAGAAGGTGAGAAGATTTAGTTGAGGGTATAATAGTTTGATAAAATATTTAAATAATAAATTTTATCCTTTATGCAAGACTTTATAATTATAAGGGGGTTTAGAAAGTATAATTTTTTTCTTAATCCTTTTAACAATGAAATGAAGGTAAAGGGGGTTTATAGCCAAATTTCCCTTTGTAAAATGACAAATTCTGATAAAAAAATATTTATAATTTTTGAAATCACATAAAATAATCGGTATTTTAAACAAATTTTCAAAAATTATTTATAATTTGCCCTCAAAACAAATATGATTAATGTGAGACATATGAGATGGTTAATTCAATTTTGAAATATGTTAATCAATATTTTTTACTTTTATAATCTACTAAATTTAAATACATTTAAAAAGTATAAAATTTATAGTTTTTTTTTTTAAAAAAACAATTCACTACGTACTAAACAATACAAAATAAATATAAAAGTATATTTTTTTTATATTTATTGATTTTTTAAAAGATTTTTTCACAAATATTTTTTACTTTTTTAAGTATCTAAATTAGATACATTTAAAAAATAACCAAAATATTAAAAATAAAAACTTGAAAAACTCTAAAAAAAATAGAGTGATTTTTAAATATGAAGTAAAAAATACATTTGAGAATGAATTTTAAATTTTTTAAGAAAGAATATACAAAAAAATAAATAAATAAAGTGAATAGAATGAATATTTAATTGTTTTTATATAAATTAATATTTTTTTTTATAATTTTTGTTGGGAGAATGTTATTTACCCAATCGAACCTAAAACAGACAGGGCTATATAAGTGTGTTTTGGCAACTTACGTTTTAATTTTTTAATTTTTTTAAGTCGTATTAATTTTCCTATTTTTTTTATAAAAAAAAAATTAAAAAATCATAAAAAAATCAAAAAATGTTTAGAAGGGTTTTTGGAATCATAATTCTACCCCTACATTCTAGTATAACTAGCCTATCACCCGTGCTATGTACGGAATAATTATAGATATTTATATTTGTTTTAAATTTTTTTTAATATATAAATTATGTTTTTAAAGATTTTTTTATAAAAATAATTTAACAATGTTATCACTAACCATGGTGTATATGAGAAATTAAAAAGGCTACTGCAGTAACTATGCACGGGTTGTATCTATAGTTATTTGTATGAGGAGATTTTAAATGATTAGGGATTTTGATCAAATCAATAAATGCAAGCATGTGGAAAGACATGTGGATTGAAAAAAAGTTAATAAATGCTGATCAGGAGATTTTGACCAAATCAATAAATGCTGAGGTTTTTTTTTTTAATAAAAAATTTAGAAAATTAAGGTTGGGAGATTGGAGCTCTATGTGAATCATGATTTTTAAATGTTTTTTTTTTTTTAAATGTCTTCCTTTTTTCCTTTTTTATATTATATTAAAGTTTGATATTTTGATAATAATCATATGTGTTGGACTTTTCAAGGAATTAAATGTCTTTTTTTTATTATATTATATTAAAGTTTAATATTTTGATAATAATATGTGTTGGACTTTTTAAGAATTTTTTTTATACTTGTTCTTAATGCATTAAAGTGTTATTATGAGAGCTAATAATCATATGTGTTGGGACTTTTCAAGGAATTCATATGTGTTGGATTTCAAAGAATTTTTTTTATGCTTGTTTTTAATGCATTAAAGTGTTATTATGAGGGTAAGACTTGGGAGTTTGAAGAAGTTAATAAATGCTAAGATTTTTTGTTTTTTTAAATCAAAAAATCAGGAAATTTAGATTGGGAGATTGGAGCTCCCACAAGGCTTGGGGTTAAAAACCCCATTTTGCTTAATATATAGTATAGATGTGTTGGATTTTTTAAGGAATTAAATGTCTTTTTTTTTATTATATTATATTAAAGTTTAATATTTTGATAATAATATGTGTTGGACTTTTTAAGAATTTTTTTTATACTTATTCTTAATGCATTAAAGTGTTATTATGAGAGCTAATAATCTTATGTGTTAGAACTTTTCAAGAATTCATATGTGTTGGATTTCAAAGAATTTTTTTTATGCTTGTTTTTAATGCATTAAAGTGTTATTATGAGGGTAAGACTTGAGAGTTGGAAGAAGTTAATAAATACTAAGATTTTTTGTTTTTTTAAATCAAAAAATAAGGAAATTTGGATTGGGAGATTGGAGCTCCCACAAGGCTTGGGGTTAAAAACCCCATTTTGCTTAATATATAACTAGCCTATTACCTGTGCTATGCACGGGATAATTATAGATATTTATATTTGTTTTAGAATTTTTTTAATATATAAATTATATTTTTTAAGATTTCTTTCTTATCACTAATCATAGTGTATGGGGGAAATTGAAAAGGGTACTGCAGTAACTATACACGAATTATATCTATAATTATTTGTATAAGGGGATTTTAAATGCTGATCAGGGGATTTTGACCAAATCAATAATTGCAGGCATGTGGAAAGATACGTGGATTGAAAAAAGTTAGTAAATGCTAATAAGGAGATTTTGACCAAATCAATAAATGCTGAATTTTTTTTTTAAATAAAAAATTTAAAAAATTTAGATTGGGATATTGAAGCTTCCATAGGCTTGGGGGTTAAAAATCCCTTTTTGCTTAATATATAGTATAGATATAGATAGATAGATAGATATATCCTTTTATTTTTATTTTTATTTTTGTGTGGTTTCTATTCGGGTATTTTTTTTTCAATTTATTTAAAATGGAGTTGTGGGTATCTTTTTTTTTTTTTTAAATTAATTTATCTGTGGTTTCTATTTATTTTTAATTATTATTATTTAGGTAAGTTATGATGTGAGTTAGATATGTGATAGATATGTGAGTTTTATTGATTTAAAGTTTATTTAGATAAACTTTATATATTTTTTTTTAGTTTTTAGTTTTTTTTTGTTATGTTATAATATGATATATAAAATATAGATAGATATCTACAACTTTAATAGAAAATATTATCTGATTTTTTGGGGAAGAGAAAATGAATGCAAATTTTAATATTTTTTTTGAAAATTTGTGAAAGAGATTAGGAGGGAGAGATTATGAAATATTTTTGTTATTAAATATATAAATCAGTCAATAGTTTTTTTTAATCTATTTTGTAAATTAAAAATCAATAATTTTGAAAAATTGATTAATTTGTCCCATTAAGTAATTTAAAATTTTGATAGATATACATAAAAAAAATACATAATTATATTATTAAATCACAATTCAAATTTAGATGTTATATCTTTTTGAGATCTATAGCTAAATTCTTATCTTTTTTTAAAAAATTTTTGTGTGTAACCATAGTGTATGGGAGAAATTGAAAAAGGTGTTGCAATAATTATGAGAGAAGTCAAAAGGGATTGTGGGTTGGAAAAGTCAATAAATGCTGAGGTTAGGTTGGGAGAAGTCAATAAATGCTGAGATTTTTTTTTTTAAAATCAAAAAATTAGAAAATTAAGATTAGGAGATTGGAGCTCCTATCTGATTTTTGGGGAAATGAAAATGAATGCAAGTTTTAATATTTTTTTTTGAAAATTTGTGAGAGAGATTAGGAGAGAGAGATTATGAAATATTTTTGTTATTAAATAAATAAATCAGTCAATAGTTTTTTTAATCTATTTTGTAAATTAAAAATCAATAATTTTGGAAAATTGATTAATTTGTCCCGTTAAGTGATTTAAAATTTTGATAGATATACATAAAAAAAAAATACATAATTATATTATTAAATCATAATTCAAATTTAGATATTATATCTTTTTGAGATTTATAGCTAAATTCTTATCTTTTTTATTTTTTATTTTTGTGTGTAACCATAGTTTATGGGAGAAATTGAAAAGGATGTTGCAATAATTATGAGAGAAGTCAAAAGGGATTGTGGGTTGGGAAAAGTCAATAAATGCTAAGGTTGGATTGGGAGAAGTCAATAAATGCTGAGGGTTTTTTTTTTTTTTTTTAAATCAAAAAATTAGAAAATTAGGATTAGGAGATTGGAGCTCCCATAGGCCTTGGGGTTGAAAACCCCTTTTTGCTTAATATATAGTATAGACTAGCATATCACCCGTGCTATGCACGGGTTGTGTTTACCACTTTATCTTTTTTTTTTCTTTTTTTATACTATATTAAAATTTAATATTTTGATACTAATCATATGTGTTGCACTTTTCAAGGAATTTATATGTGATGGACTTTTCTAGGAATTTTTTTCATACTTGTTCTTAATGCATTAAAATGTTAGTATGAGGGATTATAATCATGTGTTGGATTTTTCAAGGAATTCATATGTACTTCACAATTATTTCTATATATGTGAATTGTGATTTTTAAATGTCTTTTTTTTTTTTAAATGTCTTCTTTTTTTTATATTATATTAAAGTGTAATATTTTGATGATAATCATATGTGTTGGACTTTCAAGAAATTCATATGTGTTGGACTTTTCGAGGAATTTTTTTTTTTTTATGATTGTTCTTAATGTATTAAAGTGTTATTATGAAGGATAATAATCGTATGTGTTGGGACTTTTCAAGGAATTCATATGTGTTGAACTTTTCAAATTTTTTTTTTTATACTTGGGGGTTGGGAGAAGTTAATAAATGCTAAGTTTTTTTTTTTTAAATAAAAAATCAGGAAATTTATATTGGGATATTGAAGCTCCCACATGACTTGGGGGGTTAGAAACCCCCATTTTTCTTAATATATATATAGATAGATAGATAGATATATCTTTTTATTTTTGTGTGATTTCTATTCGGGTATTTTTTTTTCCAATTTATTTAAGATGGAGTTGTGGGTATCTTTTTTTTTTTTTAATTTAATTTATCTGTGGTTTTCATTTGTTTTTAATTATTATTATTTAGGTAAATTATGATGTGAGTTAGATATGTGATGGACATGTGAGTTTTATTTATTTAAAGTTTATTTAGATAAACTTTAAATATTTTTTTTTTAGTTTTTTTTTTTTTGTTATGTTATAATATAATATATAAAATATGGGTAGATATCTACAACTTTAACAAAAAATATTATCTGATTTTGTTGGGGAGAGAAAAAGAATGCAAGTTTCAATATTTTTTTTTTGAAAATTTGTGAGAGAGATTAGGAGGGAGAGATTATGAAATATTTTTGTGATTAAATAAATAAATCAGTCAATAATTTTTTTAATCTATTTTGTAAATTAAAAATCAATAATTTTAGAAAATTGATTAATTTGTCCCATTAATAAATTTTTTTTTGTTATGTTATAATATAATATATAAAATATGGGTAGATATCTACAACTTTAACAAAAAATATTATCTGATTTTTTTGGGGAGAGAAAATGAATGCAAGTTTCAATATTTTTTTTTGAAAGAAAATTTGTGAGAGAGATTAGGAGGGAAAGATTATGAAATATTTTTGTGATTAAATAAATAAATCAGTCAATAGTTTTTTTAATCTATTTTGTAAATTAAAAATCAATAATTTTGAAAAATTGATTAATTTGTCCCATTAAGTGATTTAAAATTTTGATAGATATACATAATAAAAAATACATAATTACATTATTAACTCATAATTCAAATTTAGATGTTATATCTTTTTGAGATCTATAGCTAAATTCTTATCTTTTTTTTTAAATTTTTGTGTGTAACCATAGTGTATGGAAGAAATTGAAAATGGTGTTGCAATAATTATGAGAGAAGTCAAAAGGGATTGTGGGTTGGGAGAAGCTAATAAATGCTAAGGTTGGGTTGGGAGAAGTCAATAAATGCTGAGGTTTTTTTTTAAAATTAAAAATTTAGAAAATTAAGATTAGGAGATTGGAGTTCCCACAAGTCTTGGGGTTAAAAACCCCCTTTTGCTTAATATATAGTATAGATATAGATATGTGCTTTGATTTTGAAAAATTAATTTCACCCCTCCTTTTGAAAACTAGTTCCAAGAGGGCTTTTAAATTTTAAAATTTGGCCTATCGGTCGTCCGATCAATTGATCTGAAGAATGCTTTTTTTTTTTTTTTTTTTTTTTGTGTGTTGCAATTGACACTTGTTTTTCCTTAATATTTTTAATAAAACAATATTTTTGGAATTTTTTAAAATTTTTATGAGTTTTTAATAGATTTTTGAGTTGTATGTTTAGTCATGAGTTGTAAGTTTTTATATCAGATATCATATGTCACATTAAAAATTTCTCACTCTTTTCAAAACTCATTCACCAAATAAATTTTCTGCACTTAAATTATAATTTCAAAAATATAAACTTAAAATACAATTCTATTCTCAAATCATATTTAAAAAACTTTACCAAACGTTATTTATCTTTTTATTAGGAGTGTTTTGGCAACATGGCTTTTAGCCACTTTTTTAGGTTAGCCGCAAAAGCCAAAAGTTGGTTTTTTTGTCTTTTTTTTTTCATTTGGGAAGTTGGTTTTTAGCCAATAGTGAAATTATAATTTTACCCTTTATAGGACAAAATGTGTTACATGGATGAAATTGTAAATATTTTAAATAAATGGGAGTAGTTTGGTCATTTTCTTGTGATTTGACATCATAAACAAATATTAATAAAAAAAAATCAAAAGTAATTTTTTACCAACTTCCTAAATCATTTGTCTAAAAAAGTCAAAAATTTGGTTAAAATCTAAAAAATCACTTGTTACCATCTTCCCAAAATAAGCCCTAATTTCTCTAAACACCACACACATATATATATATACATGATAATGATAGGTAGTTCAAAATTTTATGGCTCAAATAATTTAAAACGACGTCATTTTAAGTGTAAATAAATATAAAACGACGTCATTTTAAAAGATTTAAATAATTTAAACCAGAAAATTTTAAGTTATCAAATATTTTATATATATATATATATAAGAGTCTAGTAGAAGAACGTGTTACGTGTGTTTACCAAAAAAATAAAATAAAAAACAGAAGAACGTGTTACGTGTACATCTCGCGATAAATCTCGTAAAACCAACGAAGTAGGATCTGCTCACGCGGAGAAGATCATGTCATTGCATCACGTACATTCTACTCTCTCTCTCTCTCTCTCTCCCCTCCGTACTCTGTGTTGGCGTTTTTATGATCATCTTATTACTTTCCATTTTTCTCTCTCCAAACCCCTGCTTACTCTGCTAGCTGTAGAGAAAGAGAGAGTGAGTTGAGGCACAAAACAACGAGCAAGGATTTTCTAGAATTTTTTTTTATAAAATTTTTTTAAAATGATATATTATGTGATTGAGATTTAATGACAAGTCACATTAATTTTTTAATATTAAATCTCAACTACACAATATACCACTTTAAAAAACTTTAAAAAAAAAACACTCTAAAGACCTCGGTGCAAATTAACAGCAAAAAAAAAAAAAAAAAACAGCAGCACCAGAAGAGATTAGATTAGATTAGATCATATCAATATAATATATCATATAAATAAAAGACAGGCAAAGTTTCGCTCATCCCTCACGTACCCTGACACACACACACACTCTCTCTCTCTCTAACTGCGGTGGGGACTCCACCACTTCAGACTGGGATCCATGCATTTCTCCTTCTCCTCCCTCCACCTTCTTCTGTAATTTGGTCACCTTCTTCAATCTCTCTCTCTCTCTCTCTCTCTCTCTCTCTCACCACACACACACAGATCGACCCCAGCTAGCCAGATTACAGAGCAGAATTAGCTTGTGAAGAAATCAATCTACATTGCACTTTTAGGTCCCATAATTATTATTCATCCATTTTTTTTTTTCTATGTGGGGTTGGGTTTGGGTATCTTGGGATGGGACGATAAACAGAACAGAATGGCCAAAAAAAAACAGGATTTTTCAGGACAAAGGTGGTTTTTTTGAGAGATTATTAGAGGTGGAGGTGGTTGGTCACATTGGAAGTTGGATTTTCTGTTGGATTTGTTGATTTCACCACTTGGGTTTTGTTGGTGTTAGTGTTGGTGTTGTGGTCATGGCGGACACTGGAGGCGGAAGACTTTTTGCTGGGTCTCACATTAGGAAGGAGTTTGTGATCATCAATGCTGATGAGATTGGACAGCAGGTAAGAGACCCTTCAAAACCCTTCATTTTGATTCTTCTCATGCTTTTGTGTCTATATATACATATGATCTGCCATTCGGTTTCAGGATTCGGATTTCTCAGTCTTCTACTGATTAGGGTTTTTCAATTGATATGTGGGATGCTATAATTTGCATCTTTTGTGATCCAAAACTGGAGAATTCTTTTCCTGGTTTTTTCCTTTATTGTTAGATTGGATTTTTTTTTTTTTTTTTTTTTTTTTTACACATCATTCCTAATTCAGCAAAATACAGACACTTTCACTGGGAAAACTGCTGTATGAAAATTTTAATTTTAATTTTAATTTTAATTTTTGATAACCTATGCACAAGGTTTATTTTGATCTTATGGGCGTTTTGGCCTGTCAATTTTGTTTTGTTTTGTTTTGGTTTTTGGTTTTTGTTTTGTGTGTGCTTGAATGTGTGTATGTATGAAGTGCTACTGCTGAACTTTTGCATTTGTAGATGGAGGCAGTCGTTTGCATTTCTAAATTTGATATCATAAGAAGATGTACAAGAATCCAATTTCCGGATTAATTTGTATGACCTCTCTTATAAATTGGTGTACTGAAATATTATAACTTATTTGTTTTTAGGATTCACTATATTTTAATGGGTTCCCTATTTTAATACTGAGTAGATCTGGAGCACACGAAGCAGAAAATTGGAGAGACAAAAAAAAAAAAAAAATGATTTGCAATTTGAAGAGCTTTGAGTTTATAAAAATTGAAAGAAAATCTACTAATGTTGAAATGTTAGTTGTGATTAATCAAACCTATAAAGAATTTCAAAACTTGAAAGTTGCAATAATCACTAGTTTTCATTTGAAATCAGTTTGAAATTACAAGTTCAATCTTATAAACCTTATCCCCAAACGAACTTAGTAAACAAAACACTTTTGTAGCAAAATGAAATTGTATAATTTCTGTTTTTGTTTTTGTAATTTGTTCTCAACTTTTTTCATCAGGTACTAATAGCAGTATAATCATGGTTTTCTGTGTTTTTCCAGATTCAATCTGTTCAAGAATTGGGTGGGCAAGAATGTCAAATTTGTGGGGATGAGGTAGAGATTAATGTAGATGGAGAGCCCTTTGTTGCCTGCAACGAATGTGCTTTCCCTGTTTGCAGACCTTGCTATGAGTATGAGAGAAGAGAGGGAAACCAGGCTTGTCCTCAGTGTAAAACAAGATACAAGCGCATCAAAGGCGAGACTATTCCTGCTATTTCCTGTGTCATCTTCATTGGAAACCTGACTTGATTTTTGTGAATTGACATTTACGACTAAATGAAAATTGCAGGTAGTCCTAGGGTTGAGGGTGATGAGGAGGAGGATGACATTGATGATTTGGAGCACGAGTTTGATTTTGCAAACCTTGAGGCTTGCAGCCCACAAGAACTGTTTGGGGAAATGGTCTCTGCACATTTTAACACTGCATATTGTGCCCACACTAATACATCTGAAACAGCCACACGCACACCCTCAGAACTTGGTTCTTCTTGTCCTCCTGAAATTCCTCGCTTGACCTATGATGAAGAGGTGAATAAAATAGCATTGCAATTTCTCCGTGTGTGTGTGTGCGCGTGTGCACACATGAGTATGTGTGTACATGTGCATGTGCACATGCATATTGACATGCACGTGCATATGCACAATTAAGTATACTAGCAACTGGTTGTAATGCTTATTGTTCTTCTTGTAGGATTCGGATATTTCTTCTAATCAACATGCTCTTGTTTTTCCCTCGTTTATGGGTCCTGGAAATAGAAGCCATTCAGTCCCTTCTCCTGCTCCATCCGTGTCTTGTATGTTATTTTACTTTGTCAAATTATGTTTATAGATGCTTGGAACAAATTTTATTTTAGATTGTGAAATTTGTGTTTTCAATGTCTTAGCACAACCCAGATCAATGGTTCCAGAAAAGGACATAGCTCTATATGGGTATGGGAGTGTGGCATGGAAGGAACGAATGGAGGAGTGGAAGAAAAGACAGGGTGATAATCTTCAGGTGGCCAATCATCAAGGGAGTAGTAGTGGTTGGGACCTTGACGGGGAACTAGATGATGTTGACTTGCCTATGTAAGCTACGACGTATCATTTTTCTAGTTTCTATGTTAATTAGTTTCTTGTTGTATGGCTTTTTTTTTTTTTTTAATGAAAGAGAAGGGAAACACTATGGTGCACACCCTCATATGCACCCTATAATTAGAAATAAAAATGGCATAACTTCAATTTTCTTACTCATAACTAAAAAAAAGAAAAAATGTCATAACTAAATACAACATGAGGCATAATTAAAAAACTCATGAGTCATAACTAAAATAATGTTATAACTAAAGAAGAAAATTGGTCATAACTAAAGAAGAAGATTGGTCACAACTAAAGAAAAAAATGGCATAACCAGAGGTGCATAGGGTATACCCTTTTTAAAGAGGTGTATATTAGAATTTCCCGGAAGAGAGAAACTCAAAATATTTAATGTGAACAATACATTTTCAGCAAAATAGAGGATTGTAAGAATCACTTAGAAGAAACAATTGCATGCCATGTCCTGTTAAACATGTTCAGTTCTAAGAAAATATGTTAAGAGTCCTTCACAAATAAATATAACGTGTGAATTGTAGCTGTTGATCAAATGTTTATCAAAGCACCTAGCTGCGCTTAAGCAACAAACTCTGGATATTACAAGTAAATCACGTTGCAAAAATTGGTTGTGTGCAATTGAGGTTTTATGAGATCACTTATGACTTCTTATCTTATACCATGACTCTTGGACTTTTTCTTTGGCTTGGATTGTTAGCAACAAAGTTCTGAAACACTAGTTTGGCATCCCTTCTTGCCCTTAACTTTGTGTTAAAGAATAGAGGTTCATGAGGGAGAATTCATTATTTCCTAAAATTAAATGGGAAGTATATGTTTATGTTCACATCCTGTTGATTTTGTATTGTCCCTAAATCATCAGTTGAAGAAAGTGGACACATGGTAATGGAACCAACAAAAAAAATAAAATAAAAAACAGAAGAGAAAAAGAACAACAAAGAATCACATGCCTATGCCTTATCTTATGAGAATACTAATCTCCAATAGGAATTGAAAAATGAAACATACTAGGCCTTTTGTTTTCTGTTTTCAAAATGAGATAATATTAGGCCTTTTTCTGTTTTCCGTTTTTTTTTTTTTTTTTTTTTTTTTTTGGAAATGCAAAAAACTTGTTAGGTGAACTATTTTTTGTGTTGTAGAACTTCTCATTGATTTATTTATGGAAATAGAAAAAAACAAAAAACAAAGAAAATGAAAACAAAACCAAACTAGCCCTAAACTTGCAACTGCTATAGTCTAGTATGCTTTGGTAGCTGGCTCGTCGACTTAAACATTTGGTGCATGCCTTGTGTTGTCACCTTGCTAGTTCCTTTTGCCATAATCCCTGAAAAATGCCTAGTTACTCAATGTTTTAAAAACCGGATTGGACCAGTCAGTTCAACTGGTTGAACTGTTGACTGGTCCTATAGTTCCAATCTGAGTACACCCCTATAACCATTTGAAACTAAAAA
Organism: Camellia granthamiana; assembly: GCA_036172215.1. Classification (NCBI taxonomy): domain Eukaryota; kingdom Viridiplantae; phylum Streptophyta; class Magnoliopsida; order Ericales; family Theaceae; genus Camellia; species Camellia granthamiana. Next base: position 82,054,202 of record CM069903.1, read on the forward strand.
CCAGTCAAAACTGGCAAAATTTGGAACCTGTGGAAACTGGTTCCTGTCTGCCACAACTGGCTGAGCTAAAGCCTAGCTGAAATTAAGGCTTCACACCTGATAGCATGCCTTCGGATGTGCAAGCAGAAACATTTGACTCTTTTTTTTTAAATGATAGATCACTTTTTAGACTAAACCATTTTGTACTTAGTCAATGTAATGCAACCAAAATGCTTATCTAGGGAGTTATTTGCGTATTTTGTTGTTATGTATCAAAACTTATTAAACTAAGCCAATGATATCCCAAGAGATGGTAGGATGTAATTTCTAATATATATTTTATAAAAAAAAATTAGTATTTTTTCTAAAATAAATAAAGAAAAATTGATTTTCGAGGTATTTTTGCTAGTTATTTTAGTACTTATATTTTTGTTTATATATATTTAAATTTATTCATGACAAAATTATGATGTCACAGTTTGATTTTGGTTGACTCGACTGTTGGACCCTTGACCTGTTCCTTTTACCAGTTGACTCAACAATCCTGTTTTCAAAACATTGGAGGTACCTAGGAATAGGCTTTTCAACATGGCTGATGCAGAAATTGGGGGTTGTAATCTTCGAATGGTGGATCTCCATGTGCATGAGGTTTGCTTTGGCATTGATCTGGGGGTTGGTTGAACTTCATGTCATGGAGTCCTTTGTTATTGCAATATTCTAATGGCTACAAGTTCATGTGAAGCAAACTTTAAAATGAATGGTCATATTATGATTACTTGTTTCTGTACATTGTCTCACCTATGATCCATTTGTCACTTACAAGCTTATTAATGTACTCTTATCAGGATGGATGAAGGCAGGCAGCCACTGTCAAGGAAGTTGCCCATTTCTTCAAGCAAGATAAGCCCGTACAGATTGATAATTTTACTCCGTCTTGTAATTCTTGGCTTCTTTTTTCATTATAGAATTCTCCATCCAGTTCATGATGCGTATGCCCTGTGGTTGACATCTGTTATATGTGAAATATGGTTTGCGGTATCATGGATTCTGGATCAATTCCCAAAGTGGTCCCCAATAGAGCGAGAAACATACCTTGATCGGCTATCACTTAGGTATATGGTCTAAAGTCATTTAATGTCATTCATCATAGTATTTTAGTGTTGATCCGATGGGTTCAATTGTGCACAAGTTTGAGAAACAGGAAAATGCATTATATTAAACTATAAAATTAATTAAATCACTCTCTCTCTCTCTCTCTCTCTCGTTGTGAGCCAATCCACTTTTGCTATGTCCTCAAGCTGACTTGCCTTGATTTTGCATGATTGGAACAAGATTTTGCATGTTGGCTCATTATTTGATCCACACTGTTTAGGTATGAAAAAGAAGGGAAGGCATCTGAATTAGCCAATATAGACATCTTCGTAAGCACAGTTGATCCTCTGAAAGAACCTCCACTAATCACAGCAAACACCGTTCTATCCATCCTTGCAGTGGATTATCCGATTGAGAAAGTTGCATGCTATGTCTCAGATGATGGTGCTGCCATGCTTACTTTTGAAGCACTTTCTGAGACATCTGAATTTTCTAGGAAATGGGTTCCCTTTTGCAAAAAATTTAAAATTGAGCCTCGGGCACCAGAATGGTATTTTTCTCAGAAGATTGACTACTTGAAAAACAAAGTTCATCCAGCATTCGTGAGGGAACGGCGTGCAATTAAGGTTTGGGATTCTTCTTTATAATATACGCTGTACAGGTGATTATATTGGTTGTTCTGTGCAAGCGCAACTAATCCTGTTGCAATTGTATTGAAGACAATTAATTTTGTTCTCAAATCAGATGCATGGATTTCTTGAGCATCCAATTTGTGTTAGGCTTCCATAACGTTGTGAGATTATATTTTGTTGTGGTTGCAGAGAGAATATGAAGAATTTAAAGTTCGGATAAATGCATTGGTTTCCATGGCACAAAAAGTTCCCGAGGAAGGTTGGACAATGCAGGATGGAACTCCATGGCCTGGGAACAATGTCCGTGACCATCCTGGCATGATTCAGGTGAGACAATATTCTATTCTATCTGTTAACTACACTCTCATCTTTGTCAGTTCTTTATCACCACTGTTGCTACTTTTCACCATTGCAGTTCAACGCTTTGACCATCTATCTGTTTGGATGCTAGGAATCAAAGACAATGAATGTGAATTCTATTATTAAGTTACTAGGTGCAAACAATTTCTTGGGGCTAGTGGACAGTGGGATTAGTCCCCCGGATTAGTCGGTACAGTGGGCCTGATACCGGGTTTCAAAAAAAAAAAAAGTACAAATAAGTTTCCCATCACAATTGCTTGGATTAGTCAGGAATATTACATGGGCAAATGATAAGATTCAAAATGCCTTTTTTAGTATGAAATTTGTTTTTAATGCACAATCAGGTTTCTCTTGTTTTATGCTGTCATCTGGGAAAATTTTATAGCAAGTGGCTTGTAAATTATGACCTACTGCTACTTTTGCTGTCTCTTGTGCATGTGTAGTCAGCATTTCACAAATTTTTTTTTTTTATTATTATTAATTTTTTTTATTTTTTTTATAGGTATTCCTTGGTAGTGATGGTGTTCGTGATGTCGAAGGAAATGAGTTGCCACGTTTGGTCTATGTTTCTCGTGAGAAAAGGCCAGGATTTGACCATCATAAAAAAGCTGGGGCTATGAACGCTTTGGTAAAGCTCTAACCTCTTTTTTCACATGTCGTTTTATTTTCCTTCTCTTTTTAAATAATAATGATAATAATAATAATAATAATAATAATAATAATAAATCAGCTGCAAATGGGTCACAGATTAAATGAGTTTCTTTTGATGATTTCTTTAGGTGCGGGTTTCAGCAATTATCTCTAATGCTCCTTATCTTTTGAATGTCGACTGTGATCACTACATTAACAATAGCAAGGCACTTAGAGAAGCCATGTGTTTCATGATGGACCCCATTTCAGGAAAGAAAGTTTGCTACGTGCAGTTTCCACAAAGATTTGATGGGATCGATCGTCATGATAGATACTCAAACAGGAATGTTGTATTTTTTGATGTACGTATGTCCATCTTGTCAAGTTCAATTTGTGTTACTTTTGTTATTACTGTAAAAGTCTAAATTTTCAGATTTAAACAGATCAACATGAAGGGGTTAGATGGTTTGCAAGGACCGATATATGTTGGAACAGGGTGTGTTTTCAGAAGGCTAGCACTTTATGGATATGATGCTCCTGTGAAGAAGAAGGCCCCTGGAAAAACATGCAACTGCTTGCCAAAGTGGTGTTGTCTATGTTGTGGGTCGAGAAAGAATAAGAAAGGAAAGTCAAAGAAGGATAAGAGGAAGAAGAAAATGAAGCACAGGGACATATCAAAGCAGATACATGCACTTGAAACCATTGAAGAGGGAAATGAAGGTATGGTTTCATTTTTACGTAACTTGCTATTGTGCCATAGTGGTATGTTTTTTTGACCAAAAAAAATAAAGAGCAAAAGGCTTGAGGACCCAGTGAAACTGAATTGGGTTTCCATTGCAGAAATAACTTTGGAAAATTCAACCCATATTTCCCAAGTAAAACTCGAGAAGAAATTTGGGCAATCTCCTGTATTCATAGCTGCCACACTTCTGGAGGATGGTGGTATACCTCAGGATGCTGGTTCAGCAGCACTCTTGAAAGAAGCCATTCATGTTATCAGCTGTGGTTATGAAGACAAAACGGAGTGGGGAAAAGAGGTAAAAGATCACACAATTGCATTGAATTGTTATTATTATTTTTTGTTTAAACATGATTCTATAACTGAATTTCGCGATGCTGAACCAGGTTGGGTGGATATATGGGTCGGTGACGGAAGATATTCTAACAGGATTCAAGATGCACTGCCATGGTTGGCGGTCTGTGTATTGTATGCCTAAGAGGCCTGCATTCAAGGGGTCAGCTCCCATCAACCTCTCAGATCGTCTTAATCAGGTTCTTCGATGGGCCCTGGGATCTGTTGAGATTTTCCTAAGCAGACACTGTCCAATCTGGTATGGCTATAGGGGCGGATTGAAATGGTTGGAACGCTTCTCCTATATTAACTCAGTCGTCTATCCTTGGACTTCCATTCCCTTGATAGTTTACTGTACCCTTCCAGCCATCTGTCTTCTCACTGGGAAATTCATCGTCCCTGAGGTACTAAACTAATATTGATGCATTGCATTCTCAACCTACCATATTCTCTACATTTTCGTGTTTCTTTTTGTAAAGCGAAGGCTCATCTCATCAATCTGCTGCTTATCTTTTTCACAGTTGTACCATTTTTAGGCATCATAATTAATCCTCTTGTACCAATTCTATGAGTTTTGGACAGCATAAGATGGACCAATCTGATGTTATGCCTCACCCTTCACCCTAGTTCGAATTTTTATTCTATTTTTATTTGGGTAACATTTGGTGTCCATTCATTTTTTTTTTTCTTTATTACACAGATCAGCAACTATGCAAGCGTTGTGTTTTTGGCCCTCTTCATATCGATTGCTGCAACTGGTATCCTCGAAATGCAATGGGGAGGTGTTGGAATAGACGACTGGTGGAGAAATGAGCAGTTCTGGGTGATTGGCGGTGTTTCGTCACACTTCTTTGCTCTCTTCCAGGGTCTACTCAAGGTTTTGGCTGGGGTTAGCACCAACTTCACTGTTACCTCCAAAGGAGGAGATGATGGGGAATTTTCTGAGCTTTATCTCTTCAAGTGGACATCGCTACTAATCCCTCCCACAACTTTGTTGATTATAAACATTGTTGGGGTGGTTGTTGGTGTTTCAAACGCCATTAATAACGGATATGATTCGTGGGGCCCATTGTTTGGTAGGCTATTATTTGCCATATGGGTCATTGTGCACCTTTATCCTTTCCTTAAAGGATTACTTGGGAAACAAGATAGGATGCCTACAATTGTTTTGGTCTGGTCAATTCTCCTTTCTTCAATATTAACCCTTTTGTGGGTCCGAATTAACCCATTTGTTTCAAGAGATGGTCCTGTGCTTGAAGTGTGCGGGTTGAATTGTGACTAAAAAAGATGGTTTTACCTAGAGGAGCAATGGTTTTGGATTGTTGACCACCAACCTGCCACTTGAATATATTTTTATTGGGGCATGGTTTGCATCATGATAAGAAACACATCACGTTGTCGGTACAGGAACAGCTTTGGTGGGGAGCAGCATACTACGGAGGGAGGGGAGTGTAGTGTTGTGTTGTGTTGTGTTTGTGTTTGTGTTTGTGTGTAGATATGGATCGGAGAGTAACAGGAGCTGGTATAATATTTTTGTTTCGCAGCAGTGGTTTCATTGATTCATTTATTAGATAAACTGTCTTTGGAGTTTTTGGTTTTGTTGTATTGTTTCTTGTGGATATTATTAGATCATAAGTTGTGGCTTCATGTCTCTGAGAATTTATTCATTCTAAATTTCATTTTTGCTCCTTTTGCCCACTTCGAAATGTAAAGTTTTTACTATCAAGTTCCCACTTGGTTAGTTGGTTAGCCCTACCCAAGTTACGGTATTTTTTGTTGTGTTCATAAATAACACTAGACAAACAATAGACTAGATTATGAATAAATAAGCTTGATATAAGTTTAATTAAGGTTGACATGTGATTAATTAAGAATGGTTTGAGATTAGGCCTAATTTGGTCAAATTAGGCCATGTAGTTCCATTTGGAGTAAACACTTCACACCTACACTTCAAGAGATTGGGACATATGTTCCTACTACACAAAACGTAATGGAGTTTAAAGATACAAAATTCATACACAATTTGTAGGAAAGTTCACAAAGTTTATTCAATATACCTTCATCTCACCCCATTGTATTCTTGAAATGAAATGTAAATTTGCATAATTATTTGGTAGAATTGACCTATTATGCCTTGGGGAGTTCTTACATGTATGCTTAGACTACGATTTTGAGAATTATTTATGTTAGACCTTGAGGTGATGACCAATGTTGGATTCATGGTGTATTAGTACACTTTGGCTTGCATGTGTGTATCATACATTGTGGTTTGACCTTGGTTGATGAAAAAGGAGGTTAGGTTTTAGGCTTTGTACTCAATATTCTGAATTTTATGACATCTCGATGTATTGAAGATTGAAAGTGATTGGAACTTGAAATTTTAGATTTGAAGAATTAGAAAATTGGTTCTGTATATTGATTATTTGAGTTATCATTGAATGGCCATTCAGAGCTAAAAGACACTTCTTAAGATCTCAATTTTATATTTCACCGCATCCACTAACAACTCAAGCCATTTATCAGGGGCATTTCCCTAAATAAGCCAAAATAATAAAGGAATTCCCAAACTAAGCCTAGTTTTGAAAGAATTCCCAAAATGAGCTAACTCGCGGTTCACAATCGCGAGTTCAACAGTTTTCCACCCTTGTCGCGCGAAACCTGCCAAATTTGAAACTCGCTGTTACGAAAAGCGAGTTTGATTAATAACTTGCGGTTACGAAACGCGAGTTTAATTAAATTTTTTTTTCGTTTGAACTCGCTTTTTACAAGCACGAGTTCATCAAAAAATAGATTTCTTCTGAACTCGTTGTTCATAACCACGAGTTTATCAAAAATTATGAACTCACTATTTGTAACCACGATTTTAGGACAAATTTTTTTTCTTTAAGTGAAATCGTGGTTCACAACCACGATTTTAGAACTTATATTTAAACCCCCCAGCCTCGTGTTTTGCATTCACGCTTTCTCCTCTCTCTCTCTGTTGTCTCTCTCTCACTCTTTACTCCTCTCACTCTGTTCTCTCTCTCTCTCGAGCTACCTGCTCTCTCTCTCTCTCTCTCGAGCTCCCTCTGATTCAGTACTGTCTCTCTCTCGTTGGTATGGCTTCTATCATCTACTTTATTGTGAATAAATTAGGATTAGAGTTTATATTTGTGAATATATTTGTGTTTGTGAAAATGTGAATAAATTAGGGTTAGGGTTCATGAATGTGGGGTTAGGGTTAGGGTTTATATTTGTGAATAAATTAGGGTTAGGGTTCATGAATGTGGGGTTAGGGTTAGGGTTAGGGTTCATGAATGTGGGGTTAGGGTTAGGGTTTATATTTGTGAATAAATTAGGGTTAGGGTTCATGAATGTGGGGTTAGGGTTAGGATTTATATTCGTGAATAAAATGTTGTGAAATCAGAAATAATAAATTAGGGTTACGGTTTATATTTGTGAAATTTTAAGTATAGATAATTTGTTGAATGTGAATGTTGAATGTGTTGAATTTTAATTATAGATAATTTGTTGAATTTGTTTAATTATAGATAATTTGTTGAATTTTAATTATAGATAATCTGTTGAATGTGAAATCTTTTGCTATAGATAATTTGTTGTTGAATTTGTTGAATGTGTTTAATTATAGATAATTTGTTGAATTTTAATTATAGATAATCTGTTCAATGTGAAATCTTAAATTTTAAATTAGGGTTAGGGTTTATATTTGTGAAATCTGTTTAGAAATCTATTGAATGTGAATGTTGAATGGTTTATATTTATCTTAAATCTGTTTATAATTGTGAAATCTGTTGAATGTGAAATCAGATTTGTATTGAATGTGAAATCAGATTTATGTTCAATGTGACATCTGTTGAATGTGAAATCTGTTGAATGTTGCATCTGTTTAGCAAAATTTAAATATTATGTTTGAAATAAGAAAATGAGGGTTATGGTTTTCTATTGAATGTGAAATCAGAAATGAGGGTTTTGGTTTTGAATTAGGGTTTTGAATTGATGAATGTGAAATCATTTTTCAATTAACGGTTTTAAATTGTGAAATCAGAAATGAGGGTTATGGTTTCAGAAATTAGGGGTTAAGAAATTTATGATAAGTTAAATTTTTTAAATAATGTTATATAATTTTTTTTAGGAACAAATAATTTTTACGTAATGAATAGATAATTATCTATAATAATAATAATTACATAAGAAAGAAAAACGTTAATTTGGCTGTAAAAATTATTATTAATTAGGTGATGTGGAGTAGTAATAACTTAAAATTAATAAAGTAACAAAAATAATTTTGTTCTAACTTTCAATTTTTTAAGTAAGAATAAGAAATTGAAAAGTAAGGAACAAAATTTGTGATAAGAAATTGCTATGGAAGTTTTCTCATTATTTTGTCCAGGAACAAAAATATATATATATATATATTGGAGATAGGGATATGGCAAAATAGAAAAGTCAGATAATTGAATTTTATGTCGGTGTAGGCCTGCTTTCGTTTTCTTATTAAATTTTTTTAAAGAGTGATTGTGATTGTTAATATTTTCTATGGGTGACCCTTTAAGTAGTACACTAAAATTTTATTAACAAATTAAAAATCTAACTACTTAGAATGTTGACCCAAAAATAAAAAATAAAAGAAAACTTTAAAATATGCCATTGATGCCACATGCCCCTACAATAAGAAAAATTGGTTTGACTAAATTTATGCACTAAATTCAAATGTAATCGTGGTTAAATATAAAAAGTATAGTTTACTTGAATTTCTTGCCCCATTTACGGTTGAATTTCATTTTCGAGTTTTTCCTCCTTAAAATTCATGACATTCCCTTTTGTAAATTTGATATAAATAAATGACTTTTTAGAAGTGATCTACAAAAAATTGATATAAACATTAGAGGTCGAATAATTTGATCCACAAAAAATTAGAAGTCAAAACATTACTTTTTACCTCTTTGTCAAAAGAGGCCTTCCAAGTCGTCATGGAAAATGCTATTATGAAAACATTTGATATAAAAAAAAAAAAAAAAACAAATTTGTTTAGGAATTATGTTTGAAAAAATTAAAATATTTGATTTATAAAATGAGTCATTCTCGATAATTTTTACCCACTTGAATTATCCAATTGACTTATTCTCTATGCGCCTGCATTATGTTTATTCAATTAAGTTATAACTTTTTATGATAGTCGGATGTCTGAATCAGTTTACGTATTTATCAACTAATCTTACAATCCACACCAAACGTCCATTCCACGTAGATCCGACAAATCTCAATTAATGAAACATACAGAGAATTCAACTTGAGATCTGAAAAGAGCATACTTAATTTCTAACACATAATGAGAGCTCTTTAATATTAATGAAACTCAAGTTTGACTCGCTTCAGGTCGATAATTTTTTTGTTATGTTATTTCCCTAAGTTATTTCCTACGTTATTTCGGATGAGGTTATTTCCCTAAGTTAGGGAATAATGTCATAGGAAATAACCTATCAAATAACTTTGTCATTAAGGTCCCTATTGGCAGAGGGAATAATGTCAATAAAAGTAACTTCTCTTTAGTTGTCCATAAATCTCACTAATTTGACCACCAGTTATAAAAAATGATGTGAACAATGTTTGAAATTAAAATTAAGTACAAGTCATACAAAATCAGTCGAGTTATTTGAACTCAACGAAAAAAATAATAATTTCATAGAAAAAGTTACACTATGATTTAAGATTTTTGTATGACTTCATATTCAAAATTATTGATATATCTGTCTAGGTTACAAATCACGCTTTTAAGGAAATTTTATTTATACAAAAATTTTGAAGTAATTATTTTTTTAAAGTAAATCTGATTAAGAAAATTTGATTTATACATAACCATGCTGTGGTTAAGTAATTCTTTCTATCTTCAGAAAACGTGGTTGCAAACCACGGTTTTACTGTTGATCCGTGGATAATAATCACTTCTAAGCAAAATGTAAAAATTCAACAAAGAATTCAAAATCAGCACTCATTCTTGTTTGTCACAGACACTCACAAACACTCTCTCTATCCCTCTCTCTGACACACACACCCACAACACTCACACTCACATCAAACATATAGGCTTTTTAATATATATAAATTTTATTTTGTAAAATTCATACCAATATTTTATTATTATATATATATATAATAATAATTGATAATAGCAAATAATAATCAACTATATAAAATGATTATTTTTTTACTTTAATTCTTAAAATGTAAATTTTTTTTTTTAGGTAAATTACACTGACACCCCTGAGGTTTATTTGAAAAAAAAAAATTCATTGGAAAAAAATAAAAATAATTTGAAAAATAAATTATTTAAAAAGATAAATTAAATTAAAAAAAAATTAATTGTTCTGAATTTTATAAAATAAAATTTATATATATTAAAAATTATATATGTTTCATGTGAGTGCAAGTGTTGTTGGTGTGTGTGTCAGACAGAGAGATAGAGAGAGTGAGTGTCAGTGTCTGTGACAAATAAGAGGGAGTGCTGGTTTTGAATTTTTGTTCAAAATGTGTTTTGAAAACACGGTTTTACATATTTTACTTACAAGCGTGGTCACGAATATGTATAAATCAAATTTCTTTATGTATAAATCAAGTTTACCAACACTTTATAATTTATATAAGGTCACAACCTAGGGCCATTTCCCAAAATAAGTCAAAATACTAATTCAATTCCCAAACTAAGCATAGTTTTGAAAGAATTCCCAAAATAAGCTAACTCGCGGTTCACAACCACGATTTCAACATTTCTGGGCCTGTCCCGCGTGGAATTTGGAAAATCTTAAAATCGTGGTTACAAAACGCGATTTTGATTAAGAAATCGCGGTTACAAAACGCGCTTTTAATTAAAAAAAATTTATTATGAACTCGCTATTCTGAACCACGATTTTAGCCAAAAAAAATTTTCTTCTGAACTCGCTGTTATAAACTACGATTTTAGTCCAAAAAAATTTTGTTTTGAACTTGCTGTTATAAACCACGATTTTAGCCAAAAATATTTTTCTTCTGAACTCGCTGTTATAAAACATGACTTTATCCAAAAAAAAAAAAAAAAAGACTTGTGTACTCAAAACATATATATTAAAATGTGAACAAAGCATCACTTATGTTGTTGGTAGCTGAAGTGGTAGTGCAGTTGGTAGCTGAAGTGGTAGTGCAATGGTGATGCCGAGGTAGTTGTTTGAAAATTGAGTTTTTTGAAAATTGAGAAGGAGTTGGCGTGGTTTGAACCCACGCCTCTGCCTGGGCATCACCATTGCACTACCACTTGAGCTACCAACAACATAAGTGATGTTCTGATCACATTTTAATATATATGTTTTGAGTACACAAGTCCTTTTTTTTTTGGGATAAAATCGTGGTTTATAACAGCGAGTTCAGAAGAAAAATTTTTTTGGCTTAAATCGTGGTTTATAACAGCGAGTTCAGAACAAAATTTTATTTGGCTAAAATCGTGGATATGTGCATACCTGATGAGAAGTATCGACCATACATATGATACACTTATCTAGGTGTCAAGTGTCTGATATGGTTACTTGATTTGTTTTCAAGAATCCATGTAACACAGACATTTTTGATAAATTTTAAATTACAACTTCAAAAGTAAAATAACAAGTCCTTATAAAATTAAGATGTTCATCACACAAATAAAATTATATTTATTTAATGATTACAAATGTTGTTACTTTCTAATTTATACAAAATTAATCCAAAATTAATAAAGCTATTTTTTGACCTAAAATTTAGCTGAATTACATTTAATGTGCACAAAAGCATGATCTTAATCATAATAAGTAATGTAAAAAGCATAGCATAAGAGGATGATGTTAATTTTTTCATAAGTTGTAAGATGTTTTTCTTAAAAAGCTAAAAAATCTAAACCATTATCATTAGTTTAACTCATATCTTAATTAAAAAATCAATAATGAATGTTGGATTATAATTGATGATTACTTAAATAAAGTTTTTGCGTCACAAGTAATTGTAATTGAATGAGTATAATTTCATATAATTCTTTTACAAGTACAAGGAGATATAAGTATATTGTTACTATTTTAATGTGTTTTGTCTTAATTGAAGCAAGTATATGGAGACTGTTCCAATTATTTTCTACTGGGGGGGAAACATAATTCGGGATCCTGATGAAGGCGTAGCATATGATGCTGAGCCGAAAGGGATATATGCGGTGCAAATTGGCACCACGCTTAGAAATTTGGAGGAGATGTTTACGTCAAAAGTGGCAAGTTACGGGGAAAGTGTCCGATTGACCTTCAAATGTAGATATCCTTATCGCCAGTGGCAAGCACACAGCAAATACAAGATATTACCGATCAATGACGATGAGGCGTTGAACACCGTATTAAGTATCGGTGCAAGTTTTCAAGCACCAAATTGTTTGGAAGTCTACATTGATAAAGAGATTGTACACAATATCCCGAACATGACACATATGGATTCTCGTCCGTTCACTACATTGCTGACGCATGGGATTGACAGAATAGCGTTTCAGTCTCCTATGTATGAATCAGATCAATGTTATCTACTGGGCTACACACAACAGTCATTTCAGGGCCATGGTGTAGAATCAAGTTCACGTGGTGGATATGGTTATGAATTTGACAGTAACACACAAGATGTGCCAACATGCAGCCATCATACCACTCCGGTTGAAGTTGCTGGTAATATGGCTGGAATAGTGAACAAGGTGCAGTTTGCTGACAGTGACATGTACGGTCCTGATGTCGCCCTAAACGATGATGACAATGAAATGTGTGAGGAAGAAAATTTATTAGGTGGATCAGATGATGATGATGATGAAGAATGTGATGCCCAGGCTCCCGTTGAACCTGAAAATGCCCCCATTCCACCTAGAGTTGAAATCCCTTTCTATGACAACATTCACATGGGTGGTGATTTGACATTAGTACCCGTGATGTCATTCTCCGTAACCAGATCTGGAGTGCTGAAAATCCAGAGTTGGACAGAGGAATGGTTTTTGTTGATAAGAAGCAACTTCTATATGCTGTGAAATTGTACCATGCAACAAATAATCGAGAGTATAAGGTCGTAACCTCCAAGCGAGACCTTTGGGTGTTTGCTTGCAAGCACGACTGCAGTTGGTGGTTGCGTGCATCTCTTAGTAGGAAACATGGTCTTTTTGAAATAAAGCAGTACAGGGGTCCTCACCATTGTTTATACCCACGAATGAACAGGGACCACACTAATATTAGCTCCAGTTACATTGCTTCTCATATTTTGGGACAAGTTGCGGTTAGTATAAAAAATAAATGTTTACATATACATACATATTTGTTTGTTTATAGTGTTCACATCTAGATAATCTAACTCATATTTGATTGTCGTATGCAGAATGAACCTGATATGCCAATTAAGAATGTCATCGAAGATATAAAAAAGACCATGAACTATAGTATATCATACAAGAAGGCGTGGCATGCAAGAGCAAAGGCAATTAAAATGGTATTCGGTGATTGGGATGAATCATACAGGCAATTGCCTAAATTCATGCATGCATTACAGACATCTAATCCTGGCACCATCGTGACATGGAAGCATAGATATACCGGGCATGCAACCATTATACCTGTCTTCCACTTTGTTTTCTGGTCTTTCAAACCCGTCATCGATGGCTTTAGATATTGTAGGCCTGTTATAACTATAGATGGTACATTCTTATACGGTAAATACACTGGTGTGTTGCTTGTAGCAACGATTGTCACTACCAATAGCAAAATATTACCGTTTGCATTCGCTGTTGTCGACAGGGAGAGTTTGGAGTCTTGGTCGTTCTTCATTCAAAATATCAAGGAACATATTGTCATGGACCAACAGGGAGTGACTTTGATATTTGATCGAGCTGAGAGTATTTTAGCTGCTGTGAGGCGGCATTGGCTGAATCCCTCGCTCCAATTTGTTGGATATCATCGGCACTGCCTTCGACTTGTTTGCAGTAACTTTAACACACATTTCAGAAATAAGGAGCTCAAACAACTTCTGTGGAAAGCAGGGAGTGCTGATCAACGACGAAAGTGTAATGGTTACTTAGATCAGATACAGGCTATTAACCAAGAAGCCATCGATTGGGTCCACAAGATGAATCCTGAGGACTGGGCCCTTGCATATGACGGTGGATATCGTTGGGGGGTATTGACCAGTAATGATGCAGAGTGCTTCAACAGCGTCTTGAAAGGTGCAAGGAACTTACCTATTTCAGCTATGGTTGAATTCACATTTCGACGACTCGTCAAATATTTTGACGAGATGGGAGCCCAAGCTGAAACAGATGTACGCAATGACTTCCAATACCCTAGAGAGATGCAAAGAACTATGGAGGAGGGTATCGCAAGGGGAAATACTTTCAAGTTGATATCGTATGACAGGTTAGTTTGTAATGTGAAAAAATTGTTATTATTATGTTGTTAAGTTAATTACATCTAAAAATATGAACTTGATTAGTTTGTTTCAATATTATCTTATAGGCCCCGCCGTGTATTTGAGGTGCAAACATCTTTTCGCCGTGGACGAGGTCGTAATAGACAGATTGTGCGGATGGATCAACCCACGTGCAGTTGTGGGAAATATGAGATAAGACACTATCCATGTTCTCATATGCTCGCTATAATGTCTGAATGCGGTGACAATCCATTCCAGTACGTTGATCCAGTATACAGGCTTCCTGTATACATGAGGGTTTGGGAAACTAAATTCAACCCAATACCGCATGAAGATTATTGGGATGATCCGCAGTGGACCTTAATGCCTAATGACCTTCGTCAGCGAGAAGTAAAACGGGGTCGTACATCTATGGCTCGTATTCCGAATGAGATGGATATATCAGACAGGCGTTTGACAGCTCGTTGCAGTGAGTGCCACCAGACAGGTCATGACAGGCGAACATGTCCGGCGCGACTTGGTCGATGAAGACTATGTAATACTTACATGTTGTAATATATCATTTTGAAATTCTTCATTTGTAATAGATCATTTAATTATGTATTTTTAAATTCTTTATTTGTATACGGGGTCGTACATTTGAAGTGTGTATTACAAAATGTGTACTTGAGTTACAAATGTGTAATGCAAAATTGAAAATGTGTACAATTTATTCAAACTTTTATAATTTATTGAAAATGTGTACTAGTTTTTCACGGAGTACTTGATTCGAAATGTGTATTACAATATTCTATACTTCATCACGTAGTTCTTCTACCATTTCAAAATTTCATATTTTTGAATAAATTAAATATCGAATGCTGCAATCATTGTTCACATTTTATAATTTAAAAAATTTACAAATTTAAAAAAAATTAACCTATTATAAATTAAAATTTTAAAAATTGGAATGCTGCGGTCATTGTTCACAATTACAAAATTTTATATGTATTTTGCAAAATTTATAATTTATTCAAACTTTTAGCATTACAAAATAAATATTTCAGTTTTGTCAAATATGCCATAAATGTAATCATTAATTTCGAATTGCTTCCGTGTAAGTGGCACATAAATTTGTCTTTTTCTCGAACCCATAACATTTACTTCATTGTACTTTACATCGTTCAGTACAAAATCAATAATTACAGTTTTCTCTGTTATTATGTTATGATTAAATGAGCTTTTGATATGGATGATCTAATATTTCAGTTGTATAGGCTTCATGGCACATGTACCTGAGGAGGTTCCACTGTTGAGACAGGCACATCGGGCTAACAGTATGTGGGACCGTCCGGTATGCAATAACGTTTGTTGCACTTTACGGCTACAATTAAAATACATTGCATTTTGTTGTATATTTCGGGATAATGTTATTATTTGAACTGGTAATTCTGTTGTGCAGGATGAGGCACGCACCGTGTTGACATGCCATCGGGCAGATTCTGGATTGTGGGAGCATCCGTTGGACCATAGAGTCTTGCAGTATCTATTACGCGCGGGATTCTATGGTGTGTATCGTATCGGGCACATTCGACTGGACCACGCACTCATCACTGCTCTCGTTGAGAGGTGGCACACAGAGACTCATACATTCCATTTCCCGATCGGGGAGGCCATCGTCACGTTGCAGGACGTATCCGTCCTATATGGTCTTCGGATTGATGGCCAAGCAGTTACTGGAGTTGACTCTTCTGTCGCGACGGGGCAGTGGATAGCCTTATGTGCTGAGCTATTGGGAGTAGCACCTACACTAGCAGATTTACAGCCAGGTAGAGTGAGGGTGAGGTGGCTGGCCGAGCACTTTGCTCATCTTCCAGATCATGCTCCAGATGAGTTGGTACAGCAGCATACCCGAGCATATATTCTATGGCTTATTGGGGGGGTACTTCTCCCTGATAAGTCACAGAACCTGGTCAAGCTGATGTACTTGCCATTGCTGAGAGACATTGAGGAGATTGGGCAGTACAGCTGAGGTAGCGCGGCTCTGGCATGGTTGTATATGATGCTCTGTCAAGCAGCTCAGGTGGGTACGAGGGAGATTGGAGGACCACTTGTGTTGCTACAGGTTAGTAACAATTTTATTACATGTCAATTCATATTTATAGCCATATATCAGTATTGTAATTGTGTTCAAACTATTGCAGATTTGGGCATGGGAGAGATTGATTCGCATTGCCCCGTCTAGGCGGCAACCGGTTGGTCCTGGTGAGCTTCCTATGGGTGAGGGGGACATGCAGTTGCCCACCGGACCGCGAGGTAGCCGGTGGAGGGTTGACATGGGCCACAAGGTCGTCTCGACCGACGTAGTGGTAGTTTATAGAGACCAGCTGGACCGGATGATCGAGGGCGAGGTATGAACTTTTTTGATTGCGTTTTAGTTGTCTTCTTCATTGTATATGTTTTCAGTTCACGAGCAAAATTTAAATTATTTGTCGTCATTGTAGTTTATCTGGCAGCCTTACGCTGGGGTCCTCGATACGCTCCCCGACTACTGCCGACTAGGTCAGGAGATATGGATGGCGAGAGTGCCACTTATTTGTTTTGACGTGGTTGAGTGCCATCTCCCCCACCGTGTCCTCCGACAGTTTGGTCGGGTGCAATCCGTGCCGGATCGGTTCGACACTGAGTGGCAGTTGCACGTCACTGATAGGCGTGGCCGAGCGGGCACTGACTGGCGTCTGTTTTATATGCGATATATACAGTTGTGGGATGCCCGCCGGGACAGTATTGTACAGGCTGACTACAGCGATGAGGTGATCCCCTCTTCCGACCCTTACATGTTGTGGTATCGGCGACATACACACCTACTAGTCGGGAATCCGAGCCACGTGTCTGAGTGTGGATATTAGGGAGTTGGCCCTTATCTTGAGGCATTGGTGAGTATCATATTATGTGTCAGATAATTATTAAAAGCATACTTGATTTACTTTCAGTGAACTGTAGCCTAATAATACGTCTGAATGTTTGTTCAGGTGG